>QANY01002976.1:2464614-2535836 GCA_003255025.1 Datisca glomerata
AATAAAAGTGAGAGTCAAAGTAAACACATCACATTAAGTGTCTAGCCATAAGAGAATGTGTTAAAGAAAAGAAAGTGGTCATTGAGCACGTAAGTAATGAATTGATGATCACTGATCATTTGACTAAAAACATGTCATCGTTGAAATTCAAGGAGCATGTAGAAAAATGGGACTTGATTCCACTATGTAATTATAGTTACAATTTATTAATGAAACTCTTATTATTTATATTTTCTCTTATCTATGTGCACCTTAATTTATTTGAGAAATCTTCTGTATAGGACCAAGAATAAATATAGGGTTTATTTATAAAGTGATACCACATAAAACTTGAGAACTAAATACGTCGTAATTACATAGAAGATAATACTCATCGTCAGATGACTTATCGTTATGATTCATGTGCTTATTTCTTAAGAAAGATAATCAATGAGATTAAATTAAGGCACTGATCAGGTAAAATGTGTGGACCAAGTGGGAGAATGTAACCGTTTCTCACCAATAGACATCAACGGACCAATTTATGATCCGAACATTTTTCTTATATAAATTTTCATAAAAGCTCTAACATTTCTCATTAACTGAGAAGAGAATGGTAACGTTTTCAGGCATAACAGCTTGATGGGAGCTAGGTTATATATAGAGGTTTTGGTCTCTAAGCTCAAACACACAGTTCAAAAAAGATACACCATCTGTTTAAAGAGTTTGAGAGCTTAGAAAAGCCGAAACCAACGTGAGAAAAACCAGAGAGTGTGAGGTGTAAGTTTGAACACCAATTATGGGAGGTATAAAGATATTTCGGATCTTTAATTATCGATCCATCTACAAAGTTTAGTTCTGCATTTTTTCGGATCGTAATTTCTTACATGTCTTTTCCTTCATACCTATTGATCGGAATATTACGGATAACTTCAATAACTCATTAACGTAAGAAATATTTGTGTTACGGGGAGAAATTACCTTGAACGTGTTGGAACGAAGGATCCAAGGATCCCTTCAAATGTGATTCTCCTTTCTCCATTACCTATCGACCAGTGAAGGCCACCTTAAGCACCTTCCTTCCCTAAAAAAATACTCCCCCAACGCCAAGATGGACGTTTACCAAAATTAGCATTGAGAAAATTGGAGTCTCTAAAGTATTTGCTCTTCAACACCCAATATGATAGACATGAAGGATTGGTAAAATGTCTCCATCCTTGCTTAGCTAAAAGCCCCAAATTAAAAGTCTCAAGATCCCTAAATCCAATCCACCCTTAGTTTTAGGCCTAGTTATTTTATTCCATGATCCCTAGTGAATACCTTTCTTATAAGGAGATGAGGCCCACTAAAAATTTACGATGGAGTCTCTAATCTTCTTACATAATGAGACCAGGAGTTTGAAGCTAGACATAATATAATTTGGGAGCGTCAAAGCCCTGCTTTGATAAGCGGAACACGACTCGCAGGAGAAAGAAAGTTTCTGACCACCCAAAATTATTTTCATTATCTGTCCAGCACACCATTAAAACCTTGGACTTTGATGGACCAAAATAAGTTTTGATACCAAGATATTTATTAAGAGGCCAAATGAAATCTGAAAAGTTGAGCAAGCTCTAGCCAAATCTGTAAATGAGTACTAGAGCTAAAGACAATCAAGCTTCTGTGAACATTAACCATCTGACAAGTGGTTGCCCCATGCACTCCTAAAATCTTCATAATCCAAAACCTCCAACTTATCAGCTTTACAAAATAAAAGAGAATCATCCGCAAATAGTAGGTAAGAGATAATCTGTCCGTTGGGAGAAAACTTAAGACCAAAGATACTTTCATGAGTCATCGCATGAGAAAGCATGGAAGAAAAGGCTCCACACAAATTGGGAAAAGGTAACGGGAGAGAGAATCCCCTTGCCTAAGCCCTTTCTGAGGGACAAAAGTATCACTAACCACCCCATTAATAATAATGTCAAAATACACGGAGGAAATGCATTTAAAAATCTTAGAACATCATTTATTTGAGAAGCCAAGTCGCATCAATACTATAATTATAAATTGCCATTCAACCTGATCATAAGCTTTATACCATATCCATTTTGATGGCCACGTCAAAGTTACATCCTTTCGTCTGGATCCTGAATGAATGCATAATCTCATGGGCAACTAAAATATTATCCACACAATCTACCTCTCAGGAATAAAAACACTTTGATATTCGCAATCAACTAACGAACAACCAAGACCGGTTAGAATGAACTTTAGAAATAAACTTGTAGATAACATTGCAAAAGCTAATAGGTATATACTGATTCATACACCAAGAATTATCCACTTTCAGAATAAGAACAATATCAGCATGATTACTAGGTGACAGGAGGAGACCAGAATTAAAAAAATCTTTCACAAAATTAAAAACATCATTACCCACCAGATTCCAGTTTTGTTGAATTGACCATCCAGGCCCAGAGTTTTGCAAGGCTGAATTTCTTTAATAGCATAAACAACTTCATCTAGGTCAACTTCTCAATCCAATAAGGTATGATCTTCTTATCTTCATGTTATAATTAAGATTTCTTCTGTCTTTAAGTTATTTAATAATTGGTTCACATCTTCCAATTTCATATTAACCATTTCATCTTAATATCGATTTCCTTCAATGTTAAATTAAAATTCACATAGCTTCAGATTTTAGATTTCAAATGTATTTTGTAAACCTTCACTATTCCTGTAATTTAATACTATACTGTATATAGTATCTGAGTGGTATTGTTAATTAAAATTGGAAAACCAATTATTATCCTTCATTTTTTATTAAGGGTAATTTTCAAATTAGAATTTATTGGTCGGACAAAAACGTGAAAAATGAATGTTAAAAAGAGTGGGCATGAATGTGTGATTTTAGTTTCAAGTTTTGTGTTTAGTTATTATTTTACAATAAACGTCATTCATCGCATGCCAATTTTGGTACCTGATACTCTTTGCAATGATACTACTGAAAAATTCATTGACAACATCGAGAAATGTAAAATATACATCTTCTACGATGGAAAATTGTCGATGATTGTTTAAGGGACAATGCAACGCACACTATATATATAGTCTCAAATATGAGGGTATATATATATCTCTGTGTGTGTGAATAGGCAACATGTCATTCATTAAATTTGTTCTGACTAATTCTGGTAAAGTTTCAAGAGAGATCTCGAATTTATCCCACCAAATGAGAAACCAATTTGGGAGATCATTTTTTAAGACTTCGGGACAAATTCTGATAAGCCACGTGTGATTATGTACGGGGTTCTGATAATAAAAGACATAGGTAAAAGAAATAATGTAATCCCAATAACTATACTTATCTTCTGATGGTCCAAGACTCCAGAGGTAAATCTAAAGAGTTCTTCTTTCTAGTTATTAGGGTTTACCTGTTTTAATATCCCACCATAGCCTTGATTTGAGACGTTTGTTTCAACAATTTTCCACATAGGGTTAGGTAAAGATAAGTAATGTAATTATTGTACTTTTGTTTTATCTTTTTTACTGCTAATGTATGTTCAATTGTCTAAGGAGAGTGATTCTTCTTGAGTCTACAGTAAAGGATAAAATTATCATGAGCACATTGCGGGTAAAAGTCTCTTATATAATTTAGACTTCCTAAAAATCTCTATAATTGAGTTTTATTTTTTTAATTTCATCCGAAAATTTAGATGCAAACTCTATGCTTCTATTTATAGAAATAATAGTTCCATTTGAAATATTATGTCCTAAAAATCTAACTTCTGCTTGGAACAATTTCATCTTGGATGCATATAAGACTAAACCATTTCTGATAATAACATTCTTAAATATAAGTAGATGCTTAATATGCTTATCTACGGATGATGAGGAAATTAAAACATCATCAATATAGTAGATAATAAATTTAGTATAAGGATTAAAAATATCATTCATGATATTTTGAAATTCTGAAGGTCCATTCTTAACACCGAATGGTAAAACGTTCCACTAATAGTGACCAAAGGGAACTGTAAATATTGTTTTATATCTATCTTGTTCAGTAATTTAGAAGTGTCAAATCCTGATTTTAAATCAATTTAGAAAAAATGATTGAATTATTTAAACAATCTAAAAGATCCTTTTTGTCAGAATAGGATACCTGATCCATTGGAGGGCATCATTAAGTGGTTCATAATTAATGACTAAATGAGGTTGTCCTCATTCGATCTCAACATTTTTATTAACATAAAATGTTATGCAACTCCAAGGAGATTTATTATGTCTAATGAGTTTTTTCTGTATCAAAGATTCAATTTCTGTTTTACAGATTTCAAGATATTACTTTTTCATTTGACTAGGTCTAGATTTTGTAGGAATATACTTTTCATCAAAATCTTGGTGATACGGTAAGAAATAATATGGTTTTTTCTATTCCAAAAAGTATTTGGCAGATCACTACAAGTTTTAGTTTGAAATTCTGTTAAAATCATTTTGATTTTATTTTGAATAGAAGACTGTTAAATTTTGTGTTCAAGCGTAAGAAATTGAACTTCTTTTTGAAGAAAATTAATTTGACTTTCTTTATTCTGTATAAGATCTTTAATAAGATCTAATTCTTCCGTGTAAGGTTTTGTAAAATTCAAAAATTATTTATCTTTAATTAATGGTAGTATAAATACCATTACTATCAATTTTATCCATAGGCATTAAAAGGCACATAAAAGGATTGCCTAGGAGAATATTCTGAGTCATGTTTTTTAATAAAACAAAGGAAGTAGGTAAAGAAATTCCTTTATTACAGATGAAAACTTCTGGTAACTTAAATTAAATTTTCATTATGTTACCACTTGTACTGATAAGAGATTGAGTGATTTTCTAAAAATATTTTGTACGGATTAAACCCTCTTGAATACAGTTCATATCAGCCCTTATATCAATAAGGGTGATAGCGTCTTTTATTATAAAATCAGGTTTAATAATAAAAGTAATTATGGTATACCATTTTTGAAAAGTTATATTATTCATAATCATAAGGTATTGATTATTGTTACCCTTCGGAGAAGAACTCTCTGGTTCTCGTATAGGTTCCTTACCCTTAGAAGGAAGCTCTTGCTTAATAAGGGTAAGATCCTGAAAAATAATTTGAATAACAGTTTATAACTGTTTAAAGATTGACTTCCATTTTCAAATCATGAATAGTAATAGGTTTTTATGTAACATTATTCTGTATGCGGTCCATAATTGTTCGCATAGTGTAATTCTCAATAGGAGGGAGAATCTCTTCCTTAAGATGCTCCTTGTAAAGGGTTTCTGAAAATTTACTTTCATTTCTGGATTTTGTATTTGATCAGTAAAGCTGAGCATATACTTTTGAGTTTACGTAAGAACTTTGATACTAGGTTGTCCTAGATCAAGGCCATTCATTTGGCTTTCTAATAACTGACTTCTGTTAACATGTTGCAACTCTTGTTATTACAACAAGGTTCGGTATGCTTAGAGGAATCTGAGCCAGATGAATAAACTTCAGCAAGATCATTCTTTGTTAGAGAGACAGTTAAGGATTTTTTGTTGGGTTTCCTCATCAAGGGATAACTCATGGAGTTTCTGTATAGGTTTGCACTTGTTAGCATTGTGTCCTTTAGCACCACACCCAAAGTACTTAACTTCTGATTTGTCCTTCTCAGAAAGAACTTTTCTTTTCCTCAATTTCTTTTTGGGAATGTCAGGATCATATTTGGGATTCTTCGGAGATTTTCTAGAATGAAACCTTTTGTATTTTTTAGGTCTAGGGTTCCTGGAAGTTGAATGGTAGTGTATTTTGGTGTCATAGGTGAACTGATCACAGAATTCACCTAATTCTTGTGGGTTGGACAAGTGCTATTTTTTCATTTGTTGCTGAAGCTTTAGATAGTTGCAGAGAGCTAAGCCTTCTTCAATAACAACTGCAATGAGAGATCTATAAGTATGCTGGTTGTAGGAAATATCAATTCGATTGTGCTTATCCCTAAGTTTCTTTCTAACTTTTTTTACAAAAAGATTAGGAAGGTCATTAATAAATTTGGCTTTCCAATGGTCACTGTTGGCATCTGTATGTTGCATGACCTTCATAAGGAAAACGTATGTATACCATCAAAAATGGGTTAAGGAAGAGCAACGAAGGTTCTGTAGAAGTTCTCTGTGTCAATATGTGTTAATAATTCATGGTCCAATAAAATGGTGAATGATGGCTTGGGTTAGAGTATACCAAGCATCTTCGATTTGAGTTTCAGTATGATCAAAAGGATTAATTTTAATTTTAGAAGCATTAAGAATTTCATCTCATTGCTTTTGAGTGAGACAATTATCCCACCATCCTTTCAGAATACCGATAAAGCCATTGATAAGAAATATGACTATCTGAAGAGCAGAATTATCATTCTGTTTATATACTGATGCATACATAATCATATGATGTATGGTTTCAAAAACCTGATATTCAAATTTACCATTTATGTTCCATTCATAGATAGTTTTACCGTGGTATGATTTTTGAGTATGAAGGAAGTTCTCTTCGTACAGAATATCCTAGGGTGTAGGTCAAGGATAGTAATACTTACCATGTCCAAGTAAAGTCATACGCTGGGTAGACTTAGGGTAAGTAAGGTTGTTGAGACTATCATCGAAGTTTTTCTAGAGGTCAAGAATTTGGGAAAGAGTGTAACCTTCTCTTTCATCCTCAGTTGCAGGTGGAGGTGAATCACCCTGGTTCATTATATTAACCTTTTTTGAAGATTTTGATCTTGAAGATTTTGGCTCACTTATTTTTAAATTTTTTTATTTTTCCAATAAGGGTGGCCATAAAGTATTCCTCTTTCTTAGTAGACTTTAGCTTAAAGTTGTAAATCTCAAGAGGAGGCTTGATGTTGACTAGTTGAAGGTTAAGAGGATGAGGTTTCTCTAGACCTTTGTTCTGTTGGTCTTCAATTTTTTCCTATATATTGTCTACTTCCTCCTCTATATGGGTAAGTTGGTTACCTACGGTTTAGAAGAAAAGGTTGGTATAATTGTTCTATTTGGTTAAAAGTACAATATCTTTGACCTTTAAGGTTTCTTGATTGGGTTGTTCTGAAATCTCAGCATAAGGGATTATGACTAATGGTTTAGCGCTCTCATTGGTAGGAGGAAGCTCTAAAGATAACGGTGGAGGATGAACAGTTTGACAGGATTTACCCGTTATCATAATCCAATTCTTCTAAATCCCTGTTAAGACATTAAGCTGATCGTTGTCAAGAATGTGAAATTTCTTAGCAAAGTCACAATACCATTCTGGGAAGATCTAAGGATCTGATTAGTCTAAAGATGGTAATAATACTGATCTTTGACAGTCTTTAACTCTTGATATTTATCTTGCATGAAATCCTGGTTTAGGTGCTTACGCAATTCACTGTTGAGTGTAATATTCATTAAATGTCAAATTGCATATCACTTGTGGTTGGGCTATTGGGCCTTCTGATATTTGGTCTATCTTCATAGACTGCATGAGGTATATGTATACCTTGGATTTGGGCTTCTGGTATCTGCTCAGAATTGGTAGATTCTACAGAAGAAGGTTTGAAAGATTCTAGAAGATCTATGTTATAGGGGAGGTTACTCCTATAACTAGTACTAGAAAGGCTTCTAGTCAGAGGTTTGGGAAAGCGAAGGTATATATTACCTCCTTGGATCTGGTCCACATCTTTAATGGAATGTCTGATGATTGGTCTGGTGGGAACAGCATTCGAAATTTGCCATTTGTCTAAAAAAGTAATTTCTTCCCAAGATATCATCCAAGAGATGGCAACTTGACTGCTGAAGAGATTGGTGTCGATGAGGACAGTTGTCCCTGTTCACTCTATTTTCTAGTATAAGGGTTCAAAGTGAAGAGCACCTTCAGATGCATTCTGAAAAGTATCGCAAAAGGAGGAGATCCTGGGAGATACTCATAACCATGCAAAATAATTCTAAGTTCCAAAACTTTAGAGAGATTACTGTCAGAAAGCGAAACACTTAAATTCAGATAAATATTAAAATAAATAAGTGCATGGGATAAGCTAGTTTTAATAGCTCCCATGAGGGATGCTTTCTAGTTGAGGCACCGTCCATCACGGAGGGTACATTGAATACTGGTATTCTGACCAAGTAAGGTCAAAGGCTTAAAAGCAATTTGTACAAGTCCTATATGAACATACTTGTATTTTTGCATGAAAGGATACATATCATAAACATGCAACAGATAAACAATATCATCATTATTCTGTAATGGTATAGCATTCTTAAATGTTTTAATAATCTTTCTACTGGTAAAATCAAATGTTCTAATTTTATATATAGTTTCTAGTTTAACCTTAGGGATTGTCCATTTATCTAAGGCTTCTTTTACATCCTGGTATGCTATGAATTATGTTGCTTCTGAGGTTGAAGCTATTGTATTTGCTACAGATGACAGAGAAGAAGTAATTTCACTCATATTTTCTTTTGATCATGTATGTATAATTTAAAGAAAATATAATCATAATATAACCAAGACTATTCGTGGCTCTAATACCAACTAGGGTATGCCTTCCACTGCACTCGAGCACATGGTTAAACAACCACACACTAATTAGCATCCATCACTTAGGCAAATACATAACACATAGTCAAGCAGACTGTTAATGCTTTACTAGGGTAAACGGTCCTAACGCACTTCCTGCTCAGCGGATCTAGCCCAGACGTGACTTGAGGTCACATATGCTAACTATATACTTAGTATTCATACTAAGTATGCATGAAAATCAACATGTATCCAAGTGTTCCTTCAGTTAGCACGGGATGGATGAATACTGGAGGTTATATTATGATGATATTAAACTTAAACTATGCAATACATGATCTCGTGAACTTATAGATGAAATTTTAAATTTCAAACACACTTACTAGTATATGTAGTCGAGAATTCAAAGCTTCAATCTTTTTTATTGCAAGGAGAGAGAGAGAAAGTACATAGAGGGAGAGGGCTATGCTCAATACATGAGCCTCCTAAATTCTTACTTGCCCTCAATAAAGGGTGAGGCCTCCCTTTTATAATACATAAAGTAAGTCAGATAAGGTTGCGTGTCCCGGATAAGTGGAGTCGTTCATCCTTATCTTCTTTACTATGCAGGTAGTGGAATCTACTTTAGGTAAAGTAGATTTGTCTCGTTACTAGTAATTGAGAACTATTTTATTAAAGTAGCTTGTACTGTTGTTCCTGTTTCTAGTAGGAATCTACTTTTGTAAAAGTAGATTTATCGCTTTATGCCGACGGTTGCTCGTGGGAGACAAGAATTATTCTTTATCCTTTCCTTTCTTGCCTCTATCCATCTTTTCTAAAATCATTCAGGTAAGATAATTCCAGAAGTCACTGATGGTAGGGTCATCTTCTGGGGCCTGGATTTTACCTGCCAGAATACTGAATTCATTGTTGCCATCTTCATGGCCAGATTCTGTTTTACTACTTGCAGGCTTGATGACAGTTTCTGCTGTTGAACCAATGGGCTGGAAGAAATAATCCTTCATACAATCGATAGTTTTCATATTTATCTTTTTTTATAAGTCTAGAAATTACTTTTTTAATTCAACTCGAGCTATGATGAATGGATTTTCTGATGATACTGTTGGAAGAGCCTTAAGAATGGCATTCGAGACTCTGAGTATGATCTTTAATCACTTTCATTAATTTTGATAAATTAGGGTTCATGCCCTTATCCCACCATTTTGTATAAAATATCCTTATATATATATAGTCTCAAATATGAGGCTAAAATTTGTTTACCTCTTATCTAAATAACTTGACAAGTTTTCCCTATGCCAAAATCCTAATGGCTTTGAGGGGAATATTGAAACAGAAGAGGAATTCTCTTCTTTACCCTCAGCTTAAAAAATAACGAAAACACTAGAGGAGGTTATAAAGGAGAATTCAATGTATAAAAGTGTGCTTTCTGGTAAGAAGGACGATGAAGACCATCTTTCTCAGGAAAAATGATTCAAAACAGAAGGGAGAGTAGATTAAAGGTAAATGGATTGATCGGGTTAAACAAGCAACGTCCTTTTCCCTGTCCATGATACCATTAGCACCCCCCTCTTGATCTTGGAAGTGGTAAATATCGTGTTATGAAGGAGGTTATTCAGGTGGGTATCAAGCTATGGGACAACACCATCGTTGAACATTTTCTGGCAAAGAAACATGCTTTTAGTTTCACTAAGCAAGCTGCTTGTAGGTTGTGAGGAGCTAAATGACTGAAGGAGGTTGTTGAAAATGAAGAAGGTTTTTTCTTCTTCAAGTTTCATTCTCTTAAAGACAAGGACTCTATTTTAAAGGGTGGTCTTTGGCCCCTTCTGGGGAGACCTATTAACCTTAAGGAATGGAATCCGTGCATGAAGCTAATAAAGGATGAGATTACGAGAATCCCAGTTTAGGAAAAGCTATGGAACTTACCTCCGATCCTATGGACCCAAAAGGGCATTTTCAGCGAAAGTAGTATTCTGGGAAAACCTTTATATGATGATGATGTCCCTGCCAATGGGGTGAAGTTGTTGTTGGATCATGTTTTAAAAAATTGAGGAAACAACAATGAACCATGAACGGTTAGTAGGTGAAAAATCAAAAAAATTTCAGATCATGCATATTTAGATTGACGTATTTAGAAGAGGTAGAAACAATATTATACATTTCTTGTATCGGAGTAGTTCTGACTTGGTGGAATCCTATTAATTGTCTTGCGATCTTCATTTTTTGTAGAACTTGAATCAATCTTCGCACCCACAACCACTCATAGGAAGCATAAGTATATCTCAATAGGATGTTCTTAGTAATTGAGTGTGTGCTCTCAAAGTAACAGAAGAAGAAAAAACATTTTTCTTCTTCTTCCTCTAGATTTCGGCGGCAACACGAAGGGGAGAGAGAAACTACTTTTTTTGTTCTGTGAAATCACACACTGTGATCAGGGTTGTGGCAACACACTTAGATAGGCAACCCTAATGTCATCTCTTATACAAAGATTACATAATTTACACATATACTCATATACTGTAAATTACCGAAATACTCCTCCCTTTATTTGTAATTGTCGAAATTTTACATCTTCCTAGAACCAATACTATGTTCAAATTCATCAATCCAATTTGATAAATTAACTTGATCTCTATCAATTAATTAATTAATTAATTATATATAGTGATTATCCAGTAATTAAAAAAATAACAATTAATTAATTTGAACATTAATTTTTGCTCATCACCACTTTACTGATGATTTCCATCACATATGGGTTCGGGAAGTATACTTTGGTCCAAAACACGTTTTTGGTCCAATTGGTGTTGTTTCTCATTCATGTCCTTATGAGCTACTTCTGAGTTCGAATGGACCCACATGAATAAAGCTATAGGATTTAAATACTCGGTGAATTTATCTCTATAAATCCTAATCTATTTAATCCTAACACCGTAGGACTCCACTATAGATCTGAAACTGAATCAACTCTCGATTCGTGCGCGCTACATTTTCTGTTTGTGCAAATAAATACTTTTTATTTCACGGTCCACATAATATTTTGCTATGTTACCTTTGTGAATATCAATAACAAGTGCGGGATGTAAAATTACTGTTTTACCCATCTAGTTATTATTTCTTTAACTCCTTTATCGACTGTTAATGAGAAAGGCATAATAGTGAATTGTCACGCGCAGTTCACCATGTCTTATTCAATGATTCATTTCATCGAGTACTTGACCAGGTTTGTTTATTCACACACCCATCAATAAAGCACAAGGTGATATTGTTACATTTTACAATCTCGCCACGAATTTCATATATGTGAATCAAGTAACTCTGACATAGTTGAATCACGATCCCAACAGATATTAAATTTTCTGGCAATTGGAACTCACTCCTTTAGCTTATTAAATACCGCAAGTAACTAAGTCAAGTTTTGTATTCACCTCAAGATTAAAGTAATCATGAAAATACCCTTAAGGTGTAAACAATTAGATTTAGAGCTAGACAAATGATTTTGCTCCAAACTAATTTATTACTAGTCTATTCAACATGTTCCATAACATGTCTAGGTCAATCGTTAGAGTTTCCACTTCGATACCCCAAGACCAACATCATTTGGTTCTACCTAAAAGTCATAATCAGACTCGATTACCCAGTCAATCCTAAGACTGCGAATAACATTCTAAACTATTATAGAAGAGTTTACTCTTCTTACGTTGACAATAGTTCTAGGACTTGAGTAAATTATAAACATACTTTTATTAATAGAAAACTTTCATTCATTCATTGAATTCAGTAATACAAAATGTCATTCGTTTAGAAATAACTAAATACTCATAAATAGTTATTACACCATATTTTATGGACATAATTCTAATAGTTATCCTTTGCCAAGGGTTTACATTGAGATATATATCACTTCTGAGCTGCCTAGGGACATTGATTTTGACCTGAAGGAGATAGGAATTGAAGAATCTAAGATTATATGGGAGTTTCAAAGATTTGCAAAGACTGCAAAATCTTTTGACATGATTGCCGTGCTAAACCTCAAGCCAAGGTGGCTAATCCTATGATTGCTAAGCCTTCTAGACAAGAGTGGGTGCAAATCAATAGGAAGAATCAAGCAAAAAGTGAGCCTATCCCTATTTAGGATGTCCTTATTGAAGATAAGGACCTTGAAGTGAGACTTCCTTAAACCTTAGTAGGTCTATGATATTATTTATATCCCTTGTACTGATCTCCAAGAAGCTAAAAAGACCTTTGTCCCTAAGAAAAAAGGCAATACAGGTAAAGAGCATGACTATAGAGCTTCTTCTAGTAATTCCCTTAGTGCTAAACAGAAGCAAAGACTCAGATAGAATGTAACTAAGTTGAAAGCAAAGAATGGTGGTAATGTGAGCTCTTCACCTAACTCCAAACCTCATCCATGTTAAAAAAACATTGCAACTTATAATGTTAGGGGTTTTAACCAATCCCTTAAACATTCAGAGTTGAGGTGAATTTTGTTTAAGCATAACATGAGTTGTGTGGCCTATTAGAAAGTCGTGTGAAAGCCAAACACTTTAACAGGATTGTGAATTTTGTCTTTACTAATTGGAATTATGAGAATAATTACTCTGAGGACCCCTTAAAAAGAATTTGGGTGTCTTATGACCCAATTACTTATGATCTTTCTATTTTGGATTATACTACTCAGTTGATGCACTGTAAGGTTACTAAAAAATTCTCTTCTAATGAGTTCTTTTGTACTTTCATATATGCTGCAAATAATGTCAGTAGTCAAAAAAAAGCTTTGGGAGGATCTGGTTTCCCTCCATACAGGGATTTGTAATCTCCCCTAGGCCATCTTGGGTGATTTTAATGAGTTTTTACATCCTGATGAAAAGAAGGGAGGCTCTCCTAGTTAGGATGGGGGTGGACTTTACCAACTGCCTAAATACTATTGAAGTCAGACATCTTAATTTTGCTAGGGCATTTTACACTTGGTGGAATCATCATGAGGGGAGTACCAACATTCATACTAAGATTGACATGATCTTGGTTAACTCTCAATGGAGGAACATTTTCAGTAGGTCTTTGGCCATCTTTACTACTCCTAGCTGTTCAGATCATAGCCCAGCCTTTCTTAAGTTTTGGCCTGATGTTTCAAGGGTAAAATATTTCTTCAAGTACTTCAATTATTGGGTTAATGTGGATGGTTTTTCTAAGACTATTCAACACACTTAGAACTTAGACCTGCATGGTACATCACCAGCTTGATGCCCATCCAAACCTTTTGGAAGCTCAAGAAGCTGCTAATAAGGCTTTCAAGGACTTTCACTCCTGGAAACTTGAAGAGTTGAGTTTCTACATATAAAAGTCTAGGACTTTGTGGTTTAACCTTGGAGACAACAACACTTCCTTCTTCTTTGAGGTTGTCAAAGCTCATAGAAGGAGATCAAAATTCAATTTTCACACTAATGACCAAGGTGTAGTGATTACTGACCCTGTTGAGATTCAGAATCTGATGATCAAATTTTATAAGGATCTTTTAGGGAAGCAACTGCCATCTCTTAATGTTAATTGAGATATTCTCAAGACCATTCTTCCTCATAGAATCAGTTTCAGATCACATAAACTTGATCGAACATTTTATTACTGAAGAGGTCAATGAGACTTTTTTTTCTTTTAATGACAGGAAAGCTTCTGGTCCTGAGAGGTTCATTGGAAGCTTATAAAAGAGGAATTGGTATATTATAGGAGAAGATTTGAGTGCTGCAGTCTTGGAATTCTTTCAAACTGGAGAGTTCCTGAAACTTTTCAACAATACTGCAATAACTCTTGTTCCTAAAGTGACTAATAATAGCAAGGTTTCTGAATTTAGGCATATTGCCTGCTGCAGTCTTTTCTATAAGTGCGTTACTTCTTTGCTGGCAAGCTGGCTTAAGAACATCCTGCCCAATCTCATCAACCTCAACCAGATTGTCTTTGTGCCTGGAAGAACCATCTCAAATAATATCCTTCTCTTCGAGGCATTGTTAAGGGGTTACCACAGAGACTCTTTCACTCCTAGATATGCTCTCAAAGTTGATCTACTAAATGCTTATGATGGTGTGAATTAGTTGTTCCTAGGTAGGGTTCTCCATAGCATTTGTAGGCCTCCTGGATTCACTGATTGGGTGAGGAAGTGTGTTACAACTCCCACCTATTCTGTTAGCATAAATGGTGAATTGCATGGATTGTTTCAAGGAGGCAGAGGCATTAGGAAAGGAGTCCCTCTCTCCCTCTACCTCTTTGTTCTTGTTATGGAACTTCTTACTGAAATTCTACAGCATCCTACTACCATCCTTGGTTTTAAGTTCCATGAGAGATGCAAGAAGGACAAGGTGGTTAACCTGTCCTTTGCTGATTATTTTCTTATTTTTTGTAAAGGTACCTCCCAACCTGTTAAGGTAATCAAAGAAGCCATTGATCCTTTTGGTGTCCTCTCAGGTCTGAATCCCAATGTCTCCAAGATTAGTAACTTCTTTTATGTAATGATGATGCTGAGCAAGCTAGTATCCTTTCTATTACTGACTTCTCTAAGGGTGTGCTTCATGTCAGGTATCTTCGCATCCCTCTCCTTTCCACTAAACTGAGCAGACTAACTGTGATATTCTAGTTCACATGATAAATTCTTAAGCCAAAGCTTGGAAGAACAAGCATCTTACCCTTTATTGGTAGGCTTCAATTAATTAGATCCATTTTGACTGTTATCCAAAGCTACTGGAGCAAATTGCTTATTCTTCCTGAAAAGGTCATGAAACTGATTAATGGGGATTTGGGAAAATTCCTCTGGACAGGTAGAACAGATCAGTACAAAGGGGCTAACGTGGCTTGGCACACTGTTTGTACCCCTTTCATTCCAGGTGGCCTGAACTTGAGGGATTTAGTTGTGTGGAATTTGGTTGAGGTTTCGAGGCACTTCTAAAAGATGGTAAGGAGATTCAAAGACTCATTATAGGTTGCCTGGTGTGGGCATAACCTTCTTAAGGGTCACTCCATCTTTACTATAAAGATGCATGTTGGCCCCTCTTGGTCTAGTAGGAACTCATAAGGCTTAGGCAGAAGGTAGCTCAGTTCTACAACTTGATAATTTGTAATGGGCAATCCTCCTCCCTTTTTATAGATCCTTGGCATCATGATGGCTTCCTCTTTAAAATATTTGGTAAGGAATTAATGACTCAATCAGGGCTTAACCTTAACTGCACCCTTGCTTCCTTCATTAGAGAATGACCTTGGTCTTGGCCTAATCTTGAGATTGAGAGGTGATTCTGCTCCAGAAATATCCTATCTACTTCAGTTTGTCCATCTCAATAGGAGGATCAGTGGGTTTGGAATGCAAGCAACAGTGGGATCCTTTCCACTAGCAGCACCTACAACAACTTGAAAGGGCCTTATGATACTGTCTACTGGTTTAAAATGGTTTGGTTTTCATGTAACATTCCTAAGTGTGCATTCATTCTTTAGTTAGCTCTCCACAACAAGATAACACCAAAGATAGAGTCACTCAATGGAATAGGGACTTGAATCCAGACTGTATTTTCTGTATTAATAATATTTGTGAAGCTTTTGTTCTTTGATTGCTCATTTGCTAGACTCTTACTAGATCCTCTCCTTAGTAAATTGTGTAGCATCCCTAGAGTTTCTTCTTAGTCCTCTCTTCTTCAATAGTTATCTCTTCTTAATAGTAACAAGCACTACACCATCTTGAGTTCTAAACTTGTATTTTCTACATTTGTTTGTTGTATGTGGATTGAGAGAAATAGAAGAATGTTTGTCGGTAAGATTATGGACTCCTATTTGAGCTCTAGGAGCATTTACTTCATGGTCAAAGAAAGACTTATTTTCTTGGATAAGGATAGAAGGCCTAATATATGTGACCAAATTTTTGAAAATTGGATGTAATTCTTGGTTAGTTTTTTCTGTTTTAGTCACTGGTCTCTTTGTATTTGTAATCTTAGGGTATGCCCCTTGTACTGATATAATTCTTTTTTGTTAATATATTTTTTGCCTTAGACAAAAAAAAACAACCCTCATATATTTTAATTGTATATATGACTTAATATTATTAGTTAATATATACGGGCGATGAACAATTATCATATATATTATATTTTGAGTTAACATTGTCTAGAAATGTTATTTGTAATTGTTGATATTTTATTATTTAAATAAGTTAAGAATATCATGCGAGTTTACACAAAAACTAAATTAAATATATAGCATAAATGTGTTCTAAAAAATTAAACGCCATCATAATTAGATTATATATTTCATGTTTTATTTTAAACTTGATCTTCATTTTTTCGCTTATACTGTAAATTTAACATTTTCTTTGTAATATTTTGTACTATATATATGTAACATATTAATTAAACTAGCATATAAAATTCAGCATAACTAAAGTTTCTTAAAGTTTGTCATAATTGAATTATATTTTAAATTCTCTTATTTAAATTTATAGATAAATTTAGTATTTTTTCTTTATATTAAAGTAAATTTGCAGAAATGATAGTTTTTTCTATATCTCTTATATAATTGGCTACATTCTTTCAGAGCTATCAAATTCAAATTAACTACTTATTAATAACTTAATTTTTAAAAATTATTAAATAGGTGAATGAATTGAAAAAAATAGTGTCAAGTTTGATCAATTGTTTATAATTTTAAAATTAAACAACTAGTAAATGACACATGAAAGTTAAAGGAGGTTATTTTTTATTAATGTATCCATAATAACAGCATGAAATTATCTAAAATTATCTAAAAATGATAATCTCCTCTCTAACTTTAATATATTGGATATAATCTTATTAAAATTATCATTTAAGATACGGGAAAATAGTGATTCGACCTAATTTAAAGAAAGTGCTTGTTTTTATTAAAAAAAACCTCAAAAGACTATATAAGGTTTGTGTTGCATAGTTTGTTCAACAATACACATTATAATTACTAATAAAAAAGTGAAGCATAACACATGTTTCCTAAGTACATATTTATATTTCAATTGAAAAATATTTATATCCACGTGCTACTATATCATTGCATGTAGCATTATTTGAAATGTTTGGGCCTAGTTCACGCTCAAATGATGAAGTCTATAAGTAATATTGGGAAAAAATCTATAATTAAAATGATATTTGATGACGTGAACCAAATAGATCTGACAAAGTATATGATATCTAATAGTAGGTCGTATTATTATTACAAAAATAGATCTCACTAGTACTATTAAATATAAATTTCATGAAAAGAAGTATAAAACTTTTATACATGTCGAGATCTGAGTGCTCAACATCAGTTATAAAGAGAAACTCTTTCTCATCTAGTTAGCAACTAAGTATTTCTATAATTATCATGCTGGTTTCTTGCCAATTTGCTCCATTTGAAAGTTGAAGGAGGATCTACCATAGCTTAGAAAGGTTCACTGCAAAAGATAAATCAGTTAATTAAAATTGTGTGTATGGAAGTGTATGGACATCTTTCTTTGCTATTTAAATAAGCTTTTTACATGGTTTAATATATTCAGAGAGAGAAGATGTGATGTGATCAAAGCTAATAAAATATCAAACGTATTAATTTTGTTTTATTAATAAGTGATAATTAATAGAGAATGGAATGAAAATCACGAAAAGAAGTGTAATATAATGTACGTAGAACCACTGGTTGCAACAGCTATTAGGCCATATAAGGTTAAATCTAAATAATCAAACAGATTTTCGGCTTTGCTAACCGATAAGAAAGAGATAAAGAGAAGCAGGAGAACAACAATATGAACTTTTTTTTGTCACAAACATGATTTAATCTCTACTGGACTACTCCTTTGCAATATTGTTTAATCTCTAATCAACTTCTATTTATAGAAGTGGTCAACTAGCAAAACCATGGAAATAATTCATTAATTATTATTAGTCTAATAGTTTAAGGTATTGATGAGCCAAGATGAATTGAATAAGTTGTTTTACTTACTAACACTCCCATTTTTTAATTCATCCATATATCTAATACACTAAGAATAATTTTTTGAAGCCTAGCGAAAGGGATGATGGATGCAGATTTTGAACTCAAGATTAACTAACTTTGAGTTAAGAACAATGTTATTTAACCTAAGTTATGCATGTTCATGATCATCCACGCGACAACACTGCATTAGTTTTGCTTTTTAATAAAACCAATGCATTTCGGTCATTTGGGTCGTGCAACTGTATTGCATTTTTCTTTTTTTTCGTGTGTCACGTTAAATTATTATTAGTTAAAACCATTTAAGTTATTAGGTTAATGTTAATTTAACCGTCTGTTTCAATTTTTCTTAATGAAGAAGCCAGTAAATTTAAAACTGTTATCCTTAATGAGTGTACTCGACCAAATAAAAAGTGATTTCTTCACATGTAATAACCAATAAAATTTTGCAGTTGGACCTTCTACCAATGATTATATTAGTTTCAATATGGACAGTGACTTTTTTTTCAACAAGAACATATTTTATTTTCAAAACTAAACAAATAAAGTGTTCTTCTATCTCTTACAATGATTTTTCCAACCTCAATTAAGCTACAAATATTACTGAGATGGAATAATTATCCAAACTAACTTTACCATGATCATTGTTATATTTAGCTACAACATCAATAACAGAATTACAATTTCTTCTAATTCACTTGATAGAAAAGGCTCTAGCTTCATTAAATTTCTCAAGAATCTCATTAACCAAATTCCTCAGTCTCCTATCTGAACAATTATTAGACTAAGCCCAATAAATGATTTTTTAGAATTACTTTCAATACATCCACCAACCCGACCTAAAGATAAAGCCCAATCAAGTCCAATTTTTAGAGAGAACTGTTGCGCGCGAAGCATCATAACTCAGACCTGGAATGAATGAAACAACCCAGACCCGGATTGAATGAAACAACCCAAAACTAATTCGGAACATAACATCATAAGAGAAGATAAGAAGACCCAAAGATTTATATGGTTCGGCAATGGTTACTCCATGGGGCGAGGTTCGATCTTCACTATAGTCAGGCTTTACATTTCTTTCCATGTCCTCGGAAAGAAATGCAAAGCCTGACAGAAAGTTTAGCGGCACTTAACAAGTTTCTTTCAAGATCAACAGACAAATGAAGATCATTTTGTGTGAAGCTTAGAAAGGATTTCATGCATACTGGGATGACGAATGTGAGGAAGCCTTCTAGAAGATCATATCTTACGTCACTGCTACGTCTCTCTAAACCTCTCCCAAGAAAAGAGTTGTTCTTCTATGTAGCAATGTCTGAAATAACAGTGAGTGCGCCCTAATCAGAGTGGAAAAAAACAGAAGAAACCAGTATACTTCAAAAGCAAAAGCTTCATTGCAATAGAGACTCGATACAAAATAATGGAAAAGTTTATACTAGCCGTAGTATTTGTGGTAAGAAAATTAAATCCTTATTTCAATCCCACATAGTCATTGTTTCTAATTGATTCATCCATCAGTGGTCTGTTAAACTCACCTGAAATAAGTAAAGTACTCGCAAACTTGTCCATCAAGTTGGGACAGTATGAGATCTTCTATACGCCAAGGACTTTGCTAAAGAGACAAGTGCTTCAAGATTTCATTTCCGATTTCACATATGGAACGAAAAACACCAGATTGAAAATGGTGAAAGAAGCGGTTGACGGTTGCTAAAATATTTTCATGGATGCAGTTTCAAACAATCGCGGAGCAGGAACATGATTCTTCATCAAGACCCCATATGGTGAATCCAAGGAGCAAGTTTTATTGTTCAAGTTTGAAGCATCAAACAACGAATCCAAGTATGAAGCTCTAACGTAGGAGTCAGACTGCTTCATAAGCTAGGGGTAATGAAAATTGAAATTTTTTGTGCTTCCATGTTAATTGTTAAACATGTCACATGAAAGTATGTTGTAAAAGATTAGGGAATGATGGAATATTTGCAACAAACAAAAGAGGTATGAGTCTTGGTAAAAGTGTATGAAATCAGGCAGGACGAAAATCAAGAATAACATAGATGCTCTCACAACTTTGGGATTATCACTTTAACTCCCATATGAAAGGAATGTCCCTCTGAAATTTTTTAGTAAGCCAAACATACAAAAAATATCATCAGTTATTGCAGATATTAAAATTGAAGTAGAACCCAGCTTGCAAGATGATGTAACAATACTTAGAAATTGGAAAGCTTCCAAAAAACAAGTTACAGGCTAGAAAACTCCAGCAACACGCACGGTATACATTGATTGGCAGTACTTATATTGTATGTAATTTTTAGAACCGTACCTAAACACTACTACAAAAATGGGATATAACGACAACAAAGTATTAGTTTTAAGGACTGGTCTCTTAAACCTGTCATAGAAAAATAGGTGTTAAAGAGAATTTTTTTATATTTTTTGCTAAAACGACAGCTTTTAAATAACCTGTCATAATATACTTATCTACTATGACAAATAATTTTTAATGTGTCAAAATCTTTTTATTTTTAATTGACAATTATTTTCTACACTCTCAATATTACCCAAGTTTTCTCTATTTACAAAAATGTCATGTTATAACCCTAATCTTAACCAATTTCCATCTCACTTCTCCCTCAACTCCATCTCTCCCTCCCTAAACTCCATATCTCTCTCTCTCTCTCTCTCACACTCAATGTCATCGCTCCTTCGATCTCTCTCTGTTGCTCTCCATCTCTTCTTTCTCCGTCTACTTTGATCTGGTCTTGGTGAGTTCAACCAACCATTAGGTTTTGTAGATGTAGTTTCATTTCTTAGGTTTTACTTACATTTTGATTTTGTACTGAAATATTTAGAGTTTTATTCTAAAAAGGTTACTGATTTTCTTTCTTTCTCTCTCCGTCTCCTTGGCTCTAGTCTTGATGAGTTCAATTGATTGTTATGTTTGGTAGATATAGATTCGTATGCTTACCTTGAGTTTTCATTACATTTCGATTCTCTTTAATGAAATTATTTGGAATTTTCTTTCTGCAGGAGTTGCGGTTCTTTAGATTCAGAGTTCATGTCCCTTTTACGGATTTAAAGGGGCTCTTTTGAAGGGTTTTTGCTGTGATTCCTTCTGGAATACATGTCTATTGAGGACATTGATTATGAAAAATATTTTTGTCTTTTCCCTAGTTTTAGACTTTAAGTTTCATACAAGGTTTTCTAAAATAGTTGAGTGTTTTGATTTGCAAAAGTTCCTTGATCTTGCTGGTATCTAGCTACCAATTGTGAAAAAAAAATTCTTAACTAGTTTGTTTGTTACACCATCTTCTTCTTAACTTTAGTATTTACTATTCATACTTGCTGGTTTCTAGTTACCATGCAAGCACAAAAGGAGGCTCCTCCAGACATGCAAGTTAAGGTTAATTTCTCCTTCAGAGTGTAAAAATGATTTATGGTCCAACTGCAAAGGATATAAATGCAGAAGTGGTAACTAAGTATGCAACTTCTTGCCATTTTAAGATTCATTCTGAACTTTTTTATGTGTAGTTTAATAAGGAGGTAGGATATGTGGTTGAAGAGTACAAATTGAGAGTGGTTTATGTTGCTCCACCTCAACCACCCTCTCCTATTCGAGAAGGTTCAGAAGAAGGGTCCTCACCAAGAGGTTCTGTTTCGGAGAATGGAAACACAAATGGTGTTGAGTTTGTTAACCTGAGTAAGCTAGTGGTTTGAATTTGTTATTTCCTATCAGCTTCATTTTTTATCAGTCCCTATCAACTAACTTTTACTTATTCTCATACCTTCCACTGTTGGTTACAGGCAATGAGGTCATTTGCTGAGCTAGCTGAGACTCAACAGAAATATCAGAGGTACTGTTGACTTGCCAGACACTTGACTTAAAATTTTAAGTTAGCAAAAAAAGTGCATTTCATCAATCCTATAAAAAGAAGATAATTGAAAATAACAAAAACAAATTTGCATCTGTTGGATATGCAACGATGAATATAGTAACATCTACAAGCTTCAAGTGAGATTCCAAAATGGCAGGTGTGGGGCTATTGGATTTCACGTATGAGTTATGTGGCTCCCCATCATATAAAAGGTTCTTCCTTTGAATTATTAAAATGATTGTTATTTGAACTTTTTGTTTAGATCTGTAAATGAGTACCAATGATGTGGCTTTTGGTACTGAGAATTCAATGGTGTTTGCTGCAAGTTGTTTCCAAAATCTTTTTTGTTAACTTATGGCCATGTATACCATGTCTCACAGGTACCCAACCCAACTTCTCTAGTTGTTCATCTTTTATATTACCGTATATAAGTACAAAAATATTTGGATCTCTATCTAGTTTTGTCATTTCCAAGAGTATGCTCTCTAGACAAAGATCAATTAGTGACTGATAATTTATCAATTGAAGACTCCGTATTTGAAATAAACTTTTATTCTTTCTCACTCAAGATATCATAAACTTGCTTTGTGTAGTGGCAAGATATCATAAACCTACTTTTTTGTTATGTTGTTGGAATTTGCTGTTATAAATTTCACTTTTAAAATTTAGGAATCATGCATAAGAAAAGTTATCGGATTTGATGTAAGTCTTCGTGTGTGGTAATTTAATTCTAAAATTTTGTATTGAAATAGTTGTAATTAGGCCTTACTTTCTTTTCAAATTACAATTGTTTTCATAGATGTTTGTTTATTTCTGTATGCATTTTGCTTTGCTTTTGACCTTTTATCAGATTTAATTCTTTGAGTTGAGTTTGTGGTTGCAGAGAAGATGGTGTTGAGGATTAAAGTTAAATAATATTAATGAAAAATTGTCATGAAATAAGATAATCTTGTTATAGGTGTTGATTAAAAGTTATTTTGACATTAATGTATATAATAAAAATCTGTCATGAGAAGGTAATTAAATGAAAAAAACTGTCATGGAAAGACATTTTTTCTCTTTCCATGACATATTTTTTTTAAAATTTAGACATTAGATGACCGGGAGTCCCCATCATCTAATAGCTTTTGGGAGCACCTATGATGATGGGGATTCTCCGTCATCTAATTACTTTTTGCGGTAACTTATGTTGAGGGGTAATCTCTGTCAACTAACACCATATTTCCGCAAATTTAGTTGACGGGGGTTCCCCGTCAACTAACTGGATTTCACGGTGAGCCTATATTGACAGTGTTTTTTCAATACTTTAGATGTCACATGAGTAGATGACAGTCGCATCTCCATCATTAAAGGGTTTTGATGATGGGATTTCACCGTCATCTAAGCCTCATTTTGTAGTAGTGAAAGTGTTTGAGACCAAGTGAAAAGAAGGTCCCATTTCGCACAAGATATTGAACAAGAGATACGATTGGCCTAAGATGTATGAAAATTTTAAAATTATACAGGGAAATGTCACATATGTCATTGTTTCACCCTTATCAAAAGAATGGCACCTAGGACCTCAATACTTTAGCAAGTGTATAATCGTTCATGCAATGGGGATTAGACATTGTGTCGTTGCTCCCAATGGCTCTAAATATTAAAATGTTCATATCGGTTGCAACTGATTATTTCATAAAGTGAATAGAAGCGGAAGCATTTGCTAGGGTCTGTGAAGAAGAAGTGAAATGGTTCTTATGGAAAAACATCATTTGTAGATACAGAATCCCCAAAGCTCTGATCTCATACAACGAAATATAATTTACAAGAAGAATAGTCAAAGAATCTTATGAAGGGCTTCACGTCATGAATTTCCTGCAAACACTCTATTAATTACAAGGGAATTTTTAGGTGGAAAGGTCGAACAGAAGAATACTTGATTTTCTAAATAATGAATAGAAGCAGCACTGGTTGGGTTGGCCCGCTACAACTAGAACTAGAAATATTACTTCTAAAAATGATTTAACAAGCAAGAATTCCAAATGGTAAATTTGGTGTTGAAGAACGTCTTTTAAAATGGAGAAGGCAAGCAGAGACCTAATCGGGAAGGACTTTATTATATGATCATAGGGGTTGATGGAAACGAACATTACTTCTCACTGTAGAAAATGGCAATGACTTATCGAAGCCATGGAACGCGGATCATCCACACAAATATTACATATCATTTAGATTATGTAGAAATTTCATTCCATTTATTATTAATGAAACAATATCTTCACGTGATTTTTCCTAAGGGGTTTTTACGTACAAATGGCGTTCATTTGTATTATTTTGAATGCTTTAGGACTTACAAACGTGGTGGAAATGAAAAGATAGGGTCATGGTTCTATAATGAGCCTAAATTCTTGAGAATGAATTGCAATACACTAGGAAGTCGTTCTCTAAAGAAAACAGGGGTCATGGCTTTTCAATGATCTTAAGTTCTTGAGGATAGACTACACTACAATGGACAATCATTTTCTAAAGAAAATCAGGGTCATGACGATCTATGAGCCTAAGGGACTGCATCTCTAAAGAAAATGAGGGTCATGGCTCTACAATGAGCCTAAGTCCTTAAGAACAAACTATACTACAATGGGCAGTCATTCTCTAAAAGAAACTAGGGTCATGACTCTATAATAAGTCTAATTCATTGAGAACGGACTGCGTAAAATGGGTGGTTGTTCTCTAAAAAAAACATGATAAAGATTCTATAAAGTGACTAAGTCCTTACGAACAGACTGCACTACAATGGGTAGTTGTTCTTTAAATGAAGCAAAGACATAGACTCTATGATGAGCCTAGGTCCTTGAGAACAGATTACACTACAATGGGTAGTCAATCTTTAAAGGAAACCAAGACAAAGACTTTACAATGAGTCTAACACTACTACAAAATGGGGCTTAGATGACGGTGAAAACCCGTTATTAAAACCCATTAATGAAGGGGATGCTACTGTCATCTATCAGGCTGTCATCTAAACTCATTTTACCAAAAATCATCACTAAAAGGTACCGCCAAAACACTATTGATGATGGAGAATCTCCATCATTAAACGTGACACAAAACACCTTTAATGACGGAGAATGCACGTCGTTATAGGTGCCGCAAAAACACCTTTAATGATGGGGATTGCCCATCATTATAGGTGTCGGCTATATGACGGGCAATCCCCTTCACTAAAGGATCATTTTTTAAAACAAAAATTTTCATGGAAAGGAAAAAACCTGCCTTTCCATGACAGTCGTAACACAATTCAAAATTGTTCAATTTTCAATGAACATAAATTGTTAGAAACCACTATGCAGAAGAGTAAATAATTGCTAGAGGGTCCAATGATTCACATCACTTGCTGATATTTGGTGGTGTACAATCTTATCCTTCAAAAAGGGGAAAAACAACAAAGATATATCATGACATCATGAACCCATTTTTCTGCTTGTAGTTTCATGTATGCATTAGTATTAAATGTTGATACGTTTAAAGACATTTTCCAAGGGTGCAAATCTCTTAGTCTTTTCATATATTTTTTCTTTGTACTCGACCTTTTGTGTGCTGTTTTTAGTAACTTATGTCTTTTACTGTTAACTTTTTGACATTTATGTTTTTCCTTTTGCAGATACAAAACTAAATATGAACTGAAAATATGAATCTAGAAGATATATAAAACAAACCTTGATGAACTCTCTGGCATTAGTAGAATAGAGCGTTCTTCTAAGCGTTTGCATAACTTTTTTGGTGTTGTTTTTTAGTCTTCTTCTATGTCAAAAAATATATGGTAGTTTAACCAAACAGAAAAAAAGTTTAGATTATAATTTTCCCATGTAATTTAGTTCTTGAATCTTCGCTATTAGCATTTCAGTCTCAATTTTATCATTTACTAATAAGAAATAAAAATAAAGATTACAGATTATATTACTAATGCGACATATTTATTAATAACTATCATTCCACATAAAAAGTAAAAGAACATTAGCTTAGTGTTAGAAATACTCACTGATAGAAAATTAAGGAAGATGAAGGAATCCAAGTAATGGGAGAGAAGAAGGAAATGAAGTGAAGAGCTTCCTTCTTCCCTTGTTCTTCAGAAGGTAGACAATGCATTACTATCTCTCTCCCCATGTTGTCTAAGTCTTCACAATTGCCAATGTCAAAGCTTGGTCTTCACCAATTTTTAGTGTCAAATCCATGTTACTCAATGCTTTTATCTTTGTTATTCAATGCTTATTCTAACACGTCCACTAAATCAATATTAAAATCATATATGTAACTCAAAGATCAATTATTCTAGAATCAAGCTGGAAGAAAATGAATAACGTTGCAGAAAGAAAAGAAAAGACCAAAATCTACCCAACTACATCTAGTTTATAATAATAACTTCAAATCCAACCTGATAAATGGAATTCTGATTGATAGAGTCTTACCCGCTGCATTGATAATAAGCAATTTTTATCTAAAACATAAAAGATGAAAAAACCTATACAATCAAGTATATTCAAATCATTCAAATCAAACTTATAATAATTCTCTAAGCATAACCTAAATGCCTTAGAGACTGATATAATGTCTAGGAGGAACCTGTCATAGTATTGATATGCATAAAGTAAGAAAAGAAATTAAAGCAGATGGTGGATTTTTGAAAAATAAAACAATATAAATCATAGAGAAATATCTAAAACCATGTTCACAAGAATATCAAATTCGATTATAACCTCAAAGATGAGTTGTAGAATCTTAAAACAATATAAAGTAGAGAAAAATCTCTAAAACCTATTTCTTTCACTATAATCCCTACTCCATATTCACTAGATAGCTTATATTCTCTTGTGTTCTCTTCCTAGTAAGAAAAGGGAATCTTAAGAACTTCCACAGACAAAAACATTACCATGGTATAAAGACAAATGTTTGATAACTCACATGAGTTTCTCTTGATATCTTGCAGGCAAGAAATTCAAGAATAACGATCAATGCGGTACATTTTGGAAGTGTAAAGGCTGTAATTATCATAGCTCATAAAGGATTTATAACAACTATATAGGATACTATATAACTTATATGAAGCAAGAAAAGGCCAAATCAGAAACTAAATTTCTTCAATTTCTTCTACAGACTCTCTGTTTCTTATGGCATTCAGTTCTCAGATATGAAATAATTGCTAAAAGAAACACACGGGAAAAACAGACCTAAAATCTTTAAAAAACCATCAACGATTTGGAAATAACTTTATGAGAAAAAACTATTTCTTAAGTCGATATATTGTCCTTCTTGAAAAACCAAAATATGAATTAGATTAATAACCAAGAAACTTAAGCACATAAAAGTTACAAACAGAACACAAAAAATCAAAACCCTAACTCAAAATCTAAACCTTAAATCTCAATAAACTAAATCAGAACAAATAATATTAAATAAAGCTGAAAAAACCTAAGTAAATAAGAACAAAATAATCTGGCCGTCCACCAAGTTCTCTTCAGAGACTAACACATTTGAAACAATCAAGCAGATCTAGAGACTAAGAGATCTAAATTGCAAGACTAACAGATCTGAACTAACGCCTAACATATCTAAATCTCAAGACTAACATATCTAATAAACCCTACTAGAGGCGTTTTTTTCCTGGGAGAAGGAGGCGCACGAGATAAGCGTTATAAAGCCTAGAAACAGAGAGAGTGTGTGAGTGAGTGAGAGAGAGAGAGAGAGAGATAGTGTGTGTGTGTGTGTGTGTGTGTGTGTGTGAGTGTGTGTGAGAGAGAGAAAGAGAGAGAAAGAGAGATACACACACATAGAGAGGTATTGGCGATAGCCAGCAACGATGGTCGGTGATGAGGATGAAGGGAGAGGAAGATGACTTCGAGGATGAAGGGAGAATGAGATGGCATCGCAAGTTTGAGAGAAATGAAAAGGTTAGGGTTATTTAGGGGAGTATATATAATGGCAATTTTGTTATTAAAGAAAATTTAATGACAGTGAAAAAGAATAGGTGTCATATTAGGTAATATATTTATGACAGTTAATGTAATGACAGTGAAAATGTATTTATAATGGCAATTTTATTTTTTACACTCCAGAGTCTTTTGTTACATGATAGGTTTAAGAGACATGTCATTAATTCTAATAACCTGTTGTATTCTAAAACCCATTTTGTAGTACTGTAAGTCCCTAAGAACGGATTGCACTACAACGGGCAGTCATTCTCAATAGAAAACTGAAAGAATACCCAAAGAGTGGAATTCGCGTGAAAGTGTAAGATCGTGAGATGCAGAAAAGCAATGAAAAAAAGAAAGAAGCAAAGGGATAAGGACGATCAAAGCCAATGAGAAAATTAAAACTTCATTGATTAATTAAAATTCAGATGATTACAAAAAAAAGGAAAATAGAAAGAAAGTAGCAAGTACAAAAACTAAAGTAGAAGTTAAACTAGGAAATGATAATAGGGGCATCAGAGGGGTCGTCGGTAGGAGTCATGTCTTCCGAAAGCTCAGCTGGAGGATCCGCATGGCCTAGGCTCAGAACAGGAGTTGAGGGCTCACCATAAAGAAGACATTTGGAGAAGACAAGAAAAAGACCATCACGATAGCCTAAGCTATATATAGTCTACTCAGTCTCATCAAAGGGCTCTTGGAATTGTATCTCCACCTCATTCTCTTTATCCTGAACAAACAATTCTTTTGCCAACTTTGCAACCTTTAGTGTCTCATCATGTTTAAAATTTTCAACATTGAGGATGGAAGTTTTCTCATCCTACTTCTCAACCATCTTCCTAAGCTCAGCCTTAGCTATCTTTTGCATTTCCAGATCACCTTAAAACCTTCCAATACGAGCATGGGCTTTCTCCAACTTTTCACGATATCTGATCACAACTTGCTCATGCAAGCTTTGGAATTCTTGTAAGGCATTATGGTGGATGATGAGCTCCAAAAGTTAGAAAGTCATGGCTCAAGGCAGAGAACAGGGCCCTAACACTCATATGTCATGTTGAGGCTGTTTTGTCTTCCAACAGGTTCATGTTGAGAATGTGTGGGTCACTCCTATACCACCTCATCTTCCATGGGATGATCTCATCTACTTCCACCTGAGGAGGATCAATTCAAGGAATTTCCTCAAGAAGATCCTAGGCAGAAGGAGGGATGACTGGAGAAATGTTGCAATCATCATCATGTAGTCTTCTCATTTCATCATGATGTGAAAGAGTAGGTTATAGATCAATTACTTCCTCCTATTCATAAGAATCTGTTGACGAGGATCGGTTGTCAATGGCTGATGGAAGCGGATGGGGAGATGAGATTGGCCAGAAAGTAGGGACAATGACAGCTATAGGAACATCATGTATGAATGCAGTCATCACCTCTCTCCTTGGGTCCAAAAGAAGATATGTCAATGAATCTAGTCGAGACGTGTTCAATGTTCACCTTGGAATGAAAAGGTTTAGTGTTCTCATTCTTATTTGTCAAACAGGGAAATAACCACTAGTAAACAGAAAAGAAATCAGTAATGATGACAGTGAAATACATCATTGTTCAGCTACCGTTGCACGCAACAATGTAATTAATGCCATGAAAAGCAAGCCAGTTGTCTAGCGCACATCTTAGTGTCTCGAGAAGAAGGAGCGATGCCATAGTGATGATGACAATGAAAGATAGTCATTCATATAATGAAGATGCTTTTACACATCAACGGCAATAACCATTGAGTGTAACGGGGGCCATTATATGGTACATACAGGTAGCCACCATGTACCCAACTCTTGGCCAATCAGCTAGCAAGAAGTAGATCGCTAAGGAGATGGAGAAGCAACAGTCGATAGATGAAATCTAACGAATCAGGATAAAGCAGCTAATAAGGAATAAAATCAATTGAATCAAGGCAATATTCTTCGGAGGCAGGATATTCTCATTTTCGCTTAGTTATATTCTAGAACTTTTTGTAACCAAATTTCATGTATAAATAGGGATCAATGAAACCTTTAAAATACATCGAATATAATTCAGAGCATTCATTGAGTTTAGTGTTTCTCATCTTTCTATTTTATTCTCTCTATTTTTACGTTCGTTTAATTACATTGTAAAAAACCTTTACACGTTTCTTGCTCAACCAAGAAGTTAAACCCATCCATAACTTTTCAACAATTATAATGATAGTTTCTTTGACACCAAAAAGAAGGAAAAAAATTTCATACAAAAGTCAAGAATCTCTTGGCTCAACTTAGGAGAACAACAATGCTTTATTTTTTTGAGCTCTTAAGTGTCACAGAAGTAAAAATCAAATCAATCAATTGGAGGATGCCCTTGGTAACATCTTGGATGACCAACAGCTAATTCAGGAGCACATTATTCAGTTTTATAGATTCCTATTAGGTACTCAAAGGGAGGTTCCATATATTGACTAAAGCTTCATGCAGCATATCCGTCCTTTGAAGGTTCATCCAAGGTACTTTGATTTTCTCATGAAGGTGTTCATTGTTGAGGAGATTAACGAGACTTTCTTGTCTTTCAATGATAAAAAAGTCCTTGGTCCAGATAGTTATTCTACTATTTTTTTCATTAAGTCATGGCATATTATGAGGAAGGACATATGCGTGGTAGAGCATGAATTTTTTGAAAATAGAGAGCTTCTTAAAGTGTTTAATGCTACATCTATCACCTCAGTCCCTAAAGTTGAAAATAAAACTAAGCTGATAGAGTTAAGGCTTATAACTTGCCACACCCTATTTTATAAGTATATCACTAAGTTGTTTGCTAACAAATTGAAGGTTGTGCTCCCTTCTCTCATTAGTTTGAATCAAACTGCATTTGTTCCTTGGAGATAAATTTCAGACAACATCCTTCCATCTCAGGAAATTATGTGGGGCTATCACAGAAACACCAACATCCATAGATGTACTCTCAATGTAAATCTCCATAAAGTCTATGATTCTGGTAATTGGTATTCTCCCAGTCAAGTATTATACAGTGTAGGCCTACCTAGTAGATTCATAGATTGGATTATGGAATGTGTATCTTCCCTTTCCTATTCTATCAATATAAATGGTAGTTTACAGGGCTACTTCGTGGGAGGTAGAGGCTTAAGGCAGGGAGATCACCTTTCTCCCTACTTTTATGTTCTAGTTATGGAAGCTTTGACATGTGTTCTCCATCAGTGCTCTCAGCTCCCTAATTTTTTTTATTTCACTATAGATGCAAGAAAGATATGATCATTAATCTATGTTTTGATGATGACCTCCTTGTTTTGTACAAAGGAGACTTAGAATCTGTTAAATGCATAAAGGCATGGGCTAAGCTATTTGGCTATTTTTTTTATCTCTAACCTAATGATAATAAATGCAGTATCTTCTTTGATGGATTTGATGAAGACTTGTAACATCTCATCCTTAGAAATATGCATCAGCAAAGGTGTACTTCCTGTGAAGTATCATGGTATACCTTTGATTTATACTAAACTATCCAAAGTCCATTGTGATATGCTAATAGACAAGATTATCGAGAGAGCAAAGGCTTGGGAGAACATGCACTTGACTTATACAAGTAGGCTTCAACTCATAAAGTCCATCCTTATGGCCATTCAGGATACTGGTCTAGTTTGCTCATTCTGCATTAGCAGGTAATGAAGAAGGTTAGTTGTGCCCTGAGGAACTTTTTATGGACATGGAAAACAGGCTCTTATAGAGGCTCCATTCAGGATACTTGTCTAGGTTGCTTGGGATCAAATTTACTTTCCCCTTAAGAGGGAGGTTTAAGTATCAAAGACCTGTGTGTTTGGAACTTTTCTTCTGTGGCAAAGAACTTTTGGAAGCTTTTTATTAAATCTAAAGAATCTTTATAGACATGGTGCAATAATAACCTTCTTAAAGGTCATAATATATTTACAATGAAACAACAAGCTGACCCCTCTTGGTCTTAGAGGAAACTCTTTAAGATGACGAGCAAACTAGCTGAAATTTGTAGTCTTAAAATGGGTAATGGAGATGAAACCTCCCTGTTTAAAGCCATTGGCATCCTGCAGGTATTCTCTTTTATAAAGGTGGGAAAAACCTTGTCCTCAATACTGGACTTAGTCTGTTTAGTCATCGCTCCATCCTAATCCAAGAGGATAGGTGGGCTTGACCTAGTATTGGTTTGGAATCAAGCACTCATTAGGGGGATATCTCTTCATTTGCCTCCTCCTAACCATCTTGTTGATGATACTTGGACTTGGAATCTGGACAGAATAGGTTGTTTCTCAATCAAACAGACTTATAATGCCCATAGAGCTCAAAAACCTAAAGTTCCTTGGTGTAAGCTTGTCTGTTACCTGGGAAAATTCCCAAATGCTCCTTTGTTAGATGGCTTAGACAAGTTAGTTACCAAGGATCGTATCTCTAAGTAGAATCCTACAGTTGGTAAAGCTTGTGTTTACTGTATTGAGGGATCTGAAACTGTTATGCACATGTTGTTTGATTGCTCTCATACCAGGAACCTGCTTCTTGATCCTATTAATAGATGTGATCTCATATGTTCTGCTTCTTCTTAGTCTGATTTTTAGAGATGGTTGCTTGTTGTTTCTTCTGTACATTCTGTTAATTTCTTATGTCTTAAACTAACTTTTACTATTTTTGTCCATTACATATGGATTGAAAGAAATAGGAGGATTTTTCTAAATAAAATTGTTGACTCTTCTCCTACTTCCAAGAAAATTGTTAGGATGGGAAGAGAAAGAGTGTGTTTTATTGCTAAAGATAGGAATTTATCTCTAAATGTAGATTCCTTAAATAGATGGTTGTAATTTAGACCTCGGTCTTTGTTCTTCCTTGTCTTAGTGCTTTTATTTTCTTGTTGTTCAGGGAATGGAGTATGCCCTTGTACTTGTGTATTAGTGTTTCTTTGGGTGCATAAATTTATCTTTTAACCAAAATATAAAATAAATAACTAAGGTATTAAAAGAATCAAACTAAAAATATGTCTTAGAGTGTGCACACATATATTTTTAACATAATTAACTTAATTGGACAAGGTTAGTCCCAATTCATAAAAGACGTATATATTAAATGGGCATATCTTTAGCTTGTTTATTTTCCAACCTAACCCTAAGCATTTATAAATTCCTTGAAATGTTCCTCATTCAACATGCTTCAGTGGCCCAATTGTAATCAATTTCCATGCATTTTGTTGCTTAAATTTACGACCTCGTTGTCTGGGCCCATTTGTTCTTCTTTTTTTATCCTGTCTTTTATTCATTGCCATATTAAACCTTCTCTCATCTCCAAGTTAAGCTATTTTTTTTCTTTAAAAAATTTGACAATTGGTTCACATCGATCTTCTAATTTCGTATTATAGCCCATTTCAGCTTCTTAAATTTTCATTGGTTAATTAACACATATTTTCACAAAGCTTTTAGATGTAATTGTAAGCTTTCACTATTATTGTTATTCAAAACTATATTATGTGTAATAGCGGATGTTAATTATATTATATAATTTATAGAATTATAAACTTCTGTATTATCTGGCACTTTCAAATAAAATAACCAAATTCTATATTATTTATTTCATCCAAATTTTTTAAAACTATCAATAAAAAATTAATTATTATTACGTGAAATAACATGAGATTTGAAATTTTTTTTGCAATCATTCTATAAAAATTATGGTCTCATCCACGATTACGTCTACTATTATTTTTTTATTTTCTTAAAATAGACATTGTGACACATCTTTCACTCAACATATAGTATAGATACGACACTATGTTTAAAAGTATCATGATTTTTCCATCTCTGTTTTCAACCTATTATCGTTTCTGTTCTCGCTTTCGTTGTTGTAAGAGCGTTTGATTTGATTTTTGACATTTTGAGAGGGATTTCTTGAGTTTTTCTCTCAGTCTCAATGAAAGCATCAAAATATAAATGATATTTTTAGTATGGAAAATTCTCTACGAACAAATAATAAATATCATAATTTGAAGAGAGAAAGAGAGAATAAAGACAATATCATTTACGTGGAAAACCCTTAAAGGGAAGAAAAACCACGGGAAGATTGCTGATATTCACTTGTGTCAAGGATTTTACACAGTTGTTGATGAGAGAAGAGAGGAAAGGTAGTGCCTTTAGTTGAGGTTTGCTTAGGTCTCTTCCTCGCCTCATTTTGCTTTTTACATGAGCATGTACTTATAAGCCTTAGAATAATAAGAGTAATAAAAAAAGGATGATCACATCTCATATGCTTTCGGCTGATGGGATTGCTTTCAGGCGTGGACACATTTACTTTGCTCATTTCTTTCAGATGTTTTGTCCTCAGCAACTCAATCAGTCATAGCCATTTGGTGGTTCTCGTGGTTCGAGTCAATCAATGACAACCACTTGCTGTCAGTCTGAGCCCTCTTTTCTGTTCTAATGTTCTGTCATGTCTAAGGGGTAATGATTCCCTGTTCTCGGGATGTCAGTTCCCGTTCTGGAAGCGACGATCTCCCATTTTCGAGATATTAGTTCCCGTTCTGTTGTTTTTCTTTTTCTAGGAGTGATGATCACCCATTCGGGAAGTGATAGTCCCCTCGTTCCAGAAGCGATAGTCACCTATTCCAGAAGCGATAGTCACCCATTCCAGAAACGATAGTCACCCGTTTCAGAAGCGATTATCCCCTCATTCCAAAAGCAACAGTCCCCCGTTTCGAAAGTGAAGGTTTCCCCTTCAGCTTTTTTCCCGTTTCTGATGAGCTCTCTCGCTTCAGCGTTCTTTTTGCACACGTGTCTTTGGTGATTTTTTCCTGTCAATTCTTTTTTTATCCTATCTTTTATTCATTGTTATATTAAACCTCCTCTCATCTCCAAGTTAAGCTATCTTTTTTCTTTAAAATATTTGACAATTGATACACATCGATCTTCTAATTTCGTATTTAGCCCATTTCAGCTTCTTATATTTTCATTGGTTAATTAATACATATTTTCACAAAGTTTTTAGATGTAATTGTAACCTTTCACTATTATTGTTATTCAATGCCATATTCCGTGTAGTGTCGGATGGTAATTATATTATTTATATAGAATTATAAAATTGTGTATTATCTGTCACCTTCAAATAAAATAACCAAATTTTATATTATTGATCTCATCCAAATTTCTTAAAACTATCAATAAAAAATTAATTATTATTACGTGAAATAACATGAGGTTTGAAATTTTTTTGCAATCATTCTATAAAAATTATGGTCTCATCCATGATTACGTCTACTACTCTTTTTTTTTTCTTTTCTAAAAATACACCGTGACACATCTTTCACTCAACATATAATATAGACTACATATAATATAGTCTACATACGACACTATGTTTAAAACTATCGTTATTTTCCTTTTATAGAAGGAAAATATGCATTAATTACATGCATTAAATTACAGGCGTATATTTCGTTCAGGGGTTTGAAATCTAAGCAGCAAAGTCTGATCATTTTGAGCCATAAAAATGCAAAGGTTTAAAGCAACAGTCGACATTGTTGGACCCTATAATAATCCTCATATTAAATAAGACTCATACACAAGTTGCAGCATATTAAGTTTTTTCTCTCTCTACCAGCATTTTGTTTGATCGGACGTCTGTTAAATATTGATGAATATACACATATATTGATTAGGTTAGAAAGGAGATGCGTCATTTTCGATCTACAGTTGAAAAAATGCACAGGGTCATCCAATTATGGAGCTCACTTGTATCAATGTCGTTATGTACATTATTCAATCACACCCGATAAAATGAAGTATAAGATGTACTTGCATCCTAGATGACTATAACCTAGGTTTACTACGCATATACAACGAATTAACGTTTTACTAGCTTTATGAAATCAAACTGATACAATCAACTACAACCTACGTAAAAAAATTCCAACATTAGATGTTCGGCATTCTTTATAATCGACAATCATGTCTTGGATTGGTTAGTGCAAACAACAACAATTCAAACAATAGAGTAAATATTTGTTCTCCAACAAAATACACGGGATTGGACATGTCATTAAGATCAACTGTTCTCAATGCTGCGAAAAAAATGTTAGTGATACTATAAGATTCTGTTTTATAACCGCCGGTTTAACTCCTGGATAAAATATAAAAGCTGGCAATTTTTGCCATCTTAATTACTCGGTTCTATAACTGCCGGTAAAGGGCTTTTAGAGGATCTGTAATTTACTTTTGTCCATTCTCTCCCTTCACACTCTCAGGCGATTTAGAGGATCTGGTAGCTCATCCACACCTCATCTCTTCCCGTCACTTTTCGACATCGATCACCGCTCATCCACACAGTTCGTCGACCACCAATGAGTCTCTCTCTCTCTCTCTATCTCTCACTCTCACTCTCTGTTATAGAACTTTTCCCGTGTTTCTATAAATTTCACTCCCTGCTCATCTTCTTAAGGTTCCAAACGTCCAACATATTCATCAATATTTATCATAGACCAATTTAAGGTAAAATGATGGTCTTGTTCCATTTATCTTTATTCTTCTATGCGTTTCATACATATGATCCTTTAACGCTATTCACTTTTTTTTCCTTTTTCAGTTACTGAGTTAGTGTTGTTAGATGATAATAGTACTTTTCTTTTCTTCTTTTTCCTCTCCTTTCCTCTTCTTTGGACTTTGAAACTTGGACTTGCTCTTGCTGCAAGTGTGTATAATTGAGAATTTATGGGTTTTCTTTGAGCTATCTCAAGTTCCACCTGTTTTCTGTAACAATCATAACTTAATTAGCTGGGTATTACTTTGTTTGTAGAAAATATGATCTTCACTCATGTGGGTGTTAGGTCTAAAATAATGAGTTACAATGTTTCATCACTTAAAGAGTTGTTGGCTACAATGATGCACATACATATGTCCTTTGAAGTATTTTATAATCTTCTTATCACTTTAATCTTCTTTGATTTAATTGTATTGAACTATTTATTATAATGTGTTCAGATTGATTTTATCATGAATAAAAGTTAGATTGATGGAGTTAAGGAGTTAAGGAGTTTCTTGATTTTAATTTTGAAAGAGTTTCCCTAACGGGTAGGATTTTGTGTCCATGTAAACATTGTATGAATATGTTGAGGATGAATAGCGAGAGTGTGTATGAGCACTTGGTGTGTAATGGGTTTAGCACTGGTTATACATGTTAGTTTTTCCATGGCAAATCCATATTACAAAATTCAAATTTTGAGAAGAGCTTAATGAAAGACATGTGAACTATACATGTGTACATCAAGCTTGTGATGACAATATGCATGGCTTGTTGCGTGATGCGTTCAGAGTTATGGTATTTAGAGAGGAACAAATGATTTGTAATCAGAATAAACTGCTAATGGTATAAATGAGCAATTGAATGAAGATGTTCAACACGTAGAGGTTAATGATTTCTCTAACTTAGTTATAGATAGTTATGACCCTTTTTATATCAAGGATGCAAGTTTTTTTTCTCAAAACTCTCATTTATTGTGCATCTTTACCACCTCAAGTTTCTTTATGTATTGAGTAATAAGGCACTATCGGGGTTGCTTGAGATATCATGTAATGCTGGATGTGCATGCCAAAAGTATTTTATGAAGCTACGAAGATTATAAAAAAGTTGGGTCTTGGGTATGAAAAGATACATGATTGTCCAAATGATTGAATATTATATTGAAAACACAAAGAACTAGACTAATCATATACCACTTGTGGTACTTCAAGGTAGATAACCAAGGAGGGTGAAAGTACATCAATATCTCAAGGAAGAAGAAGCTAAAACCAACTAAAGTGATACGTTACTTTCCTTTAAAAGGGAGGTTACAAAGATTATACATGTCGTCTAAGATAGCTGATAGTATGAGATGGCATCATGTAGAGCGCACTGAAGATGTTGTTTGAAGACATCTTGCTGATTTGGCTACTTGGAAATCATTTGACTCGAAACATACTGAATTCTCATCTGAACCATGTAATGTCAGTTATAACATGTGGCATGTTCTTTTGATTGCATATAATTTGCCTCTTTCGATGTGTATGAAACAAACATCATTAATTCTTTCTACTTTTATTCTTGGACCTAAAATTCTTGAAAATAATATTGACGTGTATTTGTAACTAATGGAAGAAGAATTGAAAGAATTATGGAAATGGGTGTTGATACATATGGTGCGTCAACGAATGAAGTTTTTAAAATGTGGGCGACATTGTTGTAAACCATTAGTGACCTTTCAGGATTAGATAATCTGTCTGGGTGGAGTACACATTCATGTTTTGCTAACCCTTATTGTAATTATGAGATAGATTATCAACGTTTGAAATATAACAACGAAATTTTTTGTTTCATGGGCCACATGAGATTTTTAGACTCTAGCCATAGTAGAATTTTTAATGGCACAATTGAGAATAGGTCGGCCCCTATTTCTCCTACGGGATCAAATGGTTTACAACTAATCCAAGACCTTAACGCCACGTTTGGAAAAAGTAATGAATCTGGCCGAAAATGAAGATTTGGTGATGATATTGTGCAATATTCGAAGAAGAAAAATATATATTTCCAACTACCTTATAAAGAGTTTCATCTTAGACATCATAATCTTGATGTAATGCACATTGAAAAAATGTATGTGATAACATACTAGAGACAATTCTTGACGATCCACAGAAGAGTAAAGATAATTATAAGGCCCGCTTATACCTTCAACATATAGGTATAATGAGTCACCTTCATCCAACGATTTAGGGTGATATCACTTACTTACCCCTTGCTCTGTTTTCAATGATGAATGATGAAAAAGACATATTTTTAATGTACAGAAGAGTATCAGAGTTCTTGATGAATACGCATCAAACATTTCTCATTTCATTGATTGAAAGCAACGTAAAATTCAAGGTCTTAAAAGTCATGATTGTCACATTATCGTGCAACATTTTTTACCTATAGCATTACAAGGTGTTTTAGCAAAGAAGGTGTACTCTATCAGTATAAAAAGTTTTGTTCATTATTTCACAATGTAAGAATTCACATGTCTTTATGTTAATTTCTTACATGTCATTCATCGTATTAGGTATTTGTTGCTATTATATCCATAAAGTAGGGTGTAATAACTATTTATGAGTACTTAGTTATTTTTCAGACATTCTGTATTACTGAATTTAATGAACAAAAAAAAAATTTCTTTAATTAAAGTGTATTAATAATTTACTCAAGTCCTGAAACTATTATCAATGTAAGAAGAGTAAAACAGATGGGTTTTCCATACAAACTCTCCTAAAATAGTTCAAAATGTTATTCGCAGTCTTAGGATCGACTAAGCAATCGAATCTAATTACGACTATTAGGTTAAAATAATGGATGCCAGTCTTGGAGGATGAGAGTGAAGACTCAAACGATTAACCTAGATGTATTATGGAACATGTTGAATAGACCGCTAACAAATTAATTTAGAGCAAAAATCATTTACCTAGCTTTAAATTTAATTATTACACCTTAAATATATTTTCATAATTACATTAATCCTGAGGTGAAAACGTACCTTGACTTAATTACTTGCGATCTTTGATATGTCAAATGGGTGAGTACGAATTGACAGAAAATATCTCGACTGTTGGGATCATAATTCAATTATGTTGAAGTTACGTGATTCACATATATGAAAATTCGTGGTTGGATTATGAAAGCAACAATATCACCTTATGTTTTATTGATGGGTGTGTGAATAAATAAATCGGGCCTGATATTCAATGAATTGATTCATTGATTAAGACTTGTGAATTATACGAGACAATTCACTATTATGTATTTCTTATTTACAGTCAACAAAAGAGTTAAAGAAATAATAACAAGATGGGTAGAACGATAATTTTACTTCTCCGCTCTTGTTACTGATATTCATGATGAGTAATATGTTAAAATATTCCATAGACCGTAAAATAAAAGAGTTTATTTGCACCAACTAAAAATGTAGCGCGCAGAATCAAGAGTTGATTCGACATCGAACCTACAGTGGAGTTGTACGATATCATGATTAAATAGGTCGAGAATCTATAAAGATAAATTCACCGTGTATTTGAATCATATAGTTTTGTTCATGTGGATTCATTCAGTCTCAAGAATAGCTCATGGAATAGGAATAGAAGAAACGATATCAGTTGGACCAAAATATATTTTGGTGCCAATGTGTATTTCCTACACTCACATGTGATGTGTGTTGTCATTTAATTAGTTAAGTGTGATTAATTCTATTAAAATTAATTAATTTATTATTTTCTAATTATCAATTAGATTGATGAATTTCGATACAACACAAACTCTAAGATGATACATACAAAAATTAATAACTATATATATGTGTGTGTGTGTGTGTGTGTGATAGCAATTTGATTGTCACGCGACTTGTATTAGATACAACACAACTCTAGAACACATTAATCAATATTGATCGTGTATAATTACACAGAGAGAGAAAAAAAGAGCTCCCCCCNCCCCCCCCCCCCCCACACATGTTGTCGCCGAATTTCAAACTGAAGGAAGAAAATTTGATTTTTCTTATTCAATCATTTTGAAAGCCCACACTCAGTTCCTAAATAAATTCTCACGAGAAATATTTCTGAAATTAACCAGTGGTTATTGGTGTGAACTTTCTTTTGGAAAGTTGGTTCTTGAAGATCGTACTTGAATTTTAGTTCTTGAAAATCAAGCTTGAAGATTTGGATCTTGAAGATTGAAGAACGAATACAAGGATTCCACCAATTCAGCAAATCTCTGATACATCGCAAAGGTGAAAATCATTTCAACATATTTCTATTCATTTAAATATCTTATATGCATGATCGTTTGTTGTTTTGATTTTTAATTATTCAATTCGATTAAATAAATTTTAGAAAAGACTTTTGATTTTCTGTCCTCGAACTGTTCGTGGTTCAAACTTACTTTTCTTTCATTTTAAAACCACTGATCCAACGGTATCTTGGTAAGCTTAAATCATATATCTGTAATAAAGCTCATCCAGAAGGTTCTTCCATAGCGGAGGGATAAATAATACCATGAGTTTGTAACATTTTGCTCGAGATACCTTGAAGGAATTGAAACAATATTTAATCGTCCTTCTCAGAATTGGGATGTGAAGACGAGGACCCACGCATGAAAAATTGTCATTTTGACAAAACCTTTCCAATTGTAATAATTTAGCTTTTACATATTTCTCAACTAAATTGTTGAATATTTATGCAATTCATCTATCTCGACATGTAGAAAATGTTAAGTAGATGTGAGGAGGAAAATTGTCGATGTCGACTTGCCCCAACGAAGTCCAACGTTTGGTACATGAAAAAATTTGTTGGATGTCTTCAAACTTCTGTAAGTTTAAGTTTGTGAGTTAATTTCAAGTAATTTTGGTATAAAAAATTTGAAAGTTAATTCTGAATATACTTTACTTTTATTAAATATGCTAGCAAGATAAAGTGTCAAACGAAATAAGGTGGTTGGCTCGTGGTCCAAATAGTGCGGTAAAGAAATATGCGAGATTTAATATAAACAGGTTTGTATTTCACATCAAAGAAAGTGATGCAGCACTGAAGATGTAGAATAGTAGGGTTTTGGTGACTACCAAGACTAGAACTTATACAAGTTCGAGGGATACAAATCCAATAACAAGAGAAGTAAAATATTATGAGACATTGAAGGAGATTATTAAATTGAACTACTATGATAAGTTCAATGTATTGTTATTTAAGTGTCACTGGACTGACACCACGAATGCTTGAAGAAAAGTTGATGAACTTGGATTTACACTTGTTAATTTTTCACGTTTTGTTCACACTGGTAACGATTTGAAAGATGAATCATTCGTCTTTGCATCTCAAGCATGTCTCGTATATTACATACAAGATTAGAAAGATAAAGATTGGCATGTTGTGGTGCATACAAAACCAAGAGACATATTTGACATGGGTGATCCTAATAATGTTTTTGGTTCACCCATTAGATCTTTTCTCGATGATTTAACACAGGTTACCTAAGTATATCTTCTTAAATCTAAATATGGTGTCTTTTAAAACTTTTATGTTTTTCAAAACCTTTGTTGAGATACAATTTTGTTTCCCTATAGACACCTCACAATATGAACTGGGGAAGGGAGTACATTTCATTCAATCATTTCTCATTACCAATGGATCCTTTTGTTAAATCTTTACCCTCACCATAGAATGTCAAAGCAGAAAGAAAGCACAAACATCTCATTGAAACTTCCTTAGCTCCTTTCTCACGCCTTCTTCATATTATCTAATGGTGGGAGGCTGTTCAGGCTACTGCCTTTCTCATTAAGAGGTTGCCAAATCCAGTCCTTACAAACAGATCACCTTATTAACTCATTTGTAAAAAATATCTTAATTTCTTTCTTAGGGACTTTGGCAATTCCTACTACCCACATACCACAAACAAGATTTATGTCTGACTAATGTATTTTTATAGGTTATTCACCTCATCACAAAGCTTTCCTATGTCTTCACTCATTTGAAAGGGTTTACAATGCTACTAGTGTTGTCTAATGAGTCTTATTTCCCATTTGCACATGATTTTCCCAACTCGGTGTCTTTATCACCGCTAGTTGCTGCAAAGTTTCCTTCTTAGTCTATCTTCCCTATAGGTCTCGCTTCCCCTGCAGCAACAACTATCTTCCCCTTAGCAGCTTCAATTATGCAGCTTCATCTTCTCTAACATCTTAGTATTTTCTCCCCCATTTCTCAACCTCCATTGACGGACTTATATACTTCTTCATATAATTCATATACCCCACCTCTCCCTATCAAAGCTTACACTATGATCACTCGAGCAAAGGCTGGAATTCACAAACCCAAAACCCTACTAGCCGCTGTTCGATTTGAGCCACAAATTGTCAAGGAGGCCTTCTTTATTCCCTGCTGGACTAAAGCAATGCAGTCTGAATTTCAAGCATTATTACATAAACACACTTGGGAGCTGGTTCCCTAGACACCTCAAATTAACATAATAGGCAACAAATGAGTTTTTAAAACTAAGCTTTACTCAAATGGCACTATTAAGGGGCAGAAAGTTAGACTTGTAGCAAAGGGTTTCACCAAGCTCTTGGTAATAATTACACAGGCACATTTAGCCTTGTGGTGAAGCATGTCACAATCAGAATCATCCTTACCATTACTCTCAAATTCAAGTGGCATATTCTATAACTTGATGTTAATAATGTTTTCCTCAATCGGCACCTTCAATACTCAGTTTACATGATGCAGCTAGAAGGTTTCTAAGATCCAACTTTTCCTCATCATGTGTGAAAACTCAACAATGCACTCTATGGTCTTAAGCAAGCCCCAAGAATTTGGAATGCATCCTTAAACATACTCTCCATCAGAAAGGGTTTTACTCTACAAACTCATACACTTCTCTCTTTATGCTTAAAACCTCAACCAAGTTGATTTTCTTGTTCTTTGCTTTGAAGGATCTTAGCCATCTTCATCACTTTGTAGGAATCGATGTTGTTAGTATCCCTATGTCCTCTGTAAAACCTTACACCACACCTGCAGCCACCGCAGTCCACCTCTCAGCTGCTCAAGCGTAACTCTTTTCTCATCCTACTACTTGCACGAGTATCTTGGCTGCTCTGTAATATGTCACCATCACCAAACCTAATATCTCCTATATTGTGACCAAACTCGGTGAATTTATGGACAATCCTACTGTCACACATTGGCAAGTATGCAAAAGGTTTCTTCTGTATCTTAAATATTCATTATCTGAAAGGATCCTTCTTAAACTAACATAGTCTTATATGATGCTGATTGGGCTAGCAACTTTGATGGCAAAAAATTCATCGAAGTCTAAGCTACTTTTCTTGGTCACATCTAGTGTCATGGTCTTTCAAAAAGCAACAGTTACTCGATCGAGCATTGAAAGTGAATATCATGCATTTGACATAAAATTTTGGACTAATCACAATTCACCATGTCATGTGTTGGTAGGTCCATAATTGATCCATCAAAAGTTACCACGTGTCATCTTTAAAAATAAGTTAAATTATGTCAAGTGTCAATAAACAATTTGACAAAGAATTTATCTTATGATGAATGAGAAACCGCCACGTGTCTTAATGACATAGGATGTCAAATAAAATAGTAACATGTATCATCTTAAATAACCAGTAAAAATTGGACACGTAAAATTAGACTTTCATCAAATCACTATAAGTATGTAGGAGTCTCATTTCACAAGGAAGAAGTTTTTTCAGAGACATAAAAGCTAGAGTTTAGAAAGAAAAATATCAAGAATTCTACTTTCATCTCAAGTTCAAGACGTTCAAGCTACACAAAGAGTTTGGTTGATCTCTAAACAAGGGTGAAGCCTAAAGATTCAGGAACAATTTATTCTAATTTTTTACCAGCATGCATGAACAATATGAGAAATTCACTATCAAGTCTCAAATTGAAGTTTATCACATGAGAATAATCCAAGGATTAATCATTGTAAAGAATTCATAAACAGAGATTATACTCATCTTAATTAACAATATAAAATTCTATATTTGTCCATCAATTTCGTTTGTTCAATTTTTTTAATAACAAAATTTACGCGTATATCGTACTTTGACACTAGCAGCATCTGAGTTTACATAGATTCAATATGGCCTCCTTGTTGAAAACAACCTTACCTCTTGTTCTTTGGTTGACAACTAAAGTGCTGCCTCCATTGCCACCAATCATATCAACTATGCTCATACTAAAAGCATTGAAATTGATATTTACTTCATCTGGGATAAAGGATAGGCAAAACAATTGACTATTCATCATGTTCTGTCACATGAATAGGTTGCTGACATCCTAACCAAGGCTCTATCATGTCCTCAAATTCTTTATTTCAAGACCAAGCTCACGTGGTTCCACACCCCTTTTACTTGAGGGTTGGATGTTAGTGACTAGCTACAACCAAATCATTATTCTTCTTAGCAAATTACAAGTCTACATTGCAGCAAGATCACATACTCAAGTATCACAATGCCACATCAAGTTTGATCTTCCTTGTGCACAGGTTAGTTAGTTACGGTAGCATTTGGTACTAAATGTAAAAGAATAGAAAGAGAGATCATCTCTCTAAGCATTTCTCTGCAAATCAAACTTGCTCAAACACTGATATACATAGTTTTAGTACATACGTAAATGGAGTGGAGAATAAAACAAATAATACTGACCTATCAATATTAATATCTTATAAAAAAGTGCAAGCTATAAGGGGTCTTTTGGAGAAAGAATTGCATGAACTTATTTTTAGGTAACTGAAACGAAAAGATATTTATATAGATTTTGAAACTAAAAGTGATGTTTGTGTAATTAAGGTCAACTACAAGAGACATTGGCTAATCTACGTAGCTTAATGAAACTTAATCATATTCATTATTAAACATAGAAATTATAGGTTATATGTTTTTTCATAAATGAAAAATAAATTTGATTTGACGTGCTTATTAATGCAAGTGATATTAATTCCATTGTAAACAACATTTAATACAAATCACTCAAAAAAATTAAATGAAAATGTTGAATTTTTTTAAAAATGAATGATTTTATAATGAATTTTGAGAAACTTTAACTCAGTGAAGGTGAAAGATGAAAACATGTTATGTTGAATAAGATATTATGTATAAATAATATTGTGTGCGATGAGGGTATATCAAACTACTGACTTTTGTACAACATAGATATCAACTACATTATTTAAAAACATAGGAACTAAATTGATAATATATTACGTAAAATGTGTTATCGTAAAATAGCTAAAGTATAGGAGTTTAATATACACACGTTTTATCTTTATTTTAAAGGAAAGTCACTGTTATGGGTGTTTTTGCAAACACCAATGACAAGTCAACATGTGTCACACCGTACTAAATTAGTCTGAGATAACAGAAGATTTCTAAGGAGGAGAACCAACCTCGCCTAGCCAGTCTCGAAGGAGCTCGGGTTGCACAGACTCGAGCACATGTGAGATGGCAAAGATCGATCTCATTAAGAGAGTTCAGATATCCCCGAGTGCGAGAGTCATCATTATCCGCCTAAAGTAACATCCAAAATGGAAGATCTCTATAGGCTCGAACGCCCAGTCCAATCGTCAAGGCAGAATGTCAGGTCAGCCTCCGATATGTCACCTCAAAAGCACATCGACATTTAATGCTCATCGCTTTATGTAAAAAGTCGTCTCCCTTTCGTCCAACCAAGGACAACCGAGACAGACATCGTGTCCCGACAAGCTTCCCCAGCACGCCCCCGAGGCTTCCTCAACACGCTTCTTTAGTAAGGTTTCAGGTAAAAATACCTCCATCTACTAATGAGAGGTACGTCATTTCTCTCCCAAGAAAAATATGTCAAAAAAATGTCAGGACACTAACTTCGGGGTCGGAGACCATTATGTGAGGCAACCACCCCCGGTTCTCCTCGTCTTTAAGTTATTTGTTTGTGTTTTAGAAATTTTTAGATGAAGTAAATCTCCATGCTAGAAGAAGATTATATACAAACTCATTGCTGAACTTTCGATACGGACAACTACCATACAACGGAAACAAATCAACGCCTCGTGTTTATTTGTTTGTTCTTTAACATGAGCTGATATGTTTAAAAGAGCTGAATCATTCCATACAAAAAGAACAACTCAAATATTATCAACACAAAAATAAAAAAAAATGTATAAAAAATATTTTTGATTGATTTAAGCTATTATTCTAGACTCTCGCCCATCCCCCTACTAAACGTTTCGTTGCTGACTAAAGAGCAAACAAAGTCTCGTGGAGCGAAAGATGGCCACGTGGCTGTTGCGCCACGTCATTAATTCCCTGCATACCTTCAGATGATAACGTCTCTGTGGAATTGGCCACGTCAGGTAGCTAGCGACAAAGTTCTGTCGGTGAGATTGGGGATCTTGTTATAGCAAAAGAAACTTATTTCCCTTTATATGTTTTGAGGGAAAACTTTACAATAGTAAGAATGAAACCTTTAATATATTAATTATAAATCATATATATATTAAAAAAATTCTTCGTCTAGATTTACGAATGATAATTATTTTGAAAATTCAAATCTTTATGTTAAAGAATAACATAGTAAAATAAGTTTAAGAAAATAATTTGTTATAATTTTACAAAATTATTACGTGGGTGGAGAAATCTTTTCAATATTTCATAAAATAAGTAAACACTTTGAACAATTCAATCATATGGAGAGTTCTAAATTTGTGACTTACTGTGTTTACAAAATTAGATTTCCAGATTGTCTAATTTAAAAATCAAATTCGTAAATTTGTATAATCACTCTTAATGTGTAGGAGCGATAAACAAATTTAAAAGTAAATTGAAAATTAAATTGGATATCTTGAAAGTTTAGGAGTAGTTTGATTTAAGATAAAATTTAAGGAGTAACTAACACTAACTTTAAAATAAAAACTAACTTAAATTCTTGATAGAATATTATATTGAAAGAGAAAATCAAAATGCCGGCCATTACGAAGATTAAGTTTAGTTGAAAATAAATCACTTAACTAATAAGAAATATTGATTAGAAATAATAATAACTTACTCAATCTGAGAGGCTAAACAACATTCAGCTTTCTTATTTATATTTAAGGAATAAGAGAATTATATAGATACAAGAATAAGTTTAGTTGCACAATTTAGGGTTTGAGCTGGACTAAGATGATGATATTCTTACTTTATCATCAATTGGACTACATAATTTTTTTATTTAAAAGATGCAACAAATATTAAATTCGTTTCGTATTATGATAAATGATTCATTCAGGACAAAAAAACATAATACACAAAACATATAAAAGGTCAAAACAAAAACATGCCTTCTATTTAGCCGGGGCCCTAATCGCCTAGTGGTGAAGCCGGTCCTATTTTACAATAACTGGATTCAACAAAATATTGAAGCGGCTCAATAAAATATGGTTGGAGTTTAACTAATGTGTTTTGATATTCAATAAATAGAGGATTCAAAAAAAATTTAGGGTTCAATAAATATGTTAAAGGAGTTTAACACAATATGTTTGGGGTACAATAAAAAATCCCAGCATCTATGTCGGACCGATATTAAAGAGTGACCCATATTTTGAGTAAAAAAAATTTCCATTTAGTCGACATATTTACACGTCATTTCAACTTAGTATGTATATTTAGTTTTCTCTACTTATTCATACTTTTCTCTTTTTGTTCCAAGTTGTCATTCTAACTGACTTTATGCATAAAATTATTTCTAAATTAAGATATTATATATGCTTGTTTTTAATCATTGTTGAGGAAACTTTTATGATACCCCTACAGTATTGTAGGCTAAAAGGGACCTCATTTGAGGTTTTTTTTTTACCTTAATAAGTTACATCCAACATAAATGAAATATATATTTTTAATTAAATATAGAAAAAATTGAGGTATATATAACTTATTTATGTTACATGTACCTCATTTGTGTACAAATGTATTCTAAATGATGTATCTCCTTTATATTGCATGTGCTTCTTTTGTGTATAAATGTAACTCATATCACATAAGATCGCCTATAAAAAGTTGACGATTTTCTTGTACGGTAACCTTTTCTCACTTGATACCAAAATTCTAAAAAGTGCCATTCACACTAACTTATGCAAATGAGGACGTGGATCACCTCTTGTTGGGATTTTTTAGTAAGAGGTCATGTTTAATAGATTTGGACCTTGAGCTCAGATTTTTTATGTTTTTTTTATTTTAATGAACGAATTGCGACTATCAAATTTTGAATAGACGGCTGCGATGCAAGATATCGTCTCATTTTTAACGGAACACGATGCTATCCACTTCCTACTTCCATGAGGACTCTACCTAAGCAACTAACCCAAGTACTTTCTCGTCTTTATATCTTTTGCATGACTTCCATCACTCATTCTGCAAACACAAATGTGCTCATCTAAGTCTGTGCACCAAAAGAGACGATGTGATCAAATATACGACAATTGTATTGATGGCAGTATAATTCTTGCTTTAATGATGCCTATCTATATTATATATAAAGTGTATAACTTGGCGAAACATTTTTTGATAATATTATTCTAAATATATTTAAAAAATTTATATTATTTTCATACTCAAAATTAAACATACAAAATTATATAGAGTTTTTCCACAACTTTGTTTAAATTATTATTATTTTTTAAACATTTTCTCTTCATTTGTTTATTATGTAAAATATATAATGATAAATTATAAGCATATGATAAATCTCAAATTAACTCAGCATTTTTAACTAATTATTTTATATAGCATCAATTACTAGACTTTCATAAAATTTAATAAAAAATTTATTATTATTATTATTATTAAGCACGTTAAGCGAGTCTATTTCCTATAAATAACATTACTGACTATATATGTCTCGAATTATATTTTTCATGATCGTATATATCATTTTATATCTCGACATAAAAAATTGTGAATAAACTCAAAACATCATAGATCTACGTAAGATATGCTTGCCTAATAAGTCATAAAATTCCATACAATATCACATTCACCTCTAGAATTCTTTTTTTTTGTCAAGGACATTCACATCTAGAATTCTTTTTTTTTTGTCAAGGACATTCACCTCTAGAATGACTAATTGCTTTTACATATATTGTATATACTACATTTGTATATACTTCAAAGATTGACTAATTCATTCACTCATGCATGCATTACATGTGGGTGTCTTTAAAGTTACGATCTTCATCCAATCAAACTAGAAGTATCATTGCATCCTCTCATGCCCGTCACTGTCACATTAACTCCTCGTGTTCCTCAAAAACGTGGTCTCTGACCCCACCCCAGTTTTTCTGTTTAATTCACTATTATCGTTTCTTTATATGTTGGAAATAACATAACTTAATTACATTAATTTGGCTTTAGTTACATTAAAATCCATCCTCTCCCATTCACATAAACCAAGTAAGTTGTGGTAAAAGTGATATATAAAACAGAACAATATGGAAGGAAAATCTCCCAATATGATTAAGTTAAAATTATAAAAATTGAAAATGTGTGGGTGATAAAATGAGTTAATACAATTAGTTAAATCTCATACTTATACTTAAAAGATTATGAATTCGAATCATACTTTCTCAATTAATCGGTTTAGAATCTGTAACTTTTGATCAACAAAGAGTGTCTTGGTGAGCCTCCCCCACCATGTATATAAGAAAGCATCGTCCAAACCATCTAACCATTCAGACATCCTCATCTTAAATTAAAGTTTTCAGATAGAAAACAGTAACCCAAAAGAAAAGTCTCATTTGCCAATTGTTTTCCAAAACTTCATCTCCAAGATCTAAATGAGGGCTGTTTTTGTAGCTTCTCTCCTGCTATTGCTGCTTATCACCTCTAAGGCTCGAGGTATATATATATATATGCAATCCAAATGTATTCAATTTATTACTTTGTCTGTTTAAGCAATTTTAACTAATGGATTTTCCTTTTAAATGAAGGAATTCGCTTCGGAAAATCGTTTGATTTAGCTGGGCAACATAAAAAACATGTAATATATTTAATTTCCTTTAATTCAATATTACTTCTAAATCCAGTTCATATCATAATTTTTTTTCTCACTCTCGAAATGGTAATTTCTAATTATTTCTATTTATAATTTTTTTTGTTATTTAATGCAGTCGCAGGAGAGTCCTTCATTACCAAAAAGGAATATAGCCAATGTTGCAGACATTGTTCTCTGCAAAAATGGAAATTGTTCAGGTATATATTAAAAGCTATACTAGAAAAAGAAAATATTATTTACTAACACATCCCCAAAACTTTAATAATTTTTACTAATACTTCACATATTGTGATTGTAACTAAAGTAGTATTTCTTGGTCTATGTTGTAGGAAAGAATAGAAAACTTATCACAGTGACTCCAGCTTCTACTACCAAAACTACCACTCACGATCAAAGTGTGTCGAATCACGGAAAGAAAAATGGAGAACTCGGTTCGACCACGGAGGAAAGTTCGAGTAATTCATTGCCTATGCATTATATGGATGTCGTAGATATAACAGAAATGGACTATTCTCCAGCTAGAAGAAAGTCTCCGATACATAACTGAAGTGATACTGTTCTGTAGAAGAAAGAAGGGGTAGTGGCAATCAGACTCGGCTTTCGTTAGAGTTAACTAAAATAGGTCTGAGTTTTTGTACATTTTACACTCCACTTCATTAATTTAAGTATATCATTCTTAGCTAGGGCAACCATTTACTGATCACTGCCCTCTTTACCCACTTTGAGAATTTGTAACGCATGCATGTTACACTTTAGGTGATGTTAAACGCCACACTCATACACAAAAAGTTATGAGTTTGATTTATATCATCCTTATTCTTGAATAAACCCTATAGAATTTATAACTTGCATTATCACTTTTGTATAATAATTCAATAGATCAATCAGTTGATTAGACGTTACTAATACCGTTATGAACCTTTTTGTAAGTCCTTCAATTTACAATCATTAATTATGGGGCGGTATCTAAAATGATCAATTGTTGAAAAATAAGTGTTGAGAATGGAGAGGGGACCAAGTTACAAGTTTTAAAGAAAAAATAGGTATCATAAAGAAAGAAACCCGTGTTCAATGCAGTAGGTGTCGTGCATAAACTGACCAAGGCCCTTGTGTCTTTCTTTACAAATACAAGTTGGTCCTACAAGGGATTTTGAGTTAGGTCTACCATGTTCCCTTATTGAATGCATGTGTTCTATAAACAATTTTTCTCCAAACAAATTTTTTGATAATATGGATGTTTTCCTCACACTAAAAAATAACAAGAAAAAGAGAAGAGAAAGATAATAATGATAGTACTAATGATTTTTGCTTGATTTGTATTGAATGAATATGTTTACAACCAACCTTTATTTGTAGGTATTTTCTTGAATTATAGAATCTAATCAAATATCTCTAAAAACGAAATTATCACTAAATTCATGGAAGTATCACCATATTCGTGGGATTATCACTATATTCATGTGATTACCCGAATATTTCTCTAAAATTATGTACATTAACTTTAACTACTAAATCAACCCAAATCTTTGGATCAAGCCTACGGTCTTGATTTAGCTTTTCTCGTTTTGCCGTGATAGCAGTCTTCGCATTCTCTTCTGATTGGTTCCCCTCTGTATACGTGGCTTGACGGGAATTTTATACGTGTTGATTTGCCCTCCAATACACTCAATCATTCGTTTTGTGTAATGATGGTAATTCATTGTTCATGAGTATTTCCTCTGTATCTAAGAGGTTTAATTAATTAGATCTCCTGCTTTTTGCCATTTGTTGAAATCTACAAAATGAGTAATGTACAAGGATAACAATATAATTAATGAAATGGGAAAGAAATGTGTGTACTGCTTCATCTGTTGCTTCGTTTTCCATTCTCGCCGACGTGGTCTTTGAAAATATACAACACGGCTTCCCAGATTTTATGCTTATCATTTATCTCCCGTCATTCCTTTTAGCCGCTACATCTTCCCATTTTCAGTTATTTTTTCATCGGGAATGTGCGGCATGAATTTCAAATCTTTCATTTGACAAGGCACGCCTCCCTTCTTTTCAAGTTGCCATCCTTTCATTTGTTCTATCTTGTAGTCACTCATGCCTCCCTGCCATCAAGTGCCTGCAAAACGTCCCTTTGTTTGCATGTTTCAAGAATTATGAAGCATTTCCCATTCTTCTTTCGCGTTCGTGGTTTGTTTAAGGTTCCTTCCATTTCATTTCTTCCTCACTTTCAGTCCTTGTTCTTCGTAAGTTCTTCTCAACTCCTTCTTTCACGTTCATGGTTTATTTAAGGTTTCTAACTCTTCTTTAAAATTAAGCTTTTCTCTTCTGATTATAATGGGCCATATGGAACAGAGCTGCTTCTCTTCTTTCCTCCAACAGATCAAGATTTTCCTTTAGAAGTTCTTCATTCTGCTGCTCATTTAGTTCTGATTTCACAGTCCGACTACGAATTTCGACTGGTATTATTGCTTTCATTCTGTATGCCAAAGCAAAAAGGTGTTTTACCTATTGCTTCACTAGGGGTGGTTCTATATGCCCACAGTATTGCTGGTAATTCCTCTGCCTACCTTCCTTTAGTTGATTCTAGACATTTCTTCATGCTATCAAGTATAATGCAGTTCGATCTTTCAGCTTGTTCGTTCCCTTATGAATAACACGGCGTAGAGAATCAATTAGAAATTTTTAGGCTTTCGTAGAAGGTTTTCACTATCTTCCCGGTGAACTGAAGCCCATTGTCAAAAATGAGAATTCGCGAAATCTCATATATGCATATTATATTCTTCCATAAGAACCCTTTTACTTCTTCTTTATGAAATCATGTGAAAGCTTCAGCTTTAATCCACTTAGTTGCTACTAACAAAAAATATTTCTGAGCTGGCACTATGGGAAGTGGTCCAATAATGTCAAGTGCCCACTGCATGAACGGCCATATGCTTGCCACCGTGTTGAGTTCTCCAAGAGTCATCTTAGCTACGGGAGCAAGGCGCTTACACTTGTCACAATTTCTTGCATATCGCTCAATGTCTTGTTGCATTTTGGGCGTATAGTACCCTTCACTCAACACTTTATGAGCTAATGATCTACCCCCAGTATGATTCTTGTATATCCCTTCATAGATCTTGGCTAACACATAATGTGATTCATTTTCCCGTAGACGCTTCAAGTATGTACTTGAAAAAGATCTTTTATACAATTACCCATTAATTAAGGACTACCTGACACTTTGTTGTTGGACTTTCCTTGCATGAAGTTTAACATCAGGTAACACCCCATCTTCTAAGTAATGAATTATGTCATCTTATCAGCTTGGTTCCCTCTCTACTTCCACATATGCTACTTCCTTCAATGGGAGCAAGATACTTGGCTACTCGAGAAATTCTACTAGTACATTTCTTTTGTGTAGGAATTGTAGCGAGGACCCCAATTTTGCCAAAGCATCAGTGTGTCCGTTTTTCGTTCTTGAGAGCTGACGAATCTCGTAGCTTTTCAACAAACTTAGTAACTCATTTGCGCGTTGTAAGTAACAGGTCATTCTTTGATCATTCGTTGTGAATTCTCTCGTAACATGTTTCACGATTAGCATTGAATCACATAATATTTTTACATCCATTACCTCAAATTCTCGTAGCAAGGAGATTCCTGATATCAAGGTTTCATACTCTGCTTCATTATTCAAGGTGTTGAAGTCAAAAGATATTAAGTGCTCTAGTGTTTCTCCGAACGAGATTTGTAGCACTATTCTTACTTCATCCCCTTTATTATTAAAGGCTACATCGACGTACAGCTTCCGAGTCCCGTTTTCTCCTTTAATATGTGGTTTGTTGTCAACTTCCCTTTCATCACTGGTGAAGTCCACTACGAAGTCAGCCAAAACTTGCCCCTTAATCGATGTTCTCGGCTCATAAAGAATTTCATATTGGCCAAGCTTTAATTCCCACTTCGCTATTCTCTCACTGACTTCAGGTGAGTGTAACAAGCTACTGATCAGCGAATATGTTAACGCTTTTATTCTATGTGCTTGGAAGTAAGGCCTCAGCTTCCTCGCAGCTGTCACAACGACCAACACTAATTTCTCCATTCTTTTGTATCAGGTTTTGGCTACCACTAGGCTCTTACTTACAAAATACACGAGTCTATGCTTTCTTTCTTCCTCTTTGAGAAGAATGACGTTTACAGTTGTCTATGACTATGTGTATGATTTGTCCGGTCTAATACTTCAAAAATATAAATTTATTTTTTTGCTCATATACTAGTCTAAGACTATGTGTATGATTTGAAAAATAGCCCAATGCCTAAAAATAAGAAAATTTGTCCAAGGACTAAAAATAAAAAAGGGAACAAAAAGACTAAATTTAAAAAAGTGAAGCCCTACGTTTGCCTATAAATAGAGGGGATGTCTTCACTTGAAAGGGGAGATTTGGAGAGAGTAAGGAAGAGAAGAGATTTTAGAGAGAGAAAGAGAGGTTTTGAGAAAATAGTGAACAAGAGAAAGAATGAGAATTTTCATTTCTATTCATCTTCCATCTTCTTATTTTCTTTTTATTAAGGTAGTTCAAATCTCTTACATTTTAGCTTACAATATATTTTGTTCATTCTAATTAATCATCTCTCTTTTTCACACTCATGTATTTGATATTTCTTTATTTCATTTTTCATATATAGATTTGTTTGCTCATTCTTTATCATTTCTCCTCCTTTTAATCTTAAATTTTATTTTCATATATTGTTTATCTCTCTACAAGTTTGATGATGAGATTTTTTTGTCATCAACTCAATAAATGAGAATGAGGATAAAATTTTGAGAGGTGTAAAATAAATTCAATGTGAATCAACGATTTAATGGGTTGAAAGTGTACATTTGATGAAAAGTTCTCCTATGATAATTTATCATACATAAAAATGCATAAAATAGAGAGTAAAACATCTATACAAGATTATGCAAATATTTAAGCTTTGATTTTTTATGTTCTTAAAAGTCTTCTTTTATTTTCTTTTTAATTTTGAGCATCATTTTTTGTGACACATGTTTGAACTAGTTACCATTCATGATCATTCCAGCAATGAAAGAAGAAAGAAAAAATAGTAATTAGTGAACTAAGTGGTCCAAAATAAAAAATGGTATATTTATATCCCAAACAAAAATTATTTTATTTTAAAAATTTTATGGATTTTCTTTAGTGACACTTGTTTAAACTAGTTACCATCCATGATCATTCCTATGCAATGAAGGAAGAAATGAAAAATGGTAATTAGTGAACTAAGTAGTCCAAAATAAAAAATGGCATATTTATATCCCAAACAAAATTATTTATTTATTTTTGGTGACACTTGTTTAAATTAGTTACCATTCATGTTCATTTTTTTACTATTTGATTAGCATTGGGTGAAAAATAAATAAATGATAATAAATAGACCATGTAGTAAAAAAAATATGCTCATGCTAATTATGTATGAAATTAAGCATTTTTTCATAGATTAATTTATTTTACACATAAAAAAATTATTATTAATTTATTTACTAAACAATTATATATATATACCTATATAAAAAAATTAAAAAAAACAGAGGGTGACGTCACTCTCTATCACTTAAAATAGGGTGACGCCACCCTCTGTATGATAAAAAAAATTATTTTATTTGAATTTTTATTTTTTGTTTTTTTTGTTGTTCACATTTTATTTTTATTTTTTTATTTTTTTATGTTTGTTTATTTTTCTATTTTTTCAATATATATTATTGATTTATTTTAATTTATCTTTATATATATTTTAAATTATTCCACGTCTTGTTTCATACCCCTACATATTCTTTTTTATAATTTTCATACATATTCATCATCTCTAACATTCATTTCCATTATTTTTTTATAGTTTTTATCTATTCTTATTTATTTATGTATTACTGTCATATGTCATGGTTGTATGTGATATTATTTTATTCTTTTATCATCAGAATTGACAGTCGTAAATTGAAACAATAACAATTTGATTTAAAGTTTATAAATTTCTTTATTTAGTTTTCACTAAAAAAATCCGATGACGGACTTTAAAATTTTTAGGATACTAAATTTCCCGAATTACCGAGGTGAGGAGTTATTTTTAGGATACCGAGAGCAACTCCAATAACGCTTTGTTTAAAAGAAAAAAACTTTAATGGTCTTTATACCACCCGTTGAAGGTAATTTATTTGCTTATTTTTATGATGCAAAATGTACCAAATTGGACATTCAAAATTGAATTTTTGTAACATTATTTTGTAAAAAATAATTTGGATAGTATTTGATTAAAGTTGGTAACCATTTTTCATAATGGGTGGTGTAGGGTGCTAATACATTCCCCACACACAAATGTCTCTCGAACCAACTTTAAATTTTCACAGACCAAAATATTTTATTTTAAAATTGGATGATCAAAAAAGACCTAAAATGATTGGTGGCGACTCTGAATTTTTTTTTTTCAAAAAATGATTTTTCAATCGTCGCTCTGGGTCGCATGCACGTTGCGACAGCTTGGCGATTCCACTAGGGAGAAACAATTGTTTTAACCATCTTTAGATCAATCGAGAGTCAAGCCGAAATTTCATCATATGCTATACTTTTGTATGGTTCTTTGTTTGTTTATTTGATTCATTATTATTTTTTTAATTCGTGCATGTAGTTGTACAAAAGTATTTTTTTACGAAGTATATTTCTTTATATAATTTCTAATGTCACACATGTACACTAGCCCTATACCCGGGCTTTCCCTTTAGGATTAGCGAGAATGAGTAGTGGAATACCTTCATGGAACTAAGGTTCCTGTGCAGGCTCATGAAAGTTCTCACTCAGATCGACCCTTTCAGGATACCATTTGGGGGGCCCTGTTACTCCGTTCGAATAATAGTGAGGACAACCTGAGAGCCTATTAAGAGATTTGAGAGCCCAACCACACATGCATTTTATTTTTAATGTCTATCTCATGACCAATGTTTGATATAAATAGAGATCTGCTTCACTATGATATCTGATTAATTTTATTCATGTATATATGTCCTACGCTATTTAAACATTTCTTTTCTTTCCCTTTGTTTCACTTCTAACTTCGTCTTTCCTTTTTACATACATGCATCATGTTGCGTAATAAGGATCGTAGAGAAATATTCAATTCATTTATATTTTAGAGACCATGACTTATACTCCGAGTGTGATAGAGGATCAAGTTACAATAGCCCAATGGTCAGAGGAAACGCAGAAATGAAAAGGAGATTGTCTGGAAAATGAGGATGTCGTTCTTCTACCACCAATCACTAAGATAGAGTTCTCACACACTAACTTGGAGAGGTTGAAGAAGATATGGGAGGATTTTTCATCGAAGCATAAAAATTTGTTTGTCGGTAAATATGATCACATCGCTTATCTTCTGTATATTACAGTCAATGCTCCCGTTCTTAAGGCTTTAATGCATTTCTGGGACCCTCTGTACAGATGTTTCACCTTTGGAACAATTGGTATTACTCCTACAATTGAAGAATATCAAGCCCTACTGAACGTCTTGCTGCAAAGCACAGATAAAGTTTATAATTACGACAAAAGGCTCACATTGAAGAGAGCTTTTTCCAAGCTCTTGGGTACTGTCCATGCATCTGAGATTGAGAAAATTTTGAAATTTAAAGGGGGAATGAGTGTGCCGTTGGATTACCTCTTAAATCTAGCCCAAAATGTCTTAAAGAAAGATAAGGGTATGGCTCTATATGCTCTGTGTATATATGGCACCGTGTTATTTTAAAAAATTCAAGGTTATGTGGATGATAAAGTGATAAAAATGTTCCTGCAAGTTGAACATAGTGTTAACCCTGTTATCTCAATTCTAGCTAAGATTTCTCGTTCCTTAAATCACATACGAGCGCTTGGAAAAGGGAAGTTCATCGGCTCTCCATCTCTTTTGTGTATTTGGATTCTCAACCATCTAAGATGTCCACCAGATTTCAAATCTCGTCAAGTTAAGTTTTCAAGTCCATGGATGAAGACGAGAATCCCCGTTGTAAAATTTGGAATGGCCAAAATGGAATTCGCAGTTTCCCACAAAAGGGGTGTGGCTCTCACACTTATCAAAGTTGAAAGATGAGGATGTTATCTGGAAAGCCCAATGGATGCCGTTGACATCGATGATCTACAAATGTGGTGACTATCAATGGGTCCTGCTCCCAGGACCATGGGGTTGTACTAGTTATACTCCGTTAATGGTGCTCCGTCAACTATACATGAGATAGTTTATCCTTGCCACTCACGCATTAAAGGACATTGAGATCAGTTATGATTCTTAAGATATTGAACAAAAATTACAGTAGCTAATTGGAGCTTGGAAAATAACAAGAAGAGTGTGAAATGAGAAGAATCACATGAATTGCACAAAGGAGTATGAAACATGGCTTGAGAGCAGAGGCAAAGTAACTATTGCCTTACCAGTTGAGGATTTACAATCACACAAGTTACCAGAAGCTTATCAGGAGATTGTTAAAAATGAGGAGCGGGATGAGTTATATGAGGAGCGGGATGAGTTATATGAGGAGTGTCAAAAGAATTTAGCTCTTTTGGAAGAAAACAGACGCCTAACAATCGAGATGAATTTTTTTGGCTAGCACAGGATCGAAGCGGAAAAACAACTCAGAGATTTGAGAAACAAAATTGAGGATCAAGAATATCTGAAGCGGAAAAACTTAGAGTTGGAAACTGACACTAGCAAACTAAACAACAAAATCAAAAGAATGGCAGAGGACAATGAGAATTTGCGAGTGGTAGTCTATGAACAGGATGATCGAATCATGAAGCTAGAAAGGAAAAATAAGCTTGTACAAGAGGTTTTAGAAGATGTTAAAGGGGCTATCGATAAGAAGAATACATACATCATTAAGTTAGAAAAACAATATGACTCGTTACGACGAATCGCTGATAATTTACAAGTTGATTTAGAGAATTAAAAAGTTAGGAAGACTGAGTCATCAAATGATAGTGAAGAATTATTGAAAGTCATTGCAAGCCTTGAGCACCAAGTTAGAGCATATCAGAACGTGACAGAGAAATTGGCAAGAAATAATGATGCTAATGTCGACGCACTGAGATATGATTACCAATTACTGCAACAAGAGCATGACTTGATTCGACAACGATCAGGACATCGTATAGAGTGGCTTAAAGGCGTGGCTGTGAGAGCAAGCAATTTGGCAGAACAAGCATCATTTTGAAAAAATGTGTTTTGTCCATCCATCCTAATGGGGAGAACTTACCTAATTTCTTGGAAGCAATCAACAGAGATTTGGGTCATTTGGGTCATTTTGTATAAACTCATATTGGGGAGTAGTATAGTTTGACTTCTACATACTCAAATGTAGTGTATGACTCTACTAATTGAATAAAATTAAGTACTTTTGGACTTTCACTTTGCGCAATATCATTTCTCATGCATAAATTCACTTTCATTTATTATTGTTATTAGTTATTCTTCTTCATTAGCAAAATCTACTATCTCATTGTCTTATTTTTTTTATTAAGAAAACTTTTTAAAGATAGCTCGTCAACTCCGACATCCTTATCGAACGCGAGCTCAAGTTAGGGTTATGTACGAGCAAGAAAGTGAGAAATCCCGAGAGGAAATGAAAGAAGAAATTAGGGAGCTGAAAGAGCAAATGGCAAGAGTCCTGGAACTCCTCACTGTGAGTAAGGGAAAAGCCTGTTTTGAAAATCAAAATGTGCTCAATCATCACAAAATCAACTATCAAACGATACTCCACCTTACCCTCCTGGGTTCACTCCAACCTATCAACGTCATCAAACCGACCACTTTCAACATGCTTCACCACCAATAAATATCCAACACTATCCATTTCCAAGTGTCCAAGAAATGATGCAGATAAGGAAAAGTGGGTACAACTCATCCATAATGGCACCTGACCACAATCAAGATTTCACCCCATAAGGCGAACTCGCTAATGAGACAATCATCATACCTGATGTTGATGACCCAAAGGGGCAGAGGCCTATTACTAAACCAAGCAAAGTCCCACTGTCGAAAGATAAGCTGGACTTTTTAGAGGAAAGATTGTGCGCCATTGAAGGGTCATATCTATATGGTACCATTGATGCCATCCAATTATGTTTGGTCCCAGATGTTACCATCCCACACAATTTCAAATTACCTAAGTTTGAAAAATATGATGGTAGTACATGTCCGAGAAGCCACCTTATTATGTACTGCAGAAAGATGGATGTTTGCAAATAATGATAAACTGCTGATTCATTTCTTTCAAGATAGCTTGACAGGGGCTGCATCTCGCTGGTATATTTATATCCCAAACAAAATTATTTATTTATTTTTGTGACACTTGTTTAAATTAGTTACCATTCATGATCATTCTTTTGCTATTTGATTAGCATTGGGTAAAAAATAATAATTAATAGACCATGTAGTAAAAAAACCATGTTCATGCTAATTATGTATAAAAGTAAGCATTTTTCATAGATTAATTTATTTTACACATAAAAAAATTATTATTAATTTATTTACTAAACAATTATATATACACATATATATAAAATAATGAAAATTAAAAAAAAGACAGAGGGTGACATCACCCTCTGTCACTTAACAAATGGTGATGTCACCCTCCATAAAAAAAATAATTTATTTTATCTGAATTTTTATTTTTATTTTTTGTTGTTTACATTTTATTTTTGTTTATTTTTGTTTTTATATGTTTGTTTATTTTTCTATTTTTTCAGTATATATTATTGGTTTGTTTTAATTTATTTTTATATATTTTTTTAATTATTCCACGTCTTGTTTCATTATTTTCACCCCTACATATTCTTTTTTAAAATTTATCATACATATTCATCATCTCTAATATTCCCTTCCATTATATTTTTATAGTTGTTATCTCTTCTTATTTATTTATGTATTATTGTCATATAGGTTGTATGTGATTATTATTTTATTCTTTTATCATCATAATTAACGCTCACAAATTAAAATCATAACAATTTGATTAAAATTTTGTAAATTTCTTTATTTAGTTTTCACTAAAAAAATCCGATGACGGTCTTTAGAATTTTTGGGGTACCAAATTTCTCGAACTACCGAGGTGTGGAGTTATTTTTAGGATACCGAGAGTAACTCCAATAACACTTTGCTTAAAAAAATAATTTTTCTAATGGTCTTTATACCACCCATTGAAGGTAATTTATTTGCTTATTTTTATGATGCAAAATGTACCAAATAAGACATTCAATATAACATTATTTTAAAAATGATAATTTGTATAGTATTTGATTAAATTTGGTAACCATTTTTCATAATGGGCGGTGTTAGGTGCTAATACCTTCCCCACACACAAATGACTCTCGAACCAACTTTAAATTTTCGCAGACCAAAATATTTGATTTTAAAATTGGGTGATCAATCACGCCCTAAAATGATTAGTGGCGACTCCGAATTTTTTTTTTTCAAAAAATACTTTTTCAATCGTCGCTCTACGTCGCATGCACGTTGCGACAATAAAGAATTTCATATTGGCCAAGCTTTAATTCCCACTTCGTTATTCTCCCGCTGACTTCAGGTGCGTGTAACATGCTCCTGATCGGCGAATATGTTAACACTTATATTTTATGTGCTTAGAAGTAAGGCCTCAGCTTCCTCGCAGCTGTCACAACGACCAGCACTAATTTCTCCATTCTTTTGTATCAGGTTTTGGCTACCACTAGGCTCTTACTTACACAATACACGAGTCTATGCTTTCTTTCTTCCTCTTTGATAAGAATGACGTTTACAGTTGCCTATGATACAACTATGTACAGAAGTAATTGCTCGCCAGATGTTGGTTTTGATAACAGCGGGGGAGTTGATAAGAACTCCTTGATTCTGTCGAGGGCCTCTTCACACTCTCCATCCCAGCCGTCAATGAAATTTTTTCTTAACTTTGAAAACAAGGGCTTGTACTTATCCTTTGATCTTGAGAGGAATTTTTTAGAGCTGTCAACCTCCCTGTTAGGCCCTATATCTCCTTTCATTTTCTAGGGGCTTCATCTCAATGATGGACTTCACTTGATCCAGGTTAACCTCAATCCCCTGTTTTGTGACCAGATGACCCAAGAACTTTCCTGCTACTACACTGAAAATGCATTTCTCTGGATTCAGTTTCATGAAGCTTTCTTTCAAGATTGAGAAGGCCACATCAAGATCCCAGATATGGTATTCCCGTTTACAACTCTTCACCAACATGTTGTCCATATAAACTTCCATGGTTTTGTCAATCAATTTGATCTTGTTCATAAGTCTTTGATAAGTTGCACTTTCATTTTTTAATCCAAAAGACATTACTCTATAACAGAAAGTACCATGTTCAGTTATATATGAGGTTTTTTCCTTATCAGATTGGAACAATTTTATCTGGTTACATCCGGAGAAGGCGTTCATGAAACTAAGTAGTTCATGTCCTGATGTGGCATCCACCATTTAGTCTATTCTCAGAAATGGGTATTCATCCTTCGAGCAGGCTTTATTCAGATTAGTAAAATCTATACAGATTCTCCATTTCCCTTTCTTCTTCTTTACCATAACTACATTTGTGAGCCACTCCGGATAGTCCACTTCACGGATAAAGCCATCTTTGAAAAGTTTCTCCACTTCTTCTTTGATTGCCATATTTTGTTCTAGAGTGAAACTCCTCTTTCTCTGCTTTACTGGTTTGACAGCGCGATCTGTATTCAGCTTATGAGATTTTTTTTTTCAGAATACTTGTCATCTTTTATGCCGTTGTTGTAAAAATGTCTTTGTTCCTCTGTAAAAAATCCCGTCAATTTTTTTTCTGTTTTCTTAAGGTGGGCTCTGATGTTGGTTGTCTTCTAGGTTTTTTCGTCTAGGAAGACAGGTTAAGTCTCTTCTCCTGCTTCGTACCTTCAACCCATATGCTCGTCTTTCTATGATTGTTATTACTATGTAGTCGTTGCCTGCTCCTCCACCTTCTTTTCTGTTGTCCTTTTTCTTGTGGATTCTAGTGTAATTACAGCGCAATACAAGCAGCAGCTTGATCTCCCTTTATGGTTTTGAGTCCCTCTAGAGATGGATATTTTAACACTTGGTAAAAGGTAGACGGTACGACTGCCATCTTGTATAGCCAGGTCCTCCCCAAGATTTCTTTGTACGAGGATTATGTGTCTAATACCATAAATTTTGTAAGATGATGGAAGGGTTATGCGTTCACAGGAAGAACAATAATTCCTTCAGAATAGCTGACAGTCTCGTTGAAGCCTACCTATTAGTGGTTATGACAGTCCTTGCAGCTACTGATCCCTCATGGACATCTTCTCAAGGTTGGAACGGTGTAAAAGGTTAACAGCGCTCTTGTCATCAACTAATATTCTCCTCAATAAACAGTTTCAAACTTGTATCGAAATGACCAAGGCATCATCGTGTCGCTCGTTGTGTTCTAATCTAAGTCATTGAATATCAACGGGAGATTCCCGTTGCCACTCGAAGAGCTCCCTTTCTCCCAGTTCTCCTGCAACATAGGCTTCTTAAAATATACTTTCCTCTCCTTCTTAGTGATTACTTCTTGTTCAAACAACGCGATAATTGTATCGACAATCCGGAAGGTTGTTTCCCGTTATCACGTTTCCCTCCATCATGAGTTTCCTTTTCATTTTCCCATTTTTGCTCTTCTTTCTTTACATATTGCTGAATGTATCCGTCTTTGACTAGTCCCCCAATGTAATCTTTGAGTTGATAGCAATCCTTTATAACGCCTGTTGCTCCAATGGTAAGAGGACTACTTATCTTTGTCTTTATAATGTGGTTCCTTTGTAAGCGGGGCGGGCCGGTCTTTGCAACCAAGGCTTGTCCTTGATCATGTCAAGAATATGGTTCATCGACATTATGAGAGGTGTATAGACCTTATCTCTATGATGGACTTCGTCAGCATGTCTCCTTCGCCTCTCAGTCGTATCCCATTTCCTGTCGCCCCGTTCGTCACCTTTTTAAGTTATCTACGTCCTCTTCCTATCAGTTCTAGAATTATGTTCTCCTTTTCACAATTCCTCATTCCTTCATTTTGCTAGCCTCAACAAGCATTTCTTTTCTTCTTCTAGTATGATGTAGGTTTGAGCCCATTGGAATGTCTCATCCATAGTTAATGATTTCACCATTGACAAATCTTCAAAGATGGGTGAGTTCGGATCCAACCCTCATTTGAAAGCTAGTTTGGCAACTCAGTCATCCCAGCTGTCCACTTGATCATCTCCTCCTTGAATCTATGAGTATATTCTCGTAGGATTCTCCCTTTTTAGTGGAGATAGTCAGGAGGTATTATGTATCCTCCATTACCAAACGATAGGTAGAGTACTGCTCTAAAATGATAGAAGACATGACAATAAAGTTAGTAATTGAGTGTGCAGGAAGAGAATGATACCATTTCAAAGTAGTCCCGTCTAGAATGGTGGGGAACATTATGCACATCAGCCTATCCTCGTGTTGATGCAACGCCATAACTTGTTTGAATCATCTAAGATGATCCATTGGATCATGTTTTCTTTTGTGACATTTAAATTTAGGTGCCATGAATTTTTTCAGTATTGGGGCCTTTAAGATCTCCGGACTCAGTGGATCTCCCCAGATTTCTCATCTCCATCATTTTTCTCTCCAACATCTCCTCAACAGCTTCTTCCGTTATGACTTTCGGCGGATAAGCTTCTCTCGTTGTCTCTTTTGTATGAAGTTGGGATTGGATTTCCCCGTTTTCATATTGTACGTTTCTACTACTCTCGTTATCTTCCCATTTAGCATCTTGTCCGCCTCCTTCTAGATAGTTTTCACGTTTCTCATTGTTGGTTCGCTGGCTAATCTCTGCACGTGTCTGTACCAAATCCTATTGTAATGCATTTATCTGATCTTGCACTATTTGCCACGCATTGCACAACATTTTATCATTTCACTATTCCATCTCCTTCATCCCAGTCAAGATCGTCTGGAGCATCTCTGCTTCGGCTGGTGGAACGGGTTAATCGACGCGATCGCCCCCATTCCCAATTCTGTTTCTTTCGTTGATAGCATCGTTCAATCTGGTTCTAAGCTTCGTTAGGTTTTTGAAGGGTTTCTTTTGAGATTTTATCTTCGCTCTCAATAGAAACACCAAAATGTAAAGGATTTTTTTCTCACACTAAAAAATAATGAAAAAAGAGAGAAGAGAAAGATAATAACGATAGTACTAATGATTTTCACTTGGTTTGTGTTGAACGATTATGTTTACAATCAACCTTTATTTATAGGCCTTTCCTTGATTTATAGAATCTAATCAAATATCTCTAAGAATGGAACTATCACTAAATTCTTGGAGGTATCACCATATTCGTGGGATTATCCGAATATTCCCCTAGAATTATGTACATTAGCTTTAACTACTAAATCAACTCTAACCGTCAGATCATTCCTATAGTCTTGATTTAGCTTTCCTGTTCTGCCACGATGGCAGTCTTCGCATTCTCTTCTGAAGAATTTCCCTCTATACATGTGGCTCGACAGAGATTTTATACCTATTCATATATTTTTATTCAATTTTAAAACTTAGGCTCTACCTCCGATCTTATTAATATGCTTTTTTCCCAAAGAAAGTTATAGAATATGAAAGCTTGGAAATTTCATAAAATGGCAGAGTATTGTATTGGGCCATAGTTGACACATATTGATTTACGACACATATAAAATAAGAAATAGTTACCACTCAGTATCATCCCTACTACTCCTAAATGGGGTTTAAGGGGGAGAAATAATTTTTGACACAAATTACCTTTGCTATTATATAAAATTCTAAATTGATAACTCTTTTGGTATTCCCTCTATCAAAATCACATTTATCATATCAATTATTAACAATATATTAGTTGTGAAAAATTAGGAGATAAATTAGTTTAAATCTAAAGTATATCTAAATGGTGCAATCCAGGGAGTAACATTATTGGACTCCTTTGTCCAACCAACTTCACTCTAATTTCATATTTATCTTTCAAACACAAGATACTACTACTTAACGTCCCTGATTAATACAACTATAACAATATAATTCCATTAGCACATCTTTACATTCTAATATGGGTTTAACTTTACATTCTAAACTTTACTATTACTAAATAATATACAATCAATATTATTTAGGTGATCTACCAATATTTTCTACAACTAAATCTCACTGCAATATGAGCATAAAATTGAACAAAAATATATTACAACGACATTAATATTATTACATAAATGAAAAAAATCACGTGAACATGCAGTAGTTCTTCCCATAAAAATACATATTTTCTTCCTATAGGCTTCAATATTTATAAAATTGTCTAGAAAAATCAAATGATTATTAATATGATAACGTTTGAGTGACAAGAAAAATACACTCTTACCTCAATATATATAGATGTTATTATTTAACCTCCGCAAATTTTAACAAATAAACAACTACCTTGATTTCAAGATCTTTCATAACTAATATTTATAAATTTATAAATTAAAAATTCTATAATATTTATGATATCAGTAACATAAAATTATGTACATGAATTTATAGAAAGACATTAATATATTTTAAATGTGAGAAACTATCTCTCAATATGATATATTATTTCTTAATAATATGACAAATTGGTAAAATAAAACTATTTTTATACTATTCAAATAGCATTAAAATTTAGTATTATAACCAAGGTATTATTATTATCGTTTTACTATAGTTTAGATGTAAAATAATTTTTAAAAATAATTCTATATTTATTTTAACGTTAATGTTAAGATTACAAACTACCATGAGATTTTCTTAATAAAACTTAGCATCATCTTCAATAAATGCTCCTAATTATATCTGTTAACTTCTCTCAAGAAATATATAGTTAATAGTTTATCTAAAATATCATAACTACTCCTAATTTTAAGTTTCAATTTAAATTTCCTAATAGTTTAATTTGAGTGTGAAAGGGAAAATGAAGGTTAAGGTGGAAAAACACATGTCTATTCATAGTTTAAAAATATATTAAAGGTTAATTAATCTACTTGTATTTATTTGGGTCACTTCATATCTTACTCATAGAAAAGTTGCCTAAGGAGAAACTTTAAATAGGTATAGGGTAATCAAAACAGTTTGTCATATATATATATATATCTTTGAAGGGACTAAAATGGGATAAACTTTTCATTCTCATTTAATATAATTCAATTTAGAGTTTCAATTTAAAGAAATATATTTCAAACTTCCTTAAAATATATTACAATTTAGAGTTTTTATATATTTTTTCATTTAATATAATTCATATAACTCATATTATTTTTATTCAATAATAATTTACTTATAAATAGTTTATAAAATTAAATATTTTTGTGACAAAATGCAAATAGAAACATAAATATGAATTTTAATGAATTGTGAGATTATTTTTGGGTCAACATCAATTTATCGTTAGAAACATATAAAATTAAATATTAGATAATATTTATGTTATCAGAACATGAAAAATTCATACCAATGAATTGAGATAAATATTTTTGAAAAAAAAGAATGATCTCTTAATATGATAGAATCTAATAATTAATTTGTATAAAATTCATAGTAATTCTATATATAAAAATTTCAATAATATTATCAACAGTATAGTTTATCTTGCTTAAAACGTGTGAAGTACGTAGTTTTCGACTAGTTACTTCTAAATGGGGCATAGGGGAGAGAAATATTTTTGGACACAAATTACCCTTACTATTATAATAAATTCTAAATTGATAACTTTTTTGATATTCTCTCTACCAAAATCACATTTACCATATCAATTATTAACAATATATTAGTTGTGAAAAATTAAGATAAAAATTAGTTTAAATCTAAAGTATATCTAAATGGTGTAATCCAGGTAGAAACATTATTGGACTCCTTTGTCCAACCAACTTCACTTTAATTTCATATTTACCTTTCAAACACAAGATACTACTACTTAACTCCCTAATTAATACAACTATAACAATATAATTCCATTAGCACATCTTTCATTCTAATATGGGTTTAACTTTACATTCTAAGCTTTACTATTACTAAATAATATACAATCAATATTATTTAGGTGATCTACCAATATTTTCTACAACTAAATCTCACTGCAATATGAGCATAAAATTGATCACAAATATATTACAACCACATTAATATTATTTCGTAAATGAAAAAAAATCACGTGAACATGCAGTAATTCTTCCCATAAAAATACATATTTTAACTACATCATTTCTTCCTATAGGCTTAAATATTTATAAAAATTATCTAGAAAAATCAAATAATTATTAATATGATAACGTTTGAGTGACAAGAAAAGTACACTCTTACCTCAATATATAAATGTTATTATTTAGCCTCCGCAAATTTTAACAAATAAACAACTACCTTGATTTCAAGATCTTTCATAACTAATATTTATTAGTTTGTAAAATTTAATATTTTTGTAATATTATGCAAATAGAAATATAAATATGAATTTTAATGAATTGTGAGATTATTTTGGGGTCAACATCAATTTATCGTTAGAAACATATAAAATTAAATATTAGATAATATTTATGTTATCAGAACATGAAAAATTCATACTAATGAATTGAGATAAATATTTTTGAAAAATACGAACGATCTCTTAATATGATAGAATCTAATAATTAATTTGTATATCATTCAAATAATAAGTCTATATATAAAAATTTCAATAATATTATGAACAAGCTAATTCATTTATTTTAACACTATTATTAATGTTCTCAAAGTTTACGTATATTTTATCTTACTTAAGACGTGTGAAGCACGTAGTTTTTGACTAGTTACTTCTAAATGGGGCTTAGGGGAAGAAATATTTTTGGACACAAATTACCCTTACTATTATAATATATTCTAAATTGATAAGTATTTTGGTATTCTCTATCAAAATCACATTTATCATGTCAATCATTAACAATATATTAGAAAAATAAGAGACAAATTAGTTTCAATAGATCAAATTTAGTTAAAGAATTAGATAAGTGAATAATTTGATATTAAAACTAATACTTCAAATCTTTATTTACCTTTTTTAAGTCTATAGTATAAATAAATGAGATTAAGTGGAAAAATATTTTTTAACACATACCTCACTGTTATATAGAATTATGAAATGATTCATCTCCCGATATTCTCTCTTCTAAAATCACATTTACTATTCCAATTCTTAAACATATATAAGTTGTAAAAAATACAGAGATAAATTAGTTTAAATAAATCAAATTACAACAAAGAATTGTATAAGTGAATAATTTAATATTGAAATTAATAGTTCAAATCTCTTTTTACCTTTTTGAGAGAATAAATTATCAACAATATAGCAACAAAAAAAACTAATTAACGATAGTCAATATAAGCACCAAATCAAAACACCATGACGAACCATATCAAATCAAATGCCGCAAGGAACTGAAGCAGATGTTAGCTTCACAATACGATCAACAATTAAATTGTAATATCTAGGAATATGTCAAACTGAGATATTAATTAAAAAAAGTTATTAACTCTCTATAGCAATACAAAACTTTTAACAAAAAATATCATCAACTTTTAATAGATTGAATTATTAGTATTTGAAATAATAAGTTAGAAGGTGATCAAACACTTTTATGTGTAGTCCTATTCATATTTTTATACATATTATTTATTGTTTATGTGTTCAACACATGCAACGTACGTACAACTGACTTGTCCCATGAAAAGAGGCAGGAGCCTTCATCAATTGAAGCTCTCTTGTTGAAGCTTCCATGCTCGGAGGAATCAAAACCTAGCCCATCACTCTTCTAAAACATCTTTTCATGCTTTCCTAAGTCTTTTCTTATTTATTCCACGCTGTTACTTAGAGATAAAATACATAATTGTAATCAAGCACCTAATAATAGCAATGCAAATGTCATTTTCAGTTCTATTTTTTGAGCTTTACTTTTGTTAATTGACATTAGCTTTGTTTGTTGTTGAATCACTAGTATTAAACTGTGAAGGGATTGAGGAATTTTTCAGGACAAGCCCATTCCGTGAGAAATACTATGGCCCTAAACTTTTTTTGAATCGATATTTTTTAAGTTTAGATATGATACTATGTTGACAACTTTTAATAAATAATAATTATATAGCAAATTTCTTCAATTTAATACTTTTTCAGGTTTAGTTAGTTATTGTTTACCCTTCTTACTATTTAATTTAAATATATCATCCTCCCTATTTTCTCTCTCTATGTTTATATCCGTTAAATCGCTCTCTCTCTCTCTCTCTCTCTCTCTCTCTCTCT
>QANY01002976.1:2535865-2760617 GCA_003255025.1 Datisca glomerata
TATATATATAACATTATTTAAGAGGGGTATTAAGAGATAAGAAGATAAACAGTAAAAACTGTATTAATAAACAGTTAAAATAGTTATTGTATTAGGGTGTAAGATTAAAAACTTACACTAACAGAGTTTATTGACAACAATAAATTAGTGCTCCCGCTCACTAACTTACGTTGAAGAAAAAAGAAGAAAGATTTACAAAAGAGGAGTAGAAGAAGAAAGCTTTATATCTCAAAACAGGTTTTAGCTCTCAAATAGTAAGAGTTGTAAAAGGAGTTATCTTTCAAAAATGGGAGAGACTGCCTATTTATAGCTAAGGAAAGTGGAGTTCACCGGCAAGCCATCACTTACCTGAACTATTCTATTTTACAAAAATAAAAAAAATTTACATTTCTACTTTTATCAACTTTAGACTAAGAATATTAAAAAGCATGAATAGTTGCCTAATTATTTAACAACTTAGTACAATAATTACAGAAAAGGACAAAAATGTAAAGATCCCTTGATAATTGTTATCTTCATGTCTTCATGATTACTCTGTCATGATTGCTTGTGGTTGAAATGTCATTGAGGCTGTTGCACATTGGATCCCTTGATAATTGCTATCTTGGATTCTTATGTCTTTTTTGATTTGTTGGAGAAATCATAATTACTGTCTCGAAAGTTCATTGTGACTATTGCCATTGTTTGCTTTTCTTAAAGATCATTATGATCGTTGCATTGTGCTGAGTTGTCAGATCAATTTATTTTTGGATCTTATTCTAACATTGGCATTTTACCAAAGACAAATCTATTTGTTTACTGGTTAATTCAGATCTGTTCATTATCATTAGGATCAATACTTTTGAATACGACCTTCAATTGTTGAGGTGTAATTGATCTCTTTGGATTTTTTATTTAGTTTGGTGACTTGACTCTGCAGGTGATTTAGAGCCTGGTTCATTATTATCTTCTGAAAGGAGAAGTAGAATTAGTTCTTCCTCTAATTTGAGTTTAGGCTTGGTGGTCTTTGATTTACCCTTTGAATAGGGTTTGGACTCAAGATTTGATTTGGGTTTGGAAGAATTTAGACTGGATAGTTTTATTTGTGGGGTTAGGTCAATGGGCTTATCGATTTTTAATGGAGCTTGGATAAATGGATTTGCTAGTCCCATATTGGGTTGGATGCTTGTAAATTCATGGTTGATGGATGCAATAATTTTATGGGTATTCAATTTATCCCACCATTTGGTATAATATGGTCTGGTGAGGATTTTATTTTCAACCGAGTATTGCCATTTTAAAATCCAAGAGATTTTGTAGTTGTTTGTAAAACAAAGTATTTGGGGAAAGGAAACCTCAATTGGTGAGGGCTTATAAATCTCTGAAAATATATTGATCCATTGTTGTAACTCACTTGGAAAACGTTCTAAGGCAAGACCATGAATGGACCACTATTTTGAGAACCGATTTGGAAAATCAATGATGAAATTGTTATCAAAATTTAAAAACCAAAAGTGAGAAATGTCACTACTTTGATGCAAGAAAATCTCATGCCATGCATCAATACAGTTAAAATAATTATTGTTTTATTTAGAAGTATTTTGAAGCTTAAAGAATAGATTTTCAAACCTTCATATTTATGATCCTGAGGATAGAGAAAGAATGATAAAAGATTCTTTCCTCAGAATTTTTTATTGGACTAATTTTTATGAATTTTGTTTCTAAGAGGATATTTCTATAGAAACTGAGATTTTTGTTATTGTCTAGGGACATAATAGAATTTGGGAATGAAATGGGCTTTAGCAATTTGTGTTGGATCTTTCAGATGAGTAAATGAAGGCTTAATATGAAGGAGATGAAAAATATGTTAACTTTATATTTTTGCATGAATGCCTTCCATTCAGCAAGTATGAATTTTCATTGATCCATATTATATGAATCTTTAAACCTATTACGTTTATTAATATTGGCTGGGTCATCATTGTGTTTATTTAGACTTGACCAATCTGGTTTGTATTCTTGCTGCAGGATATTTAGATTTAAATTTTTATAATCTTTTAATTTTTGTTTTGATTCTTTAATCCTAAGATCTTGATCGTTATTAATAGATGATCTAGAAAAAGAACTCTTAGGGGTACTAGACTGATTATACTCCCTAACTTTAGAATTAAAAGATTGGTAATTATTTTTATTAGATTGTTTATTTTTAAGGTTTGTCAAAGTTTCTTGGAAACTTATTCCTTTAGGTTCTAGACCTTTAATTTTTAAATTTTTTAATTCTTGTTCTATTTGAATCTTAAAGGATAATTTAGAATTGGAATTCTTATTTTTATTGGGTATGTTCCAAACCCTATCATTTACTTGATTAAAGTCTTCAGAATAATTTTCTTGATCATCTGAAAGGTATTTGAAATGATCATTCTGATCATCCGATGGGTATTCAAAATATTTATGATCTACTCGATCATCTGCAAATTCAAAATATTCATCATCCACTACGTTGGATATTGAGGATATTATAGAACTAATGCTACTAGAAGAACTATTTCTAGATAACCTACTCATTGCTCAGAATAACTAAATTATTCTTATTATTGAGAATTTCATATTGTATTTTGTTACTAATCTTGTGGTGATTTCTACAACCTCCTATTAGGCTTCACTCTTCTCCCTTATGCATTTACAACCACCCTACCCTCGGGATTTATGTATCTAAGAGGTCTTACCTAAGTCCCTGAAGCTAACTAAATAGAAGCTGATACGTCATTCTCTAATAAACAGATTCACAGATTAGGTAAACAAATAATACAGAGAAATAATCAATTATAAAAATAATCAGTCACTTGGGCAGAGAGTAAGATTATATATAAGCAATTATTCATGTAAGCAAATAAGCAAACAATATCAATAATTAAACCAGCCATAATAGGTGGTGAACAGATTAATTAAGTAGAAACAGTTAATGAACAGTATTATCCCCACCAGGTTCGGCTCTGATATCAAAAGGCGCGGAATTGAACAGTATTTAAGAGGGGGTATTAAGAGGCAAGAACCATTACAATAAAAACTGTATTAATAAATAGTAAAAATAGTTACTGTATTAGGGTGTAAGATTAAAAAATTACACAAACAGAGTTTATTGGCAACAATAAATTAGTGCTCCCGCTCACTAATTTACGTTGAAGGAAAAAAGAAGAAAAGATTTACAAAAGAGGAGTAGAAGAAGAAAGCTTTGTTTCTCAAAACCGATTTTAGCTCTCAAATAGTAAGAGTTGTAAAACGAGTTCTGATTCACAAATAGGAGAGGCTACCTATTTATAGCTAAGGAAAGTGGAGTTTACCGGGAACCCATCACTTACCTGAACTATTCTATTCTACAAAAGTAAAAATATTTTACATTTATACTTTTGTCGACTTTTGACTAGGAATAGTAAAAAACATGAATAGTTGCCCAATTATTTGACAATTTAGTACAATCATTATAGAAGAAGATAAAAATGTAAAGATTCCTTGATAATTACTATCTCGATTTTTGTGCCTTCATCCTTGGAAGTCATTATTGCTGTTTTTGAAAGTCATCGATATTGTATACTTGGGTCCTTGACAATTGTTGTTTTGGACTCTTGTGTTTATGATTCTTGATTATTGTCTTTTCTTGGAGATCATCATGACCGTTGCATTGGGTCAAAGTGTCATCATAATTGATCAAATACTTTTATTCAAACATTGGTATTCTGCCAAAGACAAATTCTTTACTCATTTCATCTGAATTATTACTTATATCATCATTATTGGATGGGTCCTTCAATTGCTGAAGAGTGGCTTTCCTAAATTCCTTTTGTTTAGTAACTTGATTCTGAAGGTGATTCAGAGTCAATTCAGTATTTTTTTCCAAATGGAGAAGTATTTCTTGGAGTAATTTTTTCTTTAATTTAGACTTTGAAGTTGTGTCCCTTGATTTATCCTTTGGAAAGGGTTTGTATTTGGACTTTGATTTGGGTTTGGAAGAATTTGGATTAGATATTTTTATTTGTGGAGCTAGGTCAATGGGTTCATTAATTTTTAATGAAGCTTGGATGAAAGGATTTGCTAGTCTCATATTGGGATGGATACTTGCAAATTCATAATTGATAGATGCAATAATTTTCTGGGTATTCAACTTATCCCACCATCTAACATAATATTCTTTGATGAAAATTCCTTTTTCAATCGAGTATTGTCATTTAAAAATCCAAGGTATTTTGTATTTTATTGAAAAATAAAGTATTTGGGAAAATAAAACCTCAATTGGTGAGGGTTTGTAAACCTTTAAAAATAAATTGAAACATTGTTGTAAATCAATTGGAAAAATTTCTAAGGTAAAACCATGAATGGACCACCATTTTAAGAACCAGCTGGGAGAATCAATTTTGAAACTGTTATCAAAATTTAAAAACCAAAAGTGAGAGAAATCACTATTTTGATGCAAGAAAATATTATGACATGCATCAATGTAATCAAAATAATTATATTGTTTTCTATCTAAAATTATTTTGAAACTTGAAGGATGGATTTTTCAATCCTCCATAGTTATGATTCTGAGGATAGAGAAAGAATGGTAAATGATTCTTTCTTCAGAATTTCTGATCGGGCTAATTTTTATGGATTCTGTTTCTAAGAGAATGTTTCTGTAGAAACTAAAGTTTTTGTTATTATGTCCAGGCACATAGTTGAATTTAGGAATAAAATAGGCTTTGGATATTTGAGTAAGATCGTTTAAATGAGCAAATGGAGGCTCAATATAAAAGATATTTTCACTGGCCATTTTTTGAAAATCAAATGATGAATTCTTGTATTTTGAAGTTAATTGGGCATCGAAGGACATTGGGAATGGGTCAAATTGGTTGGTTGATTGATGATTGAGTCCATTGGACCCAAGTGTTATTGATTGGGCTTGGTTAGGAGTAGAAGACTCCTCTTTGATTTAAGCCTTAAGGGCCAATTGTTGAGTCAAAGACTCTTCTATAATCGAGCCATTCATCATTCTCACATGATTTCTGAATGTAATGATGATTCTTTCAGTTAAGGATTCTACTGCATGCCTATGACTCTTTTGAAATCCGTCAAGCATGATGAAGAATGTTCCTTCTGAAATCAGAAATTCTTCTATTGTTTTAATTGGAAATTCAATTTTAAATATTGCTTGTCCCGAAAGTTTTATGGTTACAATTTTACTGTCATCATAACAGATTTCATTATCTTTATGAAAACCTATTTTTCCACCTTTTTCATACCACTGAATTAATGCTGCATTAAAATTATCCTTTAATCCAACATCTTCTAAAAGTTCATCCAATTCATTAATCTAGTCATTTCTTGGATATTCAAATCCATTATGAACATAATTAATAAATGGGGATTTTGAACAAAAGGCGGTTGTTCTGCCATTAATTTTTTTTATTTTTAAAAGAATTTTTACTAAGTATCATGGGTTCTATCTTTCCATTTTCTAGTTGGTCAGAATTTTTCAAGTTCCTCCATTGTTGAATCTTGGAATGATTTTCTGCATAAAATTATAAGAAAGAATGTTAGAAATTGGATTAATAAATTGGGCATTGAGGTTAAAAGTATTGAGAATGGGTTGCTACGTGGCAAGAATTTGTTTGGGAGTAATATTTTTTCATTCAAAATACATTCTACAGACTTGCAGTTAATTTTTAAAAGAAATTTTTGAATTAAGGCAAATTGTATGATTTGATTAATGAAATAATAAACTTTAACATATTCTGGCGGATATTTAGATAGTTTGGTTAATTGAGATAGTTTGGTTCTACTATCTTGTTTTACTATCCTGGCGGATATTTAGAGTAGATCCAATATTGTTTAACATATTCATAATTGTAAATAATCAAAAAAATTAACCAGTATTATTTAATAAAAATGTAGACAATCGGGAAATCAATAATTTGATTTAAGTTTTTATTTATTATCTTCTTAATTTTGTTAGGAGCGAATGGCATTATTTTACAATGGTCAAATATAATCTTGTATTGCTTAATCTTATTTGTCTGGTTTTACCAATATCTAGTTTCTATATTTCCTAAGTCATTACTAAGGACTGTCCTTATTTTATGGGCAAAAAGATTGGGTAATCCATTTATGAATTTCTCTTTCCAAAAGGGTTGATTATTATCTTCCCTTGACATTACTCTAGATAAGAATATATTCTTATACCAATTAAAATCACTTAATGTTGAACACCTAAGATTTGTTAATTGATCATGTATACGCGAAGTAATATTACTTGGCGTACCAATGAAATATTCAATTATTGTATAAAGGAGCGTATTTATACCATCAGGTATTGTTTCTTGATTATCCAATAATTGGGTTTCCCTCAGCATCAATCTTCACTGCTGAAAGAATGACAATTTTGGATTCTTGTGTGAGATACTTTTTCCAACAAGAATGAAGCATTCCTATGAATCCTACGATTAAGAGATTTATTACTTCTTCATGAAGTAGATTGTAAGAGGTAATGTAGCTATTGGCTACTATTGCCATGTGTTGTAATCTATTGATGACTTCCTGTTCAGAAAGACCATCAATATTCCATTCATATAATTTTTCTGCAGAAACAAAAAATTGGTTAACAAGAGAAAATTCAGTAATTTGAATATCAGGAGGCATGAGTTTCTTATGCCATTTTCTTTCTAATTTATTAATTTCTAAATTCTTAAATATTTTTTCAATATTGTTAATATTTGAAAATTCATCTATTGTGGAAGATTCGTAGGTTGATTCAGACATATGACTATCAGAATCAGTATTATCATCTTGGTTAATTACTTTTAACTCTTGAAATAATTCATTAATTTTTTCAGACTTAGAATCTGAACTACTGTCTTGGTTAACAACCTTAACAGAGGAAGATGACTCAGATTTATTCTTTAATTTATGAATCATTTTATCAATTTTTTTATTAATTGGAAAAATTTTTAAAGTGGTTTTATCTGAAAGATTTATTAAAGGTTTTTTTTTCAGGGTCTCACTAGGCTTAGGTTAATTGAGAACATCAACCTTTGTTTCAATTTTATCTAACTATTTACCTATTGTAATTAGACCTTGGTTAGCATAGTTGAGTTGTTCAACTTCTTTTTTGTTTGGTTCTTCTTCCTTTACAATTTTGAAAGGAGAAGCGGTGATTAAGGAATTTTTATGGTTAATCATGATTTTCTCAGGAGGAGGATGACTAGTAGATACTACACTAGTGTCTTCCTTAACCCATTTATATTTTGAAATTACTTTGATATTTCTTTCGTAAATATCTTCAACATAATCTAGGAAAAATATATCAATTTTAAATTCTTGCATGAATGTCTTCCATTCAGCAAGTATGACTTTTCTTTGATCCATATCATATGAATCTCAAAATCTATTACGTCTATCTAGATTGTCTGGGTCATTATTGTGTTGGGTTAGACCTTTCCAATCTGGATCATAATCTTGACTCAAGGTTCATAATCTCTAAATCTATTACGTCTATCTAAAATTCTTTAATCAATTCTTAATTGACTGCATTCTTGGTAAGCAATACTGGTTGAAATTCTTGATTGTTTACATTAATAACATTTCCTTTAAATATAACAAACAATACTAGAAATACTTTGAATTATTTGCCAAGATAATAAAACAAAACATTTTAGTTATCTTTGCAAAAAGAATCAAATTATTTCAATCAAAATATAGATTTCTAGAATTTAAAATATAATTTGCCTTATTAAATCAAAAATTTATTTTAATTAATTATGAATATGCAAAACATGTTTCGAGATTCCTCCCTAACAAAGTTTTGTCAGGTAACAATCTATTTATAACAATTTTGATTTCAATATTTAATTTATACAATGTATTAATAATCAAATTCATGACCCCCTTACTTGTAATCTTTTGCAAAAAATCATATCAAGATTCTACAATAGGGCAATTTGAGAAACCTGGCCTACTAGAATATGGGAAGGTAAAGGCGAGAATATTTAATCAAAATTGTTTTAAAATCAAGAAGCTCAATGACAAGACAATAGCTTTTTTTCCAAAACTCTCATCCATTAATTATGGTCATAATGGATTTGAATATCCAAAAAATTACTGGATGGATGAATTGGATGAAATTTTAGAACATGTTGGGTTGAAGTATGACTTCAATACAACATTAATTCAATGGTATAAGAAAAGTATGAAAATATGTTTTTGCAAAAATAATGGAATTTCAACTAAATATCTATTGAGACAAGTAAATTCTAAAATTGAATTTTCAAATAAAAAAATAAAAGAATTTTTGGAACTAAAAGGAACTTTCTTCATCATGCTTAATGAATTTCAAAATTGTCATAAGCATGCTGTGAAATTCTTGATAAAAGGAATCAATTCCACTTTAAGAAAATATGTGATAAATGTTTCAAAAGCAGAAGTGTCTTTGACTCAACAATTGGCTCTAAAGGCCGTAATCAAAGAGGAGTCTTCTACTCCTAATCAAGTCCAATTAACAATACTCGGGTTCATTAGACCCGATTACCAATTAACCCTGGTCAAAAAATTGACCCCTTTCCAAATAATCAATCTTTTAATGTTCAATCACTTAACCAACCAATTTATCATAATCTCTTTCATTTTAAGCCTTCATTTACTCATCTGAAAGATCCAGCACAAATTGTTAAAGCCCATTACATTCCTAAATTCCATTATGTCCCTAGACAATAACAAAAATCTCAATTTCTATAGAGATATTCTTTTAGAAACAAAATCCACAAAAATTAGCCCAATCAAAAATTCTGAGGAAAGAATCATTTACCATTCTTCCTCTATCCTCAGGATCATAAATATGAAGGATTGAAAAATCCATTCTTTAAGTTTCAAAATACTTTTAAATAAAAATAATTATTATTTTAACTGTATTGATGCATGTCATGAGATTTTCTTGCATCAAAGTAGTGACATTTCTCACTTTTGGTTTTTAAATTTTGATAACAATTTCAACATTGATTTTCCAAATCGGTTCTCAAAATGGTGCTCCATTCATGGTCTTGCCTTAGAACGTTTTCCAATTGAGTTACAACAATGGTTCAATATATTTACAGAGATTTATAAGCCCTCACCAATTGGGGTTTCCTTTCCCCAAATACTTTGTTTTACAAACAACTATAAAATACCTTGGATTTTGAAATGGCAATACTCAGTTGAAAATAAAATTCTCACCAGACCATATTATACTAAATGGTGGGGTAAATTGAATACCCAGAAAATTATTGCATCCATCAACCATGAATTTACAAGTATCCAACCCAATATGGGACTAGTAAATCCATTTATCCAAGCTCCATTAAAAATCGATAAGCCCATTGACCTAACCCCACAAATAAAACTATCCAGTCCAAATTCTTCTAAACCCAAATCAAATCTTGAGTCTAAACCCTATTCAAAGGGTAAATCAAAGACCACCAAGCCTAAACTCAAATTAGAGGAAGAACTAATTCTACTTCTCCTTTCAGAAGATAATAATGAACCAGACTCTAAATCACCTGCAGAGTCAAGTCACCAAACTAAATAAAAAATCCAAAGAGATCAATTACCCCTCAGCAATTGAAGGACAAAAGTATTGATCCTAGTGATAATGAACAGATCAGAATTAACTAGTAAACATATGGATTTGTCTTTGGCAAAATGCTAGTGTTAGAATAAGATCCAAGAATCAATTGATCTGACAACTCAGCAGAATGCAACGATCATAATGATCTTCAAGAAAAGTAAACAATGGCAATAGTCACAATGAACTTTTGAGACAGTAATTATGATTTCTCCAACAAATCAAAAAAGACACAAGAATCCAAGATAGCAATTATCAAGGGATCCAATGTGCAACAGTCTCAATGACATTTCAACCACAAGCAATCATGATAGAGTAATTATGAAGACACGAAGACCGAGATAACAATTATTGAGGGATCTTTACATAAGTATTTTGAAACTTAAAGAATGGATTTTTCAAACCTTCATATTTATTATCCTGAGGATAGAGAAAGAATGGTAAATGATTCTTTCCTCATAATTTTTTATTGGGCTAATTTTTATGGATTTTGTTTCTAAGAGAATATCTCTATAGAAACTGAGATTTTGATTATTGTCTAGGGACATAATAAAATTTTGTTATTGTCTAGGGAAATAACGGAATTTGGGAATGAAATGGGCTTTAGCAATTTGTGCTGGATCTTTCAGATGAGTAAATGAAGGCTTAATATAAAAGAGATTATTATAAATTGGTTGGTCAAGTGATTGAGCATTAAAAGATTGAGTATTTGAAAAGGGGTCAAATTGTTTGACCAGGATTAATTGGTAATATGGTCCGATGGACCCAAGTATTGTTAATTGAACTTGATTAGGAGTAGAATGCTCCTCTTTGATTTGGGCCTTAAAGGTCAATTGTTGAGTCGAAAACTCTTCTTTTTTTAAAACATTTATCACATATTTTCTTAAAGTTAAATTGATTCCTTTTATCAAGAATTTCACAGTATGCTTATGACATTTTTTAAATTCATTAAGCATGATGAAGAAAGTTCCTTACCAAAAATTCTTTTATTGTTTTATTTGAAAATTCAATTTTAGAATTTATTTGTCTCAATAGATTTTTAGTTAAAATTCCATTATAACATATTTCATTATTTTTGCAAAAACCTATTTTCATAATTTTCTTATACCATTGAATTAGTGTTGTATTGAAGTCATACTTCAACCAAACATGTTCTAAAATTTCATCCAATTCATCAATCTAGTCATTTTTTGGATATTCAAATCCGTTATGACCATAATTAATGGATGAGAGTTTTGGACAAAAGTTATTATCTTGTCATTGAGCTTCTTGATTTTAAAATAATTTTGATTAAATATTCTGGCATTTACCTTCCCATATTCTAGAAGGCCAGGTTTCTCAAATTTCCCTATTGTAGAATCTTGGTATGATTTCCTGTAAAAGATTACAAGTAACGGGGTCATGAATTTTATTATTAATACATTGTATAAATTAAATATTGAAATCAAAATTGCTATAAATAGATTGTTACCTGGAAAAACTTTGTTAGGGAGGAATCTCGAAACATGTTTTGCACATTCATAATTAATTAAAATAAATTTTTTATTTAATAAGGGAAATTGTATTTTAAATTCTAGAAATCTATATTTTGATTGAAATAATTTGATTCTTTTTGCAAAGATAACTAAAATGTTTTGTTTTATTATCTTGGCAAATAATTCAAAGTATTTTCAGTATTGTTTATTATATTTAAAGAAAATGTTATTAATGTAAACAAATCAACAATTTCAACCAGTATTGTTTACCAAGAATGCAGTCGATTAAAAATTGATTAAAGAATTCTATCATTATATTCTAAAATTTACTTGGAGAAAATTTAAGATCAAATAGTATTATTTTCCATTTATAATGAACAAATATAATTTTGTATTTTTCAATCTTATTTATCTGGATTTTTCAAAATCAAGATTTTATGTCAAACTTAGATAATGCAACAGCTTATCTAAATCTGTTGATCAAGTCCATTTTGATTGTTATTGGATATTTTATCCATTCCAAAACATCGTTAAGGGGCTTGTAATTGATTATTAAATGAAGAATTCTTTGAAGAATTCTTTGAAGAATAGTATCTTGAACTCGTTCCTCAATCCTTTTGGATTTAAAAACAGAAAAAGAAAGAAATTTTAATTTAAGCGGTTCATCCATAGGATGTGTAATTATCCCATTATACTCTATTGTAAAAAGATACAACAAATATATGAATGGTAAACCTATAATTATTTTATCAGTCATATTTTTTACTAAGGCAAATGATATTTTAAAACATACATTGTCTTGACAAATATGAACTTTTGGTATTTCATATTTGATATGTGTATTGACAGAAGACAAAGATTCTTTTGTATTCTTAAAGTACTTGGTTGAAACTAGTTCTTCCTGCATACAATTCAAATCTACTCCTGAATCAACAAGAGTCATTGTTGTGAAATCAGAATCTTGAATTATTATTCTGACCATTAGACATCATTTCTTGATTTTGATATAATTAAGTGCTTGGATAAAATTATCATTATTTTGATTGTTGATAATAGGTTCTTCAACCTTATTAATTGAAATTGAGAATCTACTAGGTTCTCCTAGTTTACAAGATTCATGAATTTTAATTAAACTCTTTATTAAAAGATTTAATTTTAATATTTTTAATTTCTTTCTGAAGTTCATGTAGGATAACTTCTTCTTTCTTTCCTTTACCCATATTGAATTTTTTAAGGGTCTGTGAAAGGCTTTAGACTTAGTATTTTCCTTTAAACCTACTTTCCTAAGTCTTTCTACGAATTCTGGATTTTTAATTTTGCTATTTAAATCTAACAAGAGATTTTCTTCTTGTTCTTTATTTTTATTTAGAACAATAAATTTTTGACAACTATACTTATACCCCATAGAGATGTTAGGAGAATTATTGTCATAAGAGCTAGATTTTGAATTCTCCTAAATCATCATTATCACTTTCATAGTTTTCTATGGACTCTGCGATTCTAAATAATTCTTGTTTTTCTTTATTAGAGATTTTTAATTGATTAATTTTGTCTTTAACTTGACAAGTTTTAGAGGAATGACCATTTTGGCCATATTTAGAATACTTAAGTTTATTTTTATCAAAAGAATATTTGTTGTATTTTCTTCTAGAATAAATTCTATTCTTGGAGAAACGTTTGTCAAAATTTTTATTATTTGAAAAATATTGGTTAAAAATCTTATGCTTATTCTTATGGTAATTTCTCCTATCAGGCTTGTGAGGCCTTCTAGGGTTTTAATGTGAACTTTTCTTAATAGGGGGTAAACCATATTGCTCACAAGAATTGCCTAATTTATATTCTATAACTTTATTTTTCATATTAGTGCATATTTCAAAATCTTCTTTTTGTATTGTAGTAATAATCATACCATAGATAAGACTATCATAGTCTATGTTTCCTAGGTTATTACTAAGGATTTTTCTTATTTTGTGTGTGTATAAACTGAGTAATTTATTAATAATTTTTTCTTTCCAAGAGGGTTGATTGTTATCATCCCTTGAAATTATTTTGAACAAGTGGAATAGGCTTTTTAGGCCATTTCCTTTCTAACTTATTAATTTCTAAATTTCTATGTGATTCTTCAATATTATGAATGTTTGAAGATTCACTTATCGTGGATGATTTATAGGTGGATTCTGACCTATGATTTTCTAAATCTAAATTATTGTGTTGATTAATTACCTTTAATTCATGAGGTATATTATTAATAATCTTTTCAGATTTAATTGTAGATGATTCTAAATTTATAATTGATTCTTCAATATTATTAATGTTTGAAGATTCACTTATTGTAGACGAATCATAGGTGGACTCTGACCTATGGCTTTCTAGATCGAAACTATTATCTTGATTGATTATTTTTAATTCATGAAGTATTTTATCAATCTGTTTATTGGGGGAACCATATTTGGAGTGGTTTTGTCCGAAATATTTATTAAATATTTTTCTTCCAGAGTTTTACTAGATTCAGGTTTATAAAGATCATCAACTTTATTTTCAATTTTGTCTAATTGCTTACCTATTGTAATTAGACTTTGATTGGTGTAATTGAGTTGTTCAACTAATTTTTTATTTGATTCTTCCTCCTTTGAAATCTTGAAAGGAGAAATAGTGATTAAAGAATTTCTATGGTTAATGTCGTCAGAGGATGATTTTTTAGTTTCAAAACATTTTAATGTTTCTTCAACTTTGTTAACGTTTGAAGATTCATCAATTGTGAAAGATTTATAGGTTGATTCTAACCTATGGTCTTCTAAATTTGAACTACTATCATCTAATTCTTGAAGTTTATTATTAGTAAGGTTTTCAAATTCTGAACCATTATTTTGATTGTCAATCATACCAGAATAAGATGATTTATTAGTTTTTAATTTTTTTAATGTTTCTTTAATATATGAAGATTCATTAATTATGGAATATTCATAGGTGGGTTCTAACCTATGAATATCTAATTTAAAGATACTGTCATGGTTACCAACATTGACAGATGATTTAATTTCTAAATCTTTGGATGGTTCCTTAATACTATTTGATGGTTCATAGGATTCTGTCCTACAAGATTCTTTAATTTTATGTTTCGAAGAATTATGAATTATGGATGGCTCATAAGTTGATTCTAACCTACGGTTATCTGATTCTGGGACATTGTCTCTTAAAGATTTTAACCTTCTAAGTATTTCTTCATCAAGAGTTTTCTCATAATGAAGTTTGAGATGTTTAATGAAATCTTTATTAGGTTGAGAACTTTTATTATTAATTAGGATTTTTTCAGGTAGTGGATGACTGTCAGTTACCACACTGGAGTCTTCCTTGACCCATTTAGATTTGAGAATTATTTTAATAATTTTCTCATAAATATCTTCGATATAATCAAGGAAAAATATGTTACATTTATATTTTTGCATTAATGCCTTTCATTCAGCAAGTATGATTTTTCTTTGATCCATATTATATGAATCTTTGAACCTATTACGTCTATTAAGATTGGCTGGATCATCATTGTGTTTATTTAGACTTACCCAATCTGGTTTGTATTCTTACTGTAAAATATTTGGATTTAAATTTTTATAATCTTTTAGTTTTTATTTTGATTCTTTAATCCTAAAATCTTGATCATTATTAATAGATGATCCAGAAAAGGAACTCTTAGGGGTACTAAACTGGTTATACTCCCTAACTTTAGAATTAAAAGATTGATAATTAATTTTATTAGATTGTTTATTTTTAAGATTTTTCTGAGTTTCTTGGAAACTTATTCCTTTAGGTTCTAGACCTTTAATTTTTAAATTTTTTAATTCTTGCTCTATTGGAATCTTAAAGGATAAATTAGAATTGGAATTTTTATTTTTATTGGGTATGTTCCATACCCTATCATTTACTTGATTAAAGTTTTCAAAATGATTTTCTTGATCATCTGAAAGGTATTCGACATGATCATTCTGATCACTTGATGGGTATTCAAAATATTTATGATCAACTTGATTATCTGCAAATTCAAAATATTCATCATCCACTATGTCGGATATTGAAGATATTATAGAACTAATGCTACTAGAAGAACTACTTCTAGATAACCTACTCATTGCTCAGAATAACTAAATTATTCTTATTATTGAGAATTTCATTTTGTAGTTTTTGTTACTAACATTGTGGTGACTTCTACAACCTCCTATTAGGCTTCACTCTTCTCCCTTTCGCCTCTACAACCACCCTACCCTCGGGATTTATGTATCTAATAGGTCTTACCTAGGTCCGTGAAGCTAACCAAATAGAAGCTGATATGTCAGCCTCTGATAAACAGATTCACAGATTAGGCAAACAAATCATACAGAGAAATAAACAATTATAAGAATAACTAGCCACTTGGGCGGAGAGTGAGATTAAAAAAGTAATTATTCATGTAAGCAAATAAGCAAACAATATCAATAATTAAACCAGCCATAATAGGCAGCAAACAGTATGAACTTATGCAGATATTGAAGTAGAAACAATTAATGAACAGTAATTATCCCCACCAGGTTTGGCTCTAATACCAAAAGGTGCGGAATTGAACAGTATTTAAGAGGGGGTATTAAGAGGCAAGAAGATAAACAGTAAAAATTGTATTAATAAATAGTAAAAACAGTTACTATATTAGGGTGTAAGATTAAATATTGTTCAATTCTCCCTCTTAAATATTGTTCAGTTCCATGCCTTTTGGTATAAGAGCCAAATCTGGTGGGGATAATACTATTCATTAACTGTTTCTACTTAATTAAGTTGTTCACCACTTATTATGGCTTGTTTAATTGTTGATATTGTTTGCTTATTTACTTCCATGAATAATTGTTTATATATAATCTTACTCTCCGCCCAAGTGGTTGTATTAGGGTGTAAGATTAAAAACTTACACAAACAGAGTTTATTGGCAATAATAAATTAGTGCTCCCGCTCACTAACTTACATTGAAGAAAAAAGAAGAAAAGATTTACAAAAGAGGAGTAGAAGAAGAAAGCTTTGTTTCTCAAAACAGGTTTTAGCTCTCAAATAGTAAGAGTTGTAGAACCTATTATCAATTGATAGTATATATATATATAATCTGTTAAGTGATAGTACAGTTAGTTTTATAAGTTGAAGGGTATTATTGTCTTTTCACTTTAACTAGCCATAATGGACTGTTGTTTACTCTGGTAATATTTTGTTTCCATCGGATTATTCAGTTCATGAATTGATTTGTTTTATTTCCTTCTTCTTCTTCCTTATTCTTTCTCTCTTCTCCTCTTTTCTTTCTGCAACTCATTCAATCCCTTCTTCTTCTCTTAAAACTTGTTCATGATATCAGAGCCTTTCTGACCAACGTCCAGATCCATGGCTGAAAATCTCATAAATCAATCATCAGTCATTCAAAAACCAACTGAGAATCAAACTGGGCCTTAAACTGATTCTCAGAAAAATTGTCAAGCATTGCCTTCCTCTTCCTCCTCTAAGAATCCTACCTTAAGTACCTCTTCTTCCATGATTTTCATTGAACCAAGCCCTCACTCACCAATATTTCTTCTCTTAAATATTTGTAATCTCATCTCCATCAGATTAGATTCAACCAATTTCATCCTTTAAAAATACCATATTTCTGTAATTTTGAAAGCTCACGTGATTTTTTGGCTATTTTGATTCCCTCCAAGATTCATCAAGAATGGATATGACACAGTGATTAAAGATCTAAGATAGGAGCAATGGGTTGCATAGGACCAAGCACTAATGACCCTGGTAAACGCCACTATGTCTCACACTGCCATGTCCTACATTGTGGGATGCAAGACCTCGAAGGAGGTCTGGGAGTCCATCGAGCAAAGATCTTTCACTCTTTCTAGGACCAACGTAATTCAACTCAAATTTGATCTACAGTCCATCACCAAGAAGCCCTCAGAGAATATAGACTCCTACATTCAACGTATAAAGGAGGTTAAAGATAAACTTTCAGGCGTATCTGTTAACACTGAGGATGAAGATATATTATATACACTATCAATGGTCTTCCCACTGAATTCAACACTGTCAGAACGTCTATGCATACGAGGGTAGATCCCATATCCCTCGAAGAACTTCATGTGCTTCTTAAGTTTGAAGAACACTTCTTGGAGTCTCAGAACAAGAATCAATATAGTCTATTCGAGAACACTTCCTTTCTTGCCTCATTCACCAACAGAGGTACTAACAGAGCAAGGAGTTTTAGAAACTTCAGAGGAAATAGAGGCCCAGGTAGATCCAATTCAGGGCAGGAGGAAGATCTCAAAACTAGTTTTCCTCTACCCTACCTTCAATTTGCGGGGCACCACCCTCTCAAGTGACAAAAAACTTCAAGAACACTACAGAAGGCCATGTTAATGCTCAGAACAATAGAATTCAATGTCAAATCTATCAAAAAATGGGACATCGTGCAGCTGATTGCTTCCTTAGGATGAATTTCCCCTACCATGGAAGAAATCCTCTAACCAATCTTGTTACAATGACTGTCATGGATCAATCTTCTTGTCCAACAGACCCTCTGATACGTCTTTCTGATATTGATTGTAACACCCACCTCAAACTTGACTTAGCCAATATCTTTAACTCTTTTGAGTATAATGGTGAAGAGGGTATTTCCATTAGCAATTGGGAGTCTTTACCTATATCACATACTAGTTCTGTTATGCTTCATACTCTATCTAATGTTTTTTCCTTGTCTTAAGTTTTATGTGTTTCACAGTTATCATCTAATTTACTCTTTGTTCACAAGTTCTGTCTTGATAATAACTGTATATTCATTTTTTTATGCTCCATATTTCTTTATTCAGGACAAAGTTATGGGCCATATTCTGCATAAAGGCCATAGTATAAACGGTCTTTACCTTATTCCTATATGTTTTCCTAAGACAAATGTAGCGTATCTTTGTACCAAGACTTCATATTTTATTTGGAATTCTAGGCTTGGTCATCCATCCCATAATGTAGCTAGGAAAGTGTTAAAAATAACACATCTTCCATGGAATATATCTAAATTTGATAATAGTGTCTGTATAAGCCGTGCTGCCAATAAATGACAAGAATTATTTTTCCCCTTCTGATTCTATTTATTCTTCTCACTTGGAAATAGATATTATGTTATTTTTGTTAATGATATGTCAAAATATACTTGGTTTTTCCTATCTCGAAGAAATCGGATGTATTTAGTGTCTTTAAGAGATTTAAATCTCTTATTGAAACTATGTTATCCACTAAAATCAAATTTTTGAGGTCAGATGGGGGTGGTTAGTATACCAACCTCTGTTTTCAAACCTTTTTGCATGAAAATGACATTATTCATAAGAAAATCTTGTCCTTACACTTCTCAACAAAATGGAGTTGTTGAATGAAAGCACAGGCATTTGGTTGAGACTCGTCTTACCTTGCATTATGCTTCCATCCCCTCTACCTTTTGGAACTTTGCCTTTACTGCTACTGCATACTTGATTAACATAATTCCTACCTCAGTTCTTCTAAATGTTTCTCCTTATCAAAAACTCCTTGGTAAACTACCTAATTATGCTCAACTTAAAGTATTTGGCTAAGTTTGTTACCCTAGTATAAGACAATATATGACAAACAAATTTAATACTAAAACTGTTTAATGTGTCTTTTTGGGTTATGCTTTAGATCAAAAGGCTTATTTGTGTTATAACATTTGTTACACCATAAATCTCCCAAGGCAATAATTTCATGGATGCCCCGATTCAGGCTCGTGAGAAGATGCCCAAAGCCTCGGAGGATCAGTTCAAATAAAAAATAACCACTTGAAAGCGTTGACATAAAAAAGTTAAGGCCAGAATAAATGGAGGGCCTCAGCAGTTTCATCGAGGTCCCTGAAATAAAGGCCTCGACATTTTTCAATGGCCTGAGAGGCAAGAGGCCTCGGCCATAATGTTGTGGCCTCAAGATAAAATCATCGACCATTATGCTGAGGCTCCAAAGGAAAGAGACCTCAGTAGATATGCAGAGTCCTCAAGATGGAAGCCTCAAGATTTAATCGAGGCTCTCAGTAAAAGAGGCTCGACAGTTATGCCGAGGCCCACCTTGATAAAACCATGGTTGGTCGAGCCATAAGCCTAGGTATCAATGCCAAGCCTTAAGCCTACCAGGGGCGCGAACACGAACAAGCACCGGGTCTAAAGCCAAAAGGACTAGTCACTCCTAAGTGTGAAAAATACTCTTAAGAGAAGGGAGACTGAGGTGAATGAACCTCATCTTGGCAGTATGGGATTGACCAAGGCGTGAATCTCATCGACGACACATTGTGTCATCAACCGCATTAATAATGTTCTAGCCAACAGAAGCCGATGTGAATAGCATAGTACCAGACATCTGGAATTAGGTACTAATAAGCCTGACGATAGCAAGTATTTAAGACAACCTAGGTCGCAACAAGTCACTAGAAACTCCTAAGTGTTCAAAATACTCTTAAGAGAAGGGAGACTAAGGTGAATGAACCTCATCTTAGCAGTATGGGATTGACCAAGGCGTGAATCTCGTCGATGACATAGTGTGTCATCAACCACATTAATAACTTTCTAGCCAACAGAAACCGACGTGAATAACATAGTACCAGACACCTGGAATTAGGTACCAATAAGCCTGGCCATAGCAAGTATTTAATGCTAAGAATCCAGTGGTTGAACTCCAAACCTCTACATCTTAGTACAATAACAGGCTGGACTGACTTATGATATCAGCCCCCATTAGATCGTACCCCTAATGCACCAATGAGCTGAGGCCATGGACTGGAAGAATTTCAGAAATACACTCCGTTGGAGGAACAAAGTAAGGTGAAATGTTTTTCGAGGGTTGGGAGTAAATCATAAAATGTCTCTAGCCCTAATCAACAAGATCACACTATAAATAGGTGGGACACATGGTGAATGGTTGCAATCATTTTCTCAACAGCACCATTTACTTCATTACTTTGGTTTCAACTCTCACAGATCTAACTTAAGCTCTGGAGGGACAATAAGGAGACAACCCCCCTCACAATCCAGTCACCTAGTTATATTCCCCCCTTTGCAGGTCTCAAAGAGTAAGATCCAAAGACGAAGACTCCTCTCTTATTCCCCTAATACCCTTAACATCATTTTTTCTTTCATCTAACCTTATTATGGTTTAATCAACCAATAGCCTAAATTTCTTGTAAACATTTGGCACTGTTTGTGGGAACACTTAAAAAACTTGATTTTCATGTCGTTTTAACCTTTGAACCTAAGATGAGCTGAAGGTCCAGCAGAATCCAAACAATCACCTCACGCTCAATGTGAGCGTCTGAGGTGCCCAACCCCAAGCTGCCTCAACCTCCTCAAAGGCCTGCCAGCCAAAGATCAACTATGACATAGTGAGATAAAATTTCCACTTTAGAGCAACAGGTTTAAGCACTCACCGAAGCGAAGCTTTAAACCACCTAGACCCGACTAGTCACCATAATTATCATGAGTCTAACCTCAAAGGCTCCGAGGAGCAACCTAACCACATGGGGCTTACCATAAACTCTGAAAGAGCTACTCATGAGATGAAGGTTTAAACAAAAAATGAGGCCACCGCAGATAGCGACATGAGGTTAAGAGTCGAGACAGAATTACTAAGGGTTCATATCAGAGACGTGCAAAGAGCGTTTCATAGTCAGGCCCACTTTTTAGCCAAATCTCTCTTGGAGCAGGTCGAGCCTCCCTCACAGAGGAGATAATGAGAGCATATATGCCACCGCGATTCAAAATTCCTACCATCACTCTTTATGATGGGAGTAAGGATCCAGTCGAGCACCTAGAGACGTTCAAGACATGGATGGAACTCCAGGGGACACCAATGGCCATCATGTGTAAGCTTTCCTTCTCACCCTAACCTCATCAACACGAGCATGGTATAGGCAATTAAAGCCAGCCTCAATTTTAACCTTTTCTGACCTGAGTAAGTTATTTATCCATCAGTTCCTAAGGAGCAGTCACTACAAAAAATATAACATTCTATAGGGCTTAAATATAGGTTCACAATATCCTCTTGTTAAAAACTTAAAACAACATGAATTTTTAAGAACCAAGTAAAAACAAGTCCTATTAAAAGTGAAAAAAAAGCGGGAGGCAAATTTAGACGCGGGACTTAAGCAAATTTTGAAGACCTTGTAACCTACACTCGAAGCGTTTCATTCTCGAGCCGTCTTAGAAGCTCGATCTTCTTCTTCATTTTCACAAAGAATCTTAAATTGTTTTTTCACTCTCTCTGGATTCCTCTAATTTCAGAGTCAAGCTCTGGTCCTTCTCTCTCTCTCTCAATTCTTCTCTAAAATACAAAGCATAGAGATCCTCTCTCTCGCAGCTTGTCCCTCTCAGATGACCTAGGGCTAGGCCTTCGATGAAGAAGAGAGAGCAGAGCTCATCGATTAACTTCTCTCTCACTTTCTCGTTCAAAGACAAATAGCGAACTAGGGTTTTTTTTGTTGATTTTCAGGTTTGATTCCCTGGTCTCCTTCATTTCTGAGTTTTAAGTCTTTGCATGTCCTTTCTCCTTGGTTTCACTAATACATTTCTACAATTTTTTGTAGCTACAGCAGAGCAAAACAGAGTTATTTAAATAATCGGGAGAAGAAGCTGATCCATGTTCTTCATCTTCCTTCTGCCACAGAAGCTAGAGATTTGCTAAGCTAAAGGTAAGTGTTGAATCCTTTTACTGCTCAAATCCATTTCTTTGCATAGCTTTGTATATGAGTTCTCTCTTACTTTTATTTCACAGCTCAAAACAAGAGGTAAGGATTTTCTTCTTGCGATGTGGACTTCAATCTTAAATCCATGTCTGATTTTTATGATTTTTGTCTGTTGTTGTAATTTTTTGTTATATAGGGTTTGTGTTTCACGATTCCTGGGCATATAGGGTTTGAAAGATGTGATTGGAAAGCTAGTTTTGGCTTTTTAGTATTCGATTCAGGTATGGGTTTAAAGGATTGTTTGAAGAAAAATTTAAACTTTCAGAATTAATACTGTTAAATGGGTTAGGAAAAACACTGTTTAGTTTCCTATATAGTTATTATCTTGTATTTGGTTTTTGTATATGTTGTTTCCCCTATTTTTTTATCGAGAGTAGTCAGTGTTGTTAACAGGGCAGCAGCTAAAATACCTCAAATAATCACCAATTACCAGGAAAAATCCACAGAAGGCCTATCAAGTATATGTCTCATAGTAACATTTAAAATGTTTGTCTTATACAATTATGTTAAATGTTCCATGTGCTCTTCTAAGTTTAATACATGTTTTTTACGAGAAACTTGCATCACGGTATAATGTTTCTACTTGTACTTAGAAAATTCACTTCACTAAGTGTTGAAAACAAATTATTTATGCTCATCACTATCTTTGTGATATCTAGAAAGAAACCTAAACAAGTCGGTTTGCTTAATGTTAATATGTGGATCAAAAACCCAAACTAACATCGTAATGTACAAGGAGTAATATTTAGTTTTAATCTTTGAGATTCTAAGAAGAAATTGAGGGAATGTCTTTTATGTTTTGAATGTTCAAGCACATAATGTTTACCTTGTTATGCTTCTTTGTTTTTCCACTGTGTGAAACTTTGGGTTTCTTCTTTCATGTAGCTTCATTTTATTGCACAGTTGAAAGACTGCTGCTTTAAGCTCCTTCTATATGAAACTATAAATATATTGTTTGATGCGTTCTTGTATAGTTTGTCCATCATCATATTACTTTTGTGAATCATCAATCTTCTCCTAAAGCTCAATTTTTCCTTTGTGGAATTCCAGCAACACTCATTATTCAATTCTTCTATAATCTAATCATTTCAACTAACAGATTGTTGTTTAGGTATTTTTGTTTGACCAACAAATGGGTGCTCACATATTAATCAAGGTGATGTCCTTTGGTTAAAATCATAAGCATGCTTATAGATTAGTCGCTTGCTTGAAAAGAAGATTAAGTAGAGGCTTGTTTTCTAAATTTCTTAATTTATACTTGGTAGACAACTTTCTTTCAGCATGACATTCTGAGCTAGAAGCAACAAAAATATTTATTTGTACACATCTTCATTCAATTCTTAGATTAACTTATCATTTATCATACCTGCATTCATTGTCTGTTATATGTGAGATTCATAAAAATCACGGTAATTGGAGTGTCACTGTTTTTTCATTTTTACATGTAGTAAGACAGAGGACCATGAAATTGAAACAAGATTCTGATGGAGGGGGGTGTTTTGTGACATCTTGTCAGGATCATTTTGCTACCACATCTCCCAGTCCAACTTATTAATCAGAAAACTTTTTGTTGCACATTAGTTTGAAAAGATGCCATCAACAATAATGAGTTAGAACAAGACTGACCTTGACTAGCTTGTGTTTAACTATATGCTTACTTTTTTCACATATCCTTGTGATTAATTTAACATGCTTAATTTCCAGGTACACAAACTATTTGTGTATTATTCTTTGACCAGGTAATCATTCTATGGCCTGCCAACATGTTACCATTGTATATCATGTGAATGTATGGTTCCATCTCTGCTGTACTTTTTGTTTGTCTTGTTTGATGACTTTGACTATCCTTTTTAAGAAGGAAGTCTATTTGTTTATGTAATATCGTGAAGTTGTACTTAATGACTTAGAGTGACAATCCCTTCTTCTACTTATGGATTTTTGTACATATATCTTGTACTTTGCTTTTATGATTTAATGTTAAGTTGGTTATTCATAGGAAATCTACATTTTCCCGTCCATGTCAGAATGGTCTTTCCAATTTTTGTGGCTTCCTAGATTCATATTTTGTTTGAGCGGTAAGAAGTTAAAGTGAATTATAGATTTGTCATTTGTCACAGTTTTCCATGATATCTTTGAAGGAGAAACTCATTTCAATTTCTTTATCCATGATACCTGTGAGAGATCTCTTACAGAACTCAACACATGTAACTATCTACAGTTTTTACAGTCGAGTTAGCGATCCATATGAAAAATATTAAAAACTCATTTTTTATATCTAAAAATCTGCTGAACTGTTTACTTTTTACAACCCGTGCAGCCAAAAATTTGCTAAAAGAGGATATGATTGGGATGTCAACTCGAATGTCTATCACTTCAAAAGTATTGTTGAATTTCAAGTTTTTATCCAAATGGTAAAGCTCTTATGAAATTTTGATGTAATTTTTCGGTTGTTACCTGGAATACATTAGTATATGTAGACTACAGTCAAAAGAGATATGTAGATGATGTATCTATTTGATACTTGTTCTAGTTGTTTATTCCCTTGTAACACCATACTTGACGTAGTTATGGTTTTGTTATTCCCTTGCAATTTACTAAATTTCAATTTGGCGATAGGTCTTAGAGATGATAGGTATACAATAGTAGGGGGGAAACAATGCTTGGGATAAAACAAATGTCTCTTTTATATTTTAAGGACAAGTGTTTCTTGCATATTTTAAGGATAAGTTAGTTTTCAAGTAAGATTTATTTGTAAGTTGATTGAATGAATAATGTAACATTATGTTGAAAGATAAATATATTAATGTTGTTAGTTATTATCTTGGTGTCTTTCTAATCATTTTGAAACTATATAATATGAATAATTGACTATAGCAATGAATCTTATGGTATCTTATTTTATAGATCCAAAAGTACATGTGAATGTTAATTCACAAGTATTAAAAACATGTGTTGATTACATTCAATAGGGGTCTGAAAACTCTATTAAATAACGTTCTACAAGAGTAAAAAACCTCATTCTCAATGGCATTCAGAACATAGGTGTGATGGGGTCCTATAAGACCACTTCCAGAAGGAAACTGGTCAGAAGAGCTCCCAGGTGTGATGGGGTCCTATAAGACCACTTCCAGAATTTCCATAGATGAAACCCCATTCTCAATGGCATTCAAAAAAGAGGCAATGATTCTAGTAGAAATTGGATTGCCAACTCATCGTCAGATAATATACTCAGGAGAAGAGAATGAGGAAGCCATGGCACTAGTTTAGACCTACTCGAATGACGTTAAGGAGCAGCTCACTTAAGGTCTTTGGCCTATCAACAGAGGGTGGCTAGATATTATAACTCAAAGGTTAAGCTTCGGTCCTTCAAAGTCCAGGACCTCGTCTTAAGGAAGGTTGAGTTTGGAGGCAACTGCATCAAAGGGCCATTGGGCCCCAACTAGGATGGACCATTCAAAATCATGTGAAAGTAAAACCAGGAACCTATGAATTGCAAGACGCAAAAGGTAACACCCTATCCCTGGAATGCTGAGCATTTAAAGTTGTATTATCCTTAATGTATGTGATTTTTATTAAATACAATATTTCTACCTCAAGAAGTGTTTGTTTAAGTTAGTTTATCACGACCAAACGCATTGAGGCCAAACCCCACGGCAGTGCGTATGGCCCAAGAATTAACTTGTGCTCTTCTAAAAAGAAGTGAACACAAGATACATTGTAACCAAACGCATAGAGGCCAAACCCCACGATAGTGCATGTGGCCCAAAAATTAACTTTTCCTCTTCAAAAAAGAAGCGAACACAAGACACATAGTGACCAAACGCATAGAGGCCGAACCTCTCGACAAAGCGTATGGCCCAAGAAATAACATGTGCCCTATAGAAAGGAAGCAAGCACAAGGCGTATCACGACCAAACATGTAGGATCCAAACCCCACGGCATTGCTTATGGTCCAAAATTTAACTCAAGCAAACATGAGACACATCGTGAAGAAGTCAAACCCTTACGGTAAAACTACAAAAATAGTATAAGAGTTCATATTTATCTAAAGTACTAAAACTGAACTGGGGGCAAATATCATATCAGATAAATAAAGAGCTTAGGATGTCATAATAAAGCTCATATTAGATCAAAGAAGTTACAATAAAGCTCATAAGACCTTACAAAAATAAATGTCGCCTAGGCTAGGGAAACATCTGGGAGGAAACTAAAGTCTAAGCCTAGAAAATGCTTCAATACCTTTTCATGAGCACAAGCCACCCTAGTCCTAAACTCTTTAAATAGAATTTTTGAAAACTCGTCAGAAGATCAAAATTTGTCCACAACTTGACGAAGATCGCTGTCCGATCATATGCACTTCTGCCAAGGACGTGTACTTTGCCTCATGAATAGCGTCAGCCTCGAATCTGTTGGTCGATGCCTCAGCCTAAGAAACCATGTGCTCTAACTCTCTGAGTCTCGCATCCTTTAAATTAATGTGGTCCACAACCCTTAGATGATCCTTGACTGCATCCAACTCTACCGAACAATCCACCTCAGCAGATTTAAGTCTATCCCTTTCAGCACGACACTGATCTAGCTCACATACTATCCGAGCGTGACGTTCCTTCTAGGAACGACACATATCTAATTCTCATTCTAATTTGATATGCGGAGAGGTTTCCTTTCTTAAACAATTTCCAAGCTCATTCTTATCATGAAGAATAACGTCATTCTTAGCCTCTAGTTCCACGTTTCTCAAAACCATCCAAAACTTAGTGTCTTCAGCCTTACAGCATGTGACATGAGCCTGGGAAGCTTCAGTTTTTAGCATCTTTCCCCGCTGGCGAAGTAAGGAACAAGCAATGGATAACTGAAAGAAAATATTGAAAATTAAATCAATTCACTTATCTATACCTTAGGTGACGTCTGGACAGCATAATCTGTGATACCCCAATCTCCAAGTTCCATCATCTCTAAAGCATCATCTAATGAAAGCTCATCCTTGACTTTCTAAAGGAAAGCCTCAACATCCACAACCATTTGGGGAAAATAGTGAGAACCACTCGGGCTTGAGCCATCTGAGCCAATTGGTGGAGCCTTAACACGAGAAGTACTGACTGGTGCAGTGGCGGATGAACCCTGGAGACCATATGAACGAATGGAAGCATACGATGGCAATAATAGAGAAGGGCGCATGCGATCACCCGAGCTGGAGAGGGGAGATGATACCCTAGCCTCTGAAACACTCGCTGTCAAGATATCCTCTTAAACACATGACAAGGAAGGGACATCTGGAGGAACACTAGTTGAAACACTTCCAAGATTATGCTCACGGATCACCTCGTATAGACGCTCCCTTGCATCGTTGGAAGCCTGAAATCGCTCGTTTGACTCTCCCCCTACCAGGGTCTTACAAGTTGAAGGGAAAGAACTATGAGAATAGGGTGGCTGGTTGGGGACAAACACCGATGATGAAGACACAAAAGAGGGGCGGGCGAGCTGGTGAAGTCGCGGACGCCAGGACTGTAAGACCCTCGGTGCCAGAAGATGAAGCACCGACAAAAGCATGAGTCAAAGATTCTTCTCTAAACACCTGACACTCAGGGTCCTGAGTGTTGACCACATGGTCATGCTTTCTCTTTCGATGACGCTCCACGAAAATTGGGAAGGAATAGAGGATAGGGGAACATCAGTATTAGAAGAAACAACCTATATATATATATATGTGTGTGTGTGTGTATGTATGTGTATGTATGTGTATGTATGTATATGTATGTATACATAAGAAGAAAAAAGAGAGGGAACTTAGAAAGATATTCAGGAATAGGCACATGCTCTGGATGATCTGTATGAGAATTTGACACTCGGGCTCCAGGATCATCATTTTTTCTCTTCTAATAACGTTTCTTACCAACTAAAAAAAGGAAGAAACATTAAAAAAAAAAAAGAGGGGCTCGAGTGAAACATTTTTTGCAACGTGAAGTGTAGGAGAAGAGTAAAGCCTAATGGCAATCATGTTGTTATTGCTAAGCAAGAAGGAATGCTCGAGTTGTTCAGCTGGGAGGCGAAGAACAAGGTCTAGTTGTCACCTCACCCCTTCATCAAGCACCAGCGTTTGAGCTTATGACCTATAGTAGAAATCAAGAAGAAATACTCAAAAAACAAGGTTTATATATATATATATATATATCTTTGTGTGTGTTGTGTGCGTGTGTGTGAATATGTACCCACATAAAGAACGATTGGCTTAGGGCTGAAATACGTCATGATAGACAACTTTGAAAACAGATTCTTAGAGTGCCTCTCCCACTAGAATGTCTTTGATTGAGCATTCAGACTTAGAGCCCAGCGGAGGAAATAATAGTTCCCCATGCAAGTAGGGTTATGCCTCAACTGAAATAAATATTCAACGATCTAAAATCAAATTCTGAACGCAATATATTTTCCCAAAACGAAGACATGCCTAATATATGTCTATAGGAGTTCAGAACAAGCTGACAATGGGCTAATATAAACGGGTGAAGTGTGACTCTAATAATATCATTGAAAGGAAAACGTACACCAGTGGCCAAGATAGATTGGCAAAAGGCTACCTCACCTGGAGGAGGTCTGCTAACAACTTCTCCCGTGAGTGGCACGCGAAGAGTAACAGAGTCAGGAATCGAGTATTTCTCCCTCAAACTAAAAAGCTCTTCCTCAGTCACTGGTGTCTTAATTTCATCCATTTTGAAGCCACCACTCACTAGTTTGACATCTATCTGAGAGGTGAAATGACTAGGTCCCTCTAAAGTGGCAATAACTTCTACCTCAATGGGGTCAGCTCCCCGATTCATGGCTTAAGGTGAAGTGAATTCACGTGAAGCGGGTCATGGTTAACCTGATCATGGACCTAATATGTGTTGGAGAGGGTATCCCCAGATAGGTTATGGAAGAAACTGATAGTCAATTTATAAGTGTGAGGGAAACACTCACCTCTCAAGCTAGCTTTTGAGGTTGAAAAAACCCAATAACACCTACACTACCCATTTATTGGGGTTTTATCCAAATCCCTATCTATCACAATTCAGTAATACGTAGTTGATAACTAATTATCAATATCAGAGTAAATACACCAAGCAGAGATAATAACCAAATATACAGAAAAGCAGAAAAATAGGAATGCCAAATTTAACGTAGAAAATCATTTAGAATGAAGGGAAAACCATAAGACAAACTCGGAATAATATTTTCCATTATAAAATAATGGGTTACACCAATCTTTTATCTAAATACAACTATAGGCTTACACCGATCACAAGATTGATATCCGCCATCGTTAAAGGTGGATAAACAATTAAATTCAACAAACCTCGCCAAATTAGAGACTTTCAAAGTAGACTTTACCTCCACCGTCGGCTTCCCTTTTACTTCGCAAGCAAATTGTTGCAGCTATCCCAAAATTCCACCTTCCAATTACTTCGTCTAACACTATGTTAGATAGCTCGCATAAACAATGCACTTCTTCGTCTCAGAGTTCTTAGGCGACTCACACAAGAATCAATTTATTGATCTCACTTCACCATATGTCGGTGGCTCACTCTGCGTACCCACTCACACCGCACATCACAATGTACTAGGTTATTTATTAGCAGTATCATGCATTCCCTTGTGTGAACCAACTAAGCCTGGTGAGATGGCTTGTTCCACACATTGGACTAAAACCCAATCTTTTTTCCATATGGAGGGATAACCTAACAAACTTCCCCACCCGACTCTATAGAGGATTTCATCTTACATGTTGTCTTTAGACATGCTTTATGCTTCTTCTTATGTAAGGTTCTCGTCATTCACCATTTCTAGTATGGTTCTCATGCAGAGATTTCATCCCTTTCTACATGGCGCTTACCCACATTCCTTGGTGGCTATCTATCTCACCTCATTTATAATTCTCTGAATGTCAATCATTAGTAAAAATTACATCATCACTTCGAGTAAATCTAGTAGAGGATCATCGCTCCCCCACTAGATCTCTACACTTGGATACTCACATTAGTTGGTGGCTTTAAAACTAGCTGAGCATCTTGTGTTGTTGGCTTATCAATAAAGCATTTATCAACATGATCAACTTTAGTGTCTCTACCATCACCATTCCTTGGAGATGTAGGAACTATATTTAACTCAATCTTATCAGGCTGAGTTTTCTCAACAATCGCCAAACCTACAATTAGTCTATTCATCGAGGAATTTTACATCTCACCGTCTGACAAATTTCTACTCAGATGGATCACATCGTTTCTTGTAGGGTAATTCACTAGTGGATTAGTCTTCATTACTTTCACCAAACCCTTGGTGAGCTTCGCAAATGTCATGTAGAGAGTCAACTTATTCCTTCCTCTAGCTATTATCATTGAGTTTCCATTTACCTTCACCAAAGTAGTTGTGATAACACTCATCACTGAGCTAACCTGTACAAATCAAGTTCATTCAGATCCCCAGAACATGTTTCACATTCTTAAGTACTAACTTACACCCGATATACGTCTCTAGATATATATCTATAATTCCTATAATCTTTGAAGTACCATCATTCTTCATCCATAACATCAAAATCACCTAATATGTAAGATGATAAGATATCCTTTCTATATGCAACATGTATGGCAGTAATGTTATCGATTACCCAATTTATGTATAGGCATGTATCACTCACTAGGCTCTCTAGTGAGATAATAAACATGTCTTGACTGGTGATTGTCTGTCTTTGTTGCATCATTCCTCTTATCATTATCTTCCCTCAGCTGCTCCATTTTCAACGTTCCGTGCTCAAATATTTTATGCCCAATCTTCTTACAGTAAAATCATTGAATTATTTTCCTATCGTATTCACTTTAACTTCTCCTTCATTTTTCTTTGACAAACGTCTTTGATTGACTGACTAAAAAACCTAAGGATTTTTTTCTTGTTTCTTCATTTAAAAAATTAGTCTTAACCGAACTCATAGAGTTGACCATCAAAAAGGGAATAACTCAGTGATACTATCAATGTTTTTCAACTGCCTGGTATGAACTGAGAAGCAACAAATCCTAAAGTTCATCGTCAAAAATTATTTTCATCGCAGCAAGCTGATTAATGATGCTTTGAATCTCATTCAAGTGCTCTGCGATTAAAGTGCCTTCTTTGTATTTTAGCTTCACAAGCTTTCGTATTAGAAAAGTTTTATACCCAATTATTTTTCTCTCATATAGCTCTTCTAACTTCATCCACAAAGCGTAAGCATAGGTTTCACTCGCAATATGGTGATAGACATTATCATCCACCCACTATCGAATGTAACCGACGACTTGCCAGTTTAATTAATTAATAGTCTTCTTTACTCACGTTAACCGGCTTCACTGTATCACACTATAAGAAATATGATATTCTACAAGAAGCAGATATCCCTATGAAAAGTAATCCACAGGGAACATACGACGCTTGTGACAGTCTTTCATGTTAAAAGTCTACGTTTTTCGCGAGGCGCAACGCCTCCTGTGAAGATCCCTGTGGTATCTTGCTTTTTACAGGATTTTTTTACTCCTGTAGAACGTTGTTTATTGAGGTTTTACGACTCATGTTATTTTTATTCAACAAGCATTTAAATTCTCATGAATTAATATTCACAGCTATTTTTATATCCTAATAATCAGATACCATAAGATTTTTTTAATGTCATTTATATAGTTTTTGGTTATAAATTGTGCCTCTTATAAAGAGATTTTCCTGGTATTTTATAAATACTATTTTTTTACAATGAATTTATATGCACCTGTTACCTATTTAAACATTCAAAATTAATACATTACTAGACTAAAAAGTATTCAAACATCATTTCATTTTTTACAAAGTATTATCCATAAGTATCATCCATAATTATCATCTAAAAGTATTAGTACTTAGTCTACTAATACAACATGCTACTAAAAAAATAAAAGACGTCTAAAAATTTCACAGACGCTATAAAATAGCTTCAAATTTTCATTGTTTAACTCTTCAAACTTTGATGCCAAGTTGAAAAGCCTCAAGTGATTGTAGATCCTACATTTTAAAAAATATATATATATAGTCAATGTACTTGTTTAAATTTATCACAACTAATATACACTATAATTTCAATGAATTGAATCTAATGTCATATGAATATAAAATTATGAAAATGTAAAATACTAATGCATCAAATACATTCCTCACAAGTAAAAAATTACGAACATATATAAAGATACTAGTAAAAAAATGAGGTAGAAGTATACAGATACTCACTAATGCAACAAATAGAATCCAATGTCATATCTTTTTATGTTCAAGTTCTAATCCTACGAAATTCTTATCACCATTACTACCACAGATATAAATCTAACACTAGAATGCTATAAAATAGCACATAACACGAACCTTCTTGCAAGCAGCTGCGTCTGCTAAGCCGCCTGCAATAAAATAAGGCATAAGCAATCATCTAATATGGAATAAATAAGGAATATAAATATGGAATAAATCCACCCTGAATGATACTGATAGAGATTTTACAAGGAGAACAACTTTTTAACTACTTACTGGAACTGTTCTGTTTACTTGTATAAAAGGCTGCAAAGCTAATTCCTGTAATAAGAATTAGTACTACAGTAACTCCCATTCCCACAAATCCTAGAAGCATACTACAAGAATGACAATGGTAATTGAATTTTGGCCACTGCTATTTATTTCTAAAGCTCGTTCACTGCCAGCAAGATCTACAAGTGCAAGTTTTGTAAATATTCTTTGGATACGAAAATTCCTATTATGAGAATTGAGTATCCACTGGCAACGGATATAGTACAGAGTTAGATTTGTAATTGTCTTTTTTTTTAAGGTAAATATATTTCAACCAACGAAAAAACAAATTTATAAGAGGCAATACCCCAAGACAGAAAAGAGAAACAAGCCCGAGCAAAACCAGAAACAAAACCAAAAGCTAACTAAACTCTAGCCAATTGCTTTCCTGAACAAAAATAGACTCGGGGAGTCCCAAGCACATTGAAGCTTAAGGTTTACATCAAACTTAAATTATTCAAAATCTAGATGTCGCACATACAAGATTCATTGAATACCAGAATAAAATTTGATGCACAGAATTATACTATTCATGGGTACTTTAATCCTAGCCAACAAATAAGTATGTTCAAACACCATCAGCTGCAAGCTAAATTGGCAAACCTATAATGAAAATATATAAATCTATATTGACGTCAACTGAGAAAATACTAGAGTAAATAAATGAACAAAACCAAGCAAGAACGTCGACCCTCAAAGCTACGAATCAGCTCATAAGAACTCCCCAACAAAACAAAAAACAAGAAATCATTCCTTCCATCCGAAGACAACTTTGAGTGTGACTTCAAACAAACTATTATTCACTATTCAATGAAATATACAAATTTTCAGTACTAGAGAGAAGTCAACAATGATGGGGCACCATATTCAATGAAATTTACAAGATCTTCAGTACCATGAAAACTACAGAACAAGAATCACATCCATATAATAGAACCACAAATAGAAGTTGCTAAAAATAATACAATATGCATTGATTGTTGAGTTAAACTGAAAAATCCCACCAAAAACTATGATAAAATGAAATATTACGGAAGATACCTATTCATGCGAGTACTATTCTCATCAAGAAAAGGCAACAATGAGGTCTTGGTATAGAAATGTCAGGTCAATGCAACTGACCGCTTTGATGATGTTACCAAGTCTGTTTTTCCATGTGTCTAGAGACGATAAATGTAAATCAGAATTTACTCTCATATATACACACACATAGATACTCAAACCCAGAAAAGTTTAAAACCACGACTGGTATTAGTAAACGCAAAATATTAATCATAACCATACGTAGAATAGAAGTCCAAATAATGTGCTCAATGACGCAATGATCATAAAATGATTCTTATCTGAACTCCATTGACCAGGGGTTTCACAATAAAACCAAAAGGCAATACAGAGTAGTAAAAGATATGACATAACATGAAGAAGAAAATATGCAAGTACCATTCAAAAAATGTTCAAGGAAAATATGCAAGGCAATACGAAGTATCAAAGTTTTATAAAGATCTTTATAGCACTCCAAAGCCCTAAACTCCAAAATGCTTATCTTAGTTTCTGATTTCCCTAATTTCAACCTCAACTACCTACAGTCCATCAAGAACATCAAATGTGAAAGTTAGATCTAACATTCCCCTCATCCCCCTCATTCCCTCTTCTTTCTCTCGAGTCCTCTTTCTCCTTGATTTCTTTCAGCCAGCCCAAAAACCATAAATATCTCACACATCCTAGCTTTGAGAAATCAAATGCACAGTCAATAAATTTTGATTAATAAACTCAAAAGAACAACATCAACAAAAATAGAGAAGCAAAAATCAAAGAAATCAATAAGTAGAAGACAAAATATACAAGCAAAAATCTAGCAATAGGTGGTTCCATTTCACGCACCCAGCTTCATCATTGCAAAGAATAAAAGAACATCATTGCTGAGAAGAAAAAATTCTTAGAGAAATGGAGTCATCATCGATGAGCGTTGTCGTCTTTCTTTGGATTTCTCTAGCTCTTTCTAGTCTGAATGAAAAAAACTAGAGGGTTTCATAAAGACCTTGCAATAGGTGGCTCCATCTTCATGCAACTAGCTTCATCGTCGCTAAGAAGCATAGAGAATCATCGTTGAGAAGAAAAAAGTTTCAGAGAAAGGGCGTCATCGTCATGAGCGTCATCGTCATCTCTCTGGACTTCTCTAGCACTTTCTAATCTGAAGGGAAAAATGGGAGAGGGTTTTATTGTGCATTTAAAAGTTTAAGTGGTGTGAATAAAAATTTAAGTCATGTTATTTTTCGGTTTCAACAGGGGTTATTTTACAGGATTCTTTTAAAACATTGTAGGTTTACTTATTTCATAGGAAAAAGGTTAAAACCCTATTCTTAAATCTTGTTGTAGAATATTTTGACATAAACGGTTTAGTTCGGTTTGATTTTTTATCATTGGCCGAACCGAATCGTGAACACCCCTAAAAATTGGCTTTTATAAGTAAAAGTTTAGCAACACAACCAATTTACACCAAGATCTAGAACATTAGTTGGTAAGCAAATCTTTCAATTATAAATACAAGGGCAAAGAACCAAGGTTTTAAAAGGTGAAAGGCGGCCTCGAGGCGATTTCCTCTAAAGAGGCGAGGCATAAGCCCCGAGGCAAAATGAGGCGTAAGCCTCAATTTTGAAGGAAAACCCCCTAAAAAGTTACATATAAATCATAAATAATTTATACCAACCATCTAATTAAAAAAATCATCATATAACAATTCTTTCATCACTAGTAGTCACTAGTGCATCACAAAAAACGTAACAAAATATATGATACGAGAATAATTTTTATGTTTGCACAACAAAAAAACAGCAAAGATGGTCTATTTAAATATTCACCACTTGCATAAAAGCATTCCCCACTTGTAGAAAAAAATAAACAGCCATGTGTTACCTAGTATTTTCATAAAAATAGCTAAATATGGTCTATCTAAATACCTCAAATAGAAAAGAGAATAGATGAAGTGGTGCGAAAAACTAGCGAAGAAAAACCAAAACAGAGAAGAGAAAGAGATGCAGAAAACAAAGAAGAAAGAGAGAAAAGAGAAGGAGAAATGAAGATGATCGAAATACCTCAAAGGTAGCTTCTATTTGTCTTCTTCACTTTGTGGTGTCTTCTTCTTCTTTGTAGTATCCCCAAACCTTAGGGAAAGAGGCTGCTGGAAAATCCTCATTTGTCTTCTTCAACTAAAACAAAGGGGAAATGGTGTTTTAACCCACGGGTGACCCGTGGGTCAATGGGTCAGGTCATGAAAATTGACCTGACCCGTAGTAAAAATGAGGCTTACGCCTCATGAGCCTTGAGGCATAAGCCTCAGAAGTGAACGCCTCATACAACAGAGGCGTACGCTTCAACAGGTTCCTTAGAGGCGTACGCCTTACCAGGTTCCTTAGAGGCGTATGCCTTAGAACCCTGGCTTGACGCCTCGCCTTGAGGCGCGCCTCAAGGCGCCCGCCTTGAACGCCTTTTAAAACCATGCAAAGAACTAAACTATTTGTGGATAAAACAGGAAAAAAAGTGCTATACTAACTGATAAATTTAACATCCAATCACATTTCCTTCAAGAAAACAAGTTGTAACCAGTTATTAAACAAAACATGGTACAAAAGTGGAATGTACCTGCACCCTCATCGCTGTCTTCGAGATCTACCAAGAGAAATGTGTCCAAGTCTTGATCAGCTGATGACAAGTTGGAAGTTGTACCTTTCAGTTTCTTTTCTCTCCCTTCCCATTTATTAGTCTCTCCAACCACGTTAGTTTACTTCGCTTGGTTATCCTTTAATTTCTCTTCATCTTTTAGCTAAACCTCATCCATGTACTTCTCATATATGGTTTTATAATCAATGAAAAGAAGTACTAGAAAATGAGTTTGACCAAGCAATATATAAGTTTCTTTTGATTTCACAACAACCTAAAGACTCATTTAATATACTAGGAAGAGTAAAATAATGAATGCTTCCTTCCATAATCTAGTTTATAAACAGATTAAGAAAACACAAAGCAAGAAAAGGAATGATGATAGAGTGATATCCTTCCAGTTTATAATAGTTAACTAAACAATTACATTAAACCAGGACTTACATAAGCGCCAGACATATTAAACGTTCTGATTCGAGATATGTCCAACCATCACAAGGTGGCAGCACAGAGTAGTCAAAACGAGGTTTAAAAAAAGTAAAAAAAATCATTTTGGAGACTCATATTAGAAATGTTACTTATGGAGCCACATGACTGTTAACAAGAGTAAAATATATCCTCCAAAATTTTCTTTCTTTTATAATTCATGGGCATAGTTCATATTTAACCTTGAAATTTCCTGCAAAAGAAGAAATATTTACAACATTATTTATTTATGGTGAATCAAAATTAGCAATACATCAGAGACTAAATGGTTTCAGTTATATCAGTCAACAACAAACATGAAATAACAATATGAGTTGTAAAGATAGAACAGAATAAAAGGGCATGCATATAAACATGGAAGAGAATGCACTAATTTGAGGTGAAAGGACCAATCAATCCAAAAAAAAACTTTTCCTCGTATTTTTTGCTTTGCAATTACTTGTTTCACAGTCAATTGACTTTACAACTTTTCCAAGGATTTCTTGGAGGCCTCTACGATAAGCTCCATTGGCTTTTTTGGCACTCTTAGAGTAATTTATTTTTAACCCACAGTGAAGGAAACAGAGAAAATTAGAGAAGACAACGAGACCCACCATGATGAGAACCAAGCACAGTGACGAGACCCACAACGACAACCAGTAGGAGCCACAACAATGAGCTTAGGCGAACCCACGAGCAACTTCTCAGGCGAAGCTTTTCGAGAAAACTCTAATAACCCACTTTCGAGAACCCTAACTCACTGTTCTAAAATCCAGATGTCAAAGAAGATAAATCTAGGGAAAACAAAAAATGAAAACTAGATTCAAGACAAGTTAAGGTACCTTATCTTCATTATTCAGGACTCCCACAAACGATTCACCCATAGATTCAATTCCAGGGCTGAAATAGAGAGAAGCTACTGAAGTAGGACATAAGCTTCCTCAAACATAACCATGGTCTGTCACTGAAATATGCACACGATTCCACTGGATCACACCAAAAAAACAAGAAAACCTACAGAGAGGGGAGGAAAGAGAGATAGAGGATTTTGTTGCTCAGACCTAGAGAAAAATGATAATGAAATCGACTATTAATTTATCAAAATTAGCTTTGAGATGAATGAGAAATTATCTCTCAAAATAAGCTAAATGATAATGAAAAATCAGTGAAAATTGTAGAGATCTCACATTGAAAACGGGGAAAAGGTTGAAGTGGTATATCACATGCTTAGATTAAGTTTAGTAACTAGATAATCATAAAGACTCTCTCGCGAGCATAGAGGGCTGAAAATCTCAACCCAGTTTTGCATGCAACTTGGGTGTGTCGTACGTCCTACGGACACACAAATGCCGATTCGAAAAGCCCGCCCCTATATTGGCCACATTTTACTCTAATTTTATTTTGGAAAATTTTAAAAATAGACAAGTTTTGGAGGACTATTTTAAGAAATATTAGGTTTCAATAATTTCAGATAAATAACAGGTTTCTTCTTAATCTCTCAATAATTTTTTTACCAAACTGACCATAATCTATATATAGTGTGTTTGATAATTTTCTGAGTATATAAGATGTATATAGAAAATATATCGATTTAATAGATGCTATAATTAAGAATGCAATTAATGATCAAAATTTGAAATTTGAAATACGTAATCTATATATAGTGTGTTTGATGATTATTTTGATATATTAAAGGTATATAGATGATATACCGATTTGAAATATGTTAGAATTAAAGATGCAGTTAATACTCAAAATGTTAAATTTGAAATACATAATCTATATATGGTATGTTTGATTATTTTTCATATATATCAGAGGTATACAGATGATATTCTAATTTAAAAGATGTTAGAATTAAGGATGTAATTAATACTCAAAATTTGAAATTTGAAATACTTATATATATAGTGTGTTTGATGATTTTTATGATATATCATAGGTATATGGATGATATATCAATTTAAAGTTTGATTTACCATAACCAATCAACAAAAAATATACTAATTTACCATAACCGTTCAAATTTTAAAATTAGATATACTGATGCTTTTTCGGGTATATCAGAAGCACTGATAATGTCATTAATTTAAAGAAGATTTCCTTAATAAACTTTAGCCAATATTAAGGAAAATATAATCAATCATTAATTATTCTCTAATTTAATAAAAAGAAAATCAATGAAATAACATTTGAATTAGAAATCATTAATTACTAGTTTTTTAATTAATTAAAATGACTCATCAAATCATATTACAAAATATGTATATCCATGGTTCAAATCGTCAAATTATAATTTCCTCAATAGATGGTTGATGACTTGGTAAGAAAAATTTTCTATTTACCTAAAGTTTAAAAAAACTTGTTATTTCTCACATTGGCTTTCAAAACTTGTCTATTTTGTGCAAATACTTTTTTATGTTTTTCCTCTTTGGCTCACGATAAATGCCCAAAAATGTTTTATTTTTCCACTTTGAAGAATCTCAAAAGTCACAAGAATATTTTGAAATAGAATATTCTGAGCCTTTAATGGCTGAATAATGGCCCAAAACGTATTTTGGCCAATGATAAATGCCAAAATACTTTTTGGCATTTATCATTGGCCGAAAACGTTTTTGGAGCTTAAATATCCTTTATGGTGGCTCTTCTGCATTAATACTATAAAATGAGGTACTCTTCTCCTCATTTTCACACCAACAAAGCAATGATCTCTTATTTTCTCTCTTTTAGTCTCTCCTCGATTTTTTGGCTTACTTTGTTCAAGTTAGGTTTGGCTTTTTGGCTCGAGTTCAATTCAGTCTCTGGTTCAGTTTTGGTTCGATTTCCAATTCAAATTTTGGTCTAGCTTCTGTCTGAGACTTGGTTCGTGAGTCGTTATTCTGGTGGTAAAAATTCAACAAGTCTGTTCGTTAAAGTGGTGAAGTTTGATGCTCTTCAGCTACCTCCAACTATTTTATCATGGAAAACAGACGTTATTAGCAACTCTAGTACCACAAGTAAGGGGGTGTAACGGTTTTAAGGAAACTGTGAAAACAGAACTTGGTTTCAATCTCTCCTTAATTTTATATCACTTGTATGTTGTTCATATAATACTATTTACGTTGGTAATTTTGTAATTATTTGTATTTACGTTGGTAATTTTGCAATTATTGTATTTACGTTGGTAATTTCATAATTGTTAAATTACTATAATTTTTTAAAATTTTAATTTTAATCTTATAATGAAATAAATTATTTCTAACAATCTTAAACCAGTTACTGCTATTCAAGTCATTGCGTTATAGGATTAATTTTCTGAAATTAATTTTTTTAACCTATTTTTTTTAATATTCTCCAAAATTTTAATACTAGAAGTAACAATATAGAGAAGTTTTGTCCAAGGAAATTAGAACTTAAGAGGACTTGTTCCTCCAATTACCTAGGAACTGAATACTATTGAGAGGGCTGGTCCTAGACTGGGTCATAGAACCTTGTCAGTTCGCCTTAATAGTTATATGCAAAAGTGCTATTTGGTTTGTTTTGGAAAATATTTAGAAAATTAGCACAATTCCATCTTCAAGAAAATAACAGAATTTTTAAAGTGTTAACACACTTCTGGTTTACTTTTCAGATAAGGAAATATAACAATTGAAACTAACAATAATGTTGTATCTGATGATGTTGGTGAAAGCCAAAGGCAAAATCCTACTATTGGGGATCAAATGCCAAACCTCAGTGTGAGAACCCTAATGTGGCTTGTGTGGCACCGATGCCTATGCCTATTTCTCATGGGGGAAAACCTAAAAAATTTAATGGTTTGAATTTTAAAAGGTGGCAGTGAAAGATATTTTTCTATCTTACCATCCTGAATCTGGAAAAATGCATGACTGAAGAAGCTTCTAAGCTCAATGATGATTAGCAGGATTTTCAAACGATCAGTGCTATTGACGCTTGAAAATATTCTTACTATTTATCTAGAAATTACAATATGAACGGTCTTGAAAGAAAACAACTAAGGAGCTTCCTGGATTTTAAGATGGTGAATTCCAAAATGGCGATCAATCAAGTGCAAGATTTCATATTATTTTGCACGAGATTCACGCTGAGGGGATGATGCTAGGTGAATCATTTCAAGTGGCTTATATATTGAGAAATTTCCTCCAGCATGAAATGATTTCAAGAACTATCTCAAGCATAAACGAAATGAAATAGGCATCAAGGATCTTATTATTCGACTTCGAATCTAAGAAGATATCTAAAAGAAGAAGGCCAAATCTTGTTGCTGCAGAAAAGGCAAACATAGTGGAGCATGGTCAGGGTTCCAAAGCTAGGAAGCCAACAACAAAAGAAATGGTCCAAATAAGATGGGACCTAAAGAAGGGGATTTAAACAAACCAAAGTTCCAAGACAAGTGCAACGGTTGTGAAAAGTTGTGACATAAATCTTTTTAATATAGATTTCTTAAGAGAAACAATGAGGCAAATGTTATTGAAAACATTGCTTGAGATGTTTCTGACATCAACCTCTTAGTAGTAGCCTCTGAGGTCAACATAATTGGATTAAATCCAAAGGAATGGTAGATCGACACTGGAGCTACCCGCATATGTGCTCTTATCGAGGGATGTTCTCTACCTTTAGGGCAATAGAACATGGAGAGAATCTGTTTATGGGGAAATCAACCACCTCTAAGATCAAAGGTCAAGGAAAAGTGGTTTTGAAGATGACTTTTGAGAATAAATTGACTCCGAACAATGTTCTGTCTGTACCTGAAATCTGAAAGAAGCTTGTGTCTAGTTCATAGCAAAATAATTATGGATTTCGTATGGTATTCAAGTCAACCAAAATTATTTTATCTAAGAGTCGAATGTAGGTTGGTAAGGGTTATATGAGTGATAGAATGTTTAAGCTCAATGTAATGACTTTGATCAAATCCAATATTAATAAAGCTAGTTCTTCTGCATACTTGTTTGAATCTTCTAATTTGTGGCATGGTAGATTATGACATGTTAATTATGATACTTTATGCAAATTAATTAACTTGGATCATACACTAACATTTCATATTAATTCCAATCACAAGTGTGAAACTTGTATCAAGACAAAACTAATGAGGTCATCGTTCCAAAGTGTTGAAAGAAACACTGAACCACTTGATTTAATTCACAGTGATATATGTTATTTAAAATTTGTATAAACAATATGTGATGATAAGTATTTTATTATTTTTGTTGATGATAGCACAAAATATTGTTATGTATATTAGCTAAAAAGCAAGGAGAAGCTATAGATAAATTTATTCTCTATAAAAATGAAGTTAAGAATCAACTTAACAAGAAAATTAAGATGCTCAGAAGTGATGGAGGTGGTTAGTAAGAATCTCTGCTTGTAAGATTTGTACTCAACATGGGATTATACATGAATCCACTGAACCTTATTCACCTTAGTCTAATGGGGTTGTTGAGCATAAAAATCGTACATTAAAAAAAATTATGAATACATTGTTGATCAGTTATGGATTACCTCAGAACATGTGGAGTGAATCCGTTTTGACGGCAATTATCTTTTGAATAAGATACCCAAAAAGAAAGAGGATAAGACCATATACGAGTTGTGGAAAGGAAAAAATCTTCATACAAATACTTACAGAATCCATGGTTCCTACACCTAACAGTAGTGCGTATGAGTTCTTTGTTTACGAATCTAGCAATCTTGAGATTCATAAGAATACGATAATGTAGTCTAGGAATGCATCATTCTTTGAACATTTATTTTCTTATAAATCCGATGAAGAGTCAAGCTCTTCAAAAGATTTTTTGAGACTATTGATGAACAAGATCGCCAGGACTAAGATGAAAAAGTCGAGGTAAAACCTAGGAGTAAAAGAGGTAAGGATAGAAAATTTTCTCTGTCTTGATTTTCTTACCTGTCACTACAAAAAATAGGCATTTTAGCAACCGACTTTTTCATCGCCAAAAGTCCCTCTTTTCATCGGCAAAGGATTTGGCGAAGAAAAAAACTTGATCGCTAAGTTTATCGCTAAACCCACGTCACGATTTTTTACCATAAACTAATTTCCTCACCAAAAGTTTTTGGCGATGTAAGAATTGTTGTCGTCGCTAAAACCATTTAGCGACCAAGAATTAATGTCGCTAAAATCATTTAACGACCATAAACTAATTCTGTCGATAATGGGCTTTTCCAACAACAATTTGCATTACAATTTTTATTCTTTTTACTTGTGCATCTATATTATTAAGCTATTATTTTTAGCACTTAAACTTCATAAATGAAATTAAATAACAACAAATGAATGACGTTCATTATTATATCAATATGTAACCGGTAACAACAAAATTTCTAAACTACTATCTTGCCATCAAGTATTCAAAAAAATTACAAACATTCATTCTCCCAATTAAAATATTTTAGAGAGGAATGAGAATTATTATTAAACCTAAAATACAATTGTTGCAAGGCAATCTAGGCAGCTTTGTTGCTCACAAATTATCACTTGTAATTCGGCTTCAACGCGAGAAAGTAGTGTGCTTCATCTCCAAAGCCCCTAATGTAACCAAGTCTTCTTCCAAGCACATCTTCAAAAATCCTCACGCATTTGTACATAGCAGGATCCCCTCTGCCACAGGTTATTATCCGTCTAAAGAATCATGTAAATCACATTCGTGCTCCTAAAATAGCCTATGTTAGGAAAAGAACTTGTAATATAAATTACAAACATTCAAGTAGGTATATGCATAATTAGAACCTTCCCCTCTAGAACCAAATAATTGTTAAGAGTAGTACCACAAAAATAACACCTATAGGGAATAGTAGCTTAATGGGATTAAGAATCAAAGAAGTACTTCAATTAAAAATCAATATAAACATTTTATGAAACACAATTCCATCAGCAACATAAGAAATGGACGCTTAATTGGTCAAAATCATGCTATACTTATTTCAATTTTTCTCATTTTCAGAAAACAATTCAACAAGCATACAATGAAGTAAAACCAATTAAAGTAAAGCAAATGAGAAATTAATCAAACGTGATTAGCATGAGATATTAAACGAAGTTGAATCAGCACAGACAATCAGTATATATCAATAAGCGTGATAATTTATATTTCTTACTATGTTACTTACTATGCCATTGAGTCAACATATCTGAAATCTCCTTCCACATTCATAGTCTCATGATTTCCATTAATCTAAATCATTGTAGAAAAGAGAGCCAAATAATTTATATTTCTAATGTTAAATCATAAATAAAAACAAATTTAGTCATCCACAATCATAGGCCTTCAAATTAACAACACATACCTGGTAAACTACGCCACCTCTAGCTCTTGCCTGCATATCTAAAGACCGCAACAAGGATAAAATAGCTATCTCATCTTGACCTCGATCCAGTATATCTCTGAGTTGAACCAAGACCTAGAAGATGACATAGACGAATAAATGCTCACAGCACACACGATTCACCACTTAGAATAAAAAACTCTAGACATTCTTTCGTGCAAGTGTCATGAGAGAATACTAGTTGTCTAATTGATGCTTGTGAATCTCAAAGAGTTGCATAAGATCAGCTAGCAACAGAAATTAACTTTATGAAGTTCTTAAAAATAACAAGAAAAGCAACATTATCGGAATTCATAAACAAAAAAAACAAGAACCAGAGACATTCAAAATGAAACTAGAAATTAGTCACGCAAATTATCTACATACACTTGTTAGAATTACTCTAAAATTAGCAGAGTTTAGAAAAGATGAAATCTCATCCTCCACATCTTCTCTACGGCCAAAGCCTGTCGGGCTTACATTAGGATGTAACAATTTTTGAAATATAAATATAATTCGAGACAAGTATTAAATTAATAACGGTGGGATGCTTGATCTAACATTTCAAGAAAAGTCACAAATTAAGATTAAGAGTTAAAAACAAAGCAACAAAAGCTACTACCAAATCCTGCCTCTAGAGCATGTAAAATAACCTTAAACTCTTTAATTGTTTTCAAAACAAAATAATTAACAACAATGCACTACATAATCGCTGATGATTCATCAAAAAATTGTAGACATAAAAGTAAATATTGCTTAGGCTGCACTCTTTTTCAGCTTCGCAAGCTCTTGTCTCACCGGTCCAACCCTCGACGAAAGATTATGAGTCCATTAGGAAGGATTAATAAATAAATAACTCTGGAAAGAAGAATATTACTTTATAGAGAAACAAATAAGATTAAAAAAAGCTCTAATCCTCATGCACTTGGGCACAAGTGCAACACAAAATCAGTAACAACAAACATCAAATTTTTTATGGCAATGGCATCATCACTAACCTTAATCTTTAGACAACATAAGCTTGAACCTGTCAAAATTATTGAGTGGTGCTCTTTTCTTCTGAACAATCAGTTTTCTACCTCGAGAGCTATTCTCCCACTTCTTCTGAACATTTGCATGATAGAAATGAAATTATATCTGACTGGAATCAGACAATTAGGGGGATATTTTCCACTTCAGATAGAATTTATTAGTTACCGCCAGCCTTTATTGTTTCAATGAGTGCCTTCCTCCTAGGGACCCTCTTGATGTCAATCTTAATGTCAGACAATGAAAGCCTCTTAAGATTCATTGGACTTCTGACCATATCAGGTGCATCAACGAGTGCCTATCCACACATAAATACAGTCCCTTTCACGTCAAGACTTTACAGAGATCAACCTAACGGGGAGAGAACTAAATACACGTTTAACATTCTTACAAGGAGAGAAACCAAAATACTAGTCGTAAACATTCATATCACAGAACATCTAAAGTACTAGATAAAAAATTGTTTAGACGAAATCCAGAGATCTCCATGGGAAGACGAACAGACGACGATTCGGTGACCAGGAGCAGAGACAAAAAATAACTAAAATTTCCTAGTTCTCATACAAATAAACTGAAAACTGAACAACATTGAGTTCATACATACCTGCAGAACCTCCAAATTGAAAATATCTTCAAAAAATCGGGACCCCCAATATCAATTTCTCAAAAAACAACTGTAACAGCAAAGTCCTAGCTTTTAATCTGAATAAATAATGGTTGAAAAGGAAGAAGAAGGAAGAGGTTTACTTACCTAAACCTCGGTCACAAACAATGAAGAAGAAGAAGGAGGATAACTTGGCGACAAACGGCTAAGGTGGGGCTCTGTCGATCGAGGGGGTGAGAGGGAGGGAGCTCTGTGCCGGGTGAGGGAAACTGAGGGGTGTGAGAGGGATTTATTCCTATATTTAAACGACATCGTTTATGGAGGAACCTTTAGAGATGAACTATTTATTTCATGGGCAAACGTAGACTTTTAAATATTCCTCGGCGGAAGCTGACGAAATACTTAGCCCGCCCTCTTGTTTTCATGGGAGATTTTTCCAGATTTTAGCGACACACTGTCGGTCGTTAAAAAGTTTTTAGCTATGATTTTAATTTCACGGCTAATAGTTTGATCGTTAAAAGATTATTTTCTTGTAGTGTATATTGTTGAAAGTGAATCAAGAATTTTCAATGAGACTGTGAACTCCAATGAATGTCTTTATTAGAAAGACGTCATTAAGAGTGAAATTGATTTCGTTTTGTAAAACATACTTGGGAACTTGTTGATCTTCCACCCGGTAGTAAACATTTGGGTTCCAAGTGAATTTTAAAATGAAAAATGAAAGCCAACGGATCAATTGATGAATACAAGGCTAGACTTGTGATTAAAGACTATAGATAGAAAGTAGGTCTTGATTATTTTGATACATATTCTCTGGTGTCGAGAATAAACTCTATTAGGATGGTACTTGCAATTGCAACTTTATGAAATCTTGAAGTACGTCAAATGAATTTGAAAATAATATTTCTAAATGGAGATTTAGAGGAAGAAATCTACATGAAATAACCAGAAGGATTCTCTGCTCTTGGGCAAAGAAAGAAAGTTTGTAAATTAGTCAAATCATTATATGGCTTGAAAAAGCACCAAAATAATGGCATGAGAAATTTGACAATCACATGATGTTAAGTGAATTCAAAATCAATGAATGTGATAAATGTATCTACATTAAAGACACAGAAAACGGATATGTCATTATGTGCTTGTTTGTTCATGACATGCTTATCGTTGGTAGTAATGATAAGATGATTAAATCTATGAAAGATATGTTGAAATCTAGATTTGATATGAAGGACGTGGGACTAGACGATGTTATATTAGGAATAAAAATCAAAAGAACATCAGATAAACTTATTTTAAGTCAGTCTCATTATGTAGATTCTATTATAAAAAATTTAGCAAAGATGACAGTGATGAATCAAAAACACCAATGAATACAAGTGTACATTTGTCTAAGAATAAAGGTGAGAGTATCTTTCAAGTAAAGTACTATAGAGTGATAAGTAGTCTAATTTATTTAATGAGTTGTACAAGATTTGATATAACTTATACAGTGAGTAAACTAAGTAGATGTATGAGTAATCTTGAAACTGAACATAGGAAAGTCATTGTAAGAGTACGGAGGTACTTATGATATACTCAGAATAATGGATTACACTATACAAGATATATCTGGTAATCCTAGAAAGATATTCTGATACAAATTGGATATCTGATAAGAAAGATACAAAGTCTACTAGTGGATATATTTTCACGCTAGAAGGCATTGTCATAGCATGAAATCTGAGCTTAGATCCACCATGGAATCTGAGCTTATAGCTTGGGACAAATGTTGGGAAGAGGTTGAGTCGCTACACCACTTCATAGAGGATATTCTAAGATGGCCAAAGCCTGTGCCACCAATTTACATAGACTGTGAAAGTCAAAGTGCTATTGGTAAGGCACAGAGCAATAAGTATAATGATAAGTTTAGACACATTCGTCGTAGACATAATACCAATAAAAAACTACTATTGGCATGAGTTACCACTCTTGATTATGCACAGTCAAAGGATAACATTGTGGAACCGCTAACTAAAGGGTTAAATAGAGATTTAGTTGAAAAGTCATTGATGGAAATTGGACTAAAGCCTATGTAAGAATAAATTGATACAATGAAAACCCAACCTAGTTGACTGGAGATCCCAAGATCTAGGTTCAAAGGAACAATCTAATTATATAAACTTAGCCGGATCACTGTGAGGATTTTTCCTATCTATTCATATGATGAAAACAGTTATACCTATTGGAGATTAGGTTAAGCTTGGCTTTTAATGATTCTTATACGTCCGAAACTGTGAGATCTGAGTGGAGTAATGCGGGCTTACTTTTAAATTAAAAGATCACCTATGTAAGAGTGAGTGGGGCCACTTGTATATGAATTGAAATGATACAATTCTTTAGAAACTCTTGCAAAACAAGGGTAATGTTCATGGCCAAAATGAACATAATCATGAGAATTGAACTGTGTTAGGGATAACTCATGTGTGTAGTATGTCATCGTTTACACAAAATGATGAACAGTTCAAAGACATCATGTCTACTGATCAACTAGTAAAGTAAACATACTTACACAAAAGAAGGTTCAAAGGGAAAAACCTATCTATCCTATGCAAGTTTCAAAATATTGAATTCTATCACCATGTTTATCGTGTCGTTGGTCATCAATTTTCATTTATATGGGGAATTGTTGGAAATTGGATGTTTAAACACCATTTTTATGGACCAATTTTGAGTAAATTTTTAGGTGGGACCCACTACCTAAAGGTAAGGTCTTTAGAGATTTGAGTTCTCTTACGCGAGTACATCAAAATTGACTATTAATTTATCAAAATTGGCTTTAGGATGAATATGAAATTGTCTCTCAAAGTGAGTTAAATGAGAATGAAAAAATAGGTGAGAATTGTAGAGATCCCACATTGGGAAGGAAGAAAGTTGGTATATATAGAGATGCTTGGATCAAGGTTGATAACTTGATAAGTATAGAGGCTCTCTCTCGCGTGCAGAGAGGGTGAAAATCCCAACCCGGTTCGGCATGCATCTTGGGTGCGCCCGCACGTCCTGCAGACACAAAAGTCAGCCTGAAAAGTCCGCCCCTATATGGGTCGTCTTTTGCTCTAATTTTATTTTTTGCTCTCTAAGAAAGCCCAAAAGTCACAAGAATATTCTAGAAAGAAACATTATGAACTGTTAAGGTTGTGTAACAACCCAAAAATATTTTTGGCATTGATCATTGGGCCAAAACATTTTGCGAAGCTTAAATACCCTTTTATGGTGGCTCTCCTCATGAATAGTATAAAAAAGGTCCTCTCCTCCTCATTGACACACCAATAAAGCATTAGCTCTCTTTTTGTCTCACCAACCTTTTAACTTCTTTTGTTCAAAATCTCTTGGTTTAGTTTTGGCTCGGTCCTGGTTTGATTTTCTGGTTCAATCATCGATTCAGTTTTCTAGTTCGAGTCTTGGTTCTGCATTATTATTTGGGTGGTAGAATTCAGACAATGAGGTAAACTCGGGTATTCTTCAGCTACCTCCAACCGTTTTATCTTGAAAAAAAGACATCGTTATCGACCTTTAGTACCACAAGTAAGGGGGTGTGACTGTTTTAAGAAAACTCTGAAAACAAGACTCGGTTTAATTTCTCCTTAATTTATATTACTGTTACGCTATTCATTTAAACTTTTAAGTTGATATTTACGTTATTGACATTTTGTAATTAATGTATTTATATTTGATAATTTCATAATTATTGTATTACTGTAATTTTTATTTAATCTTATAATGAATTACACTATTTTTAACAAATTTTTATCTCTCTAATTTGTTTCAAAGCTCTCTATACCCACTGTAACTTTTTCCTCTCTCTAATTATTTCAATTTTTCCGCAATTTCAATGTATTTTTTAAATTTAAAAGTGCTTTAAGTTGATTCGATTGAGTGATCACTTTAGAAGAATGATTATTATCATTATATCTAACTTACCTTTCATGTTCAATTTACATGAAAATAGATTGCGTACATATGAAATTCGACAATAAATTGGTTTTGGATATTATACATCCGCCAAAAGGCTTTTAAAGGAGAAACGAAATGGCGTGAAGAGCTGAAGATTAAAGGCTTTTAAAGGAGAAACCAAATGGACTAGCATACTAATTAGATATTTCATTTAGTGACCGAAATAAGTCATTTTACATAATATAGTTAATGTACCATAATATATTTTAGTAAAACACTTAGTTTCACTGAACAGTGTAAAATAAATACTTTTTAAATTATAAAGAACTCTTAGTATAATACTTTGTTCTTATGAGTTAAACTCCATAAGACCCATAAACTATGTATTATTACTAGTATTAAGCATAATTAAATGTAACGATAAAAATAATAGAATTCAAGTAATTTTGAGGCACAATCCTCATAAATATCTAATACACTCGATCTCAAGTTTGAGTTACAGTCTAATACTAAGAGTACAAAAAATATTGATGGATATGTTTAGAGGATGGAGAAACTCTCTGCAGTTTCTATTATTATTGAAGAATGAAGATTCTACATTAGATTCTAAATACATTGCCCTCTGACCATAATGTCTGGGATTATCATAAGGATCGAGTTTGAATCTACCATTTAGAGAACATCATGTTTTGTTTAAAACTGAAGAAACTGCAAGAAAGTTACAGCATATATTGCAAGATGCATTTTCTAACCCACTACTATGACTACTACTCAATTTTGGGGTTTTAACTTTAACAGAGGAGGTGGTCGCAATTTTAATAGAGGAGGAAGGTTTAATCCAGGTGATAGTTCTAGTAACAGAGGTGGTCGTGATAATCCAATATTATCTACACCAAGTTTTTAACAGTTCTCTAACTCATCTCCATCTACTCAAAAACAGTCCAAGTAGACTTTTACACTGCACACTCAATTTGACAATATTGTTGGATCCTTAATCCAATATTAGATTTATATGTGAATAGTTATGCAATGCTAAGTATAAAACCTAATAAAAGTGATCAACTAAGGTTTTGGATAACTGAGATTTTAATGTATCTGATAGGTTGTGGACCTTTTAATGTGTAGAGACTTAAAGGTAATTTTTATTTTTATGATAGGCTAAATTAGAAGTACCAAAAAATAAATTATCTATAAGTGGTTATGATCTTCAGGTCTCACGATTAAGGAAAATCATTATATTCTTTCTAATATCTCATCGTTAGAGAGAAAACAGAGAGACTTAATCAAATGAGACTCTCTGATAGAGAATCGTGTAGATCTGGAAGGTCATCCACTCGACTCTATATTGTTATCTATTGCTATGGATTCAGGTACGCTTCCGTTTTACAGTTAATTGATTTTTTATGTGTTCAACATAAGTTCTTAAGATTTATTGAGATACGGTTATACCGAAAGAGATTTTATCTAACAAGTGGTGTCAAAGTAAATCATGTTGAATCATTGAAAATCGGTTTTTAAGTTTAGATCTATGATTATACATGTTTTTACGTCTATTTTTCACTATTCTTGAATTTAATAATTGCATGATAGAATTATTAGATTTGAGAACGGGTTCTTCGATTTAATGATGATTTATGGAGTTCTTTAATTTGATAATTGTTAAATAATTATTAGATTTAAGAACGTTGTATTTTCAGTACGTTTTTCGGTTTATTTTTCAAGTTTGGACAACCAGCCTATGTAATTGGTGATCGATGAAGAAAAGTGATCGGCGCAGTGGTCTGACCACACCGGCAAGGGAAGGAAGCCGCAACCATCTGGTCGCTGTGGTCAGGGAGGCCGTAATCATATCTCGTCACGGTGAAGGAAGCTATGATCAGATCTGCCCGCAGTGGTCAAGGAGGCCAAGACAAGATCTGGTCACGACTTCCTTCACCGTGATGAGATATGGTCGCGGCCTCCCTGGCCACCGCGACCAGATATGCTCATGGCGGTTAGAGAAGTCACGAACGGATTTGGTCGCGGCGGACAACAGAGCCGCAGTTATCGACCACAGAGTCAAGAATGGTCGCGATCGACGACCGTGACAATGAGAGACTGGTGACCGTAGCTGTTGGTCTCTCTATGGTGAAGATGAAACTCTAGGGTTTTACCTTAGGATTTGACATGCTATGGGTCGAGTTGACCCGTGAACAAAAAGTGATTCAGGTTTTTTTTAAAAAAAATAAGATGTTGCAGGCTGCATGGTAGATGTTGTGGGCTGAGCCCGCACAACAAAGCAAGGGGCTAGGGTCTTCCCCAGCCCACAAGACTAGGTGCTGCGGGCTTTGCCAGTAGCACACAATGGGTTTTATGACCTTAAGATTTTAAGGATTGATTTTAAATTAAATTGATTTTCATAAATTAATTAAACTGAATTTAAGGACTATTTAATAAATAAATTTAAATTTATTGATTTTATGATTATTAAATCAATTTTATTAAATTGTTATAGCGAAGTTTTCTTTTCTTAGTTTAATCATCGATAAAGAAAGTAGCTAGGCTTCCTGGTAAAATGAAAGAAAGAGATCTTAGTGCCTTAGACGACCTAGAAGGAGGATTGCTTCTCTCACCCGTAGGCGCAAGGAGTGTAGCCCAAGATTCTTTTGAAACGAATGAATGCCGAAGAAAGGAAGGCCTGAGCCCTTACTCTGCCTTATAAGAATTATTTATTTCAATTTGATTTTATGGATTATTTTGATTAAAGTAATATCAAAAAAATTTAAGGATCGTAAAATTAATTGTTTCTCAATTACTTTAAGGTTATGGTACAATTTTAGTTTCAAACATTAGTTATATATATTTTGAGATGAATTATTTGAACTAACATGTCACCAAAGTGACATCTCTGGTGAAAATTAATTTTGTCTTAAAATATAAAAGGTCATGTGCAAGTAACTTATGTGAATATTTATCCGTCTAAAGGAAGGTAATTATTTGATAGAGTTACATGTGCTTTTGTGATAATAAATATATTATGATTTTTCAATTTTACATGTGAATAATAAATCGGCCGATATGAAGGTTTCTTGTTTGACATGTTATTTATCATTGATGTTTGATTACTACACCAAGACATCACTTTCAAGTTAATATTTTTTGCCAAAGTCATAATATTAATGGAATGACTAGTTTCTTGAGATGAGGTTTACTTATGTTTAATTTTATTGTTGTTATTTAGATTTTATGTGAGCTTGTAGGTTGGTTAATTTATCTCTATTAAGTTATTAGTCAAGTTTATATTACTGCCAACATCAAATAAATAAGGTATAAATGGCTCAAACTTCAAGTCCTAGAAGGATAATCTCATGATAGTTCGGGAAGTTATGGATCTTGATCTTACATTAGAGATTGATTCTCCTTTACCTCTTACGGTTAAGAGTACATATGACAAAAAGAGGGAGATGGAAAGGTGGGAGATATCGAATCATATGAGTATGTTGATCATGAGGAAGGACATTCCAGAAGCATTCAGGGGCACTATATCTGAAAAAATAACTACAATTAAGGATTTACTTGTGAATATTGGAAAGAGCTTTGTAAAGAATGGCAAGGTAGAAGTTGGTACTAAAACCGGATTTCAATGGAATATAAAGGTAAAGTCAATATCAAGGAGTACATTATAGAAATTTCAAGGAGTACGTTATGGAAATATCTTACATTGTTTCAAGGTTAAAAGCACTTAGCCTCGAACTCTCTCAAGACTTGTTAGAGCGTCTAGTTTTGATATTCCTTCATGCACAGTTTAGCTAGTTTAAGGTGAGATATAATTGTCAGAAAGAGACTCGGTCTCTATATAAGCTCATCTCACACTATGTTCAGGAAGAGAAAATGGTGAAACATGACCAGACATTGAGTGCTTACTCGGCCTCTACCTCTAAGGATAAGGCCAACAAAAGAAATCAGTTGATCTGGAAGGTAATAGTTCTTACTTCTATGGAGTTGAAGGGCATAGGAAGAAGCAATACACCAATTATCACGCTTAGCAACAAAATTTGAAAATGAATTTATGGCGTAATTTAATTTTAGACTAATTATACGTCGACCAAGTAATTGATCAAGTTATATGTGACCAAGTGACGTGACAACTATTTATAAGTTATTTTATCAAATCATTTTCATGAGTCACCAAACACCAACCTATTAATAGTTGTCATATCACTTGGTCACTAAAAAGTTGAACAATTATTTGGTAACTCTAAAATTATTCTTAATCTTCTCTAAAAACTCAACTAACAGATTTCTAAATTTTAAAAATCTTACTTGATTTACCATTATTCGATTAAAGAAATTTCAAAACTCTTGAATCTTAAAAATATGTAACGAACTGATACTTAAAAAAATGTAAAACATATTATAAACTGGCGTGCAGTAATAAAAATTTTACGTAACAAATAATAATATTTTACTTAAAATATATACAATAAAAACTATGTACATATTCATATACAAAATACGTATAAAATTTTTTAATGTTTATCTCTGGTACGAAAATACATTAATTAATTTATGAAAATATTTCTTAGTGAGATTATAAATTTTTGCATCAATGTAAATGGTTATTACACTCAAAATATAGATAATAAAATATATTTATTATGGGTATTTTTCCAACCACTAATGACGCGACGAAACGTGTTACCCTGCATTAGGGGGGCCCGATGAAGGAAAGTCTTAGAGGAAAAGAACCGACATCACCTGGTCAACATCGAGGATGCTCGGGTTGCACAGACCCGAGCACATGAAAAGGGAGGAATAAAAGTCCATAATGAGAGCTCGGGTTATATCGAACAAAATGTCATCATTACTCACTGAAAGTAGCACCCTATAGGCCCAATCGTCATGAGAGGATGTCAAGATAGCTTCTATCCGGTCATTTTGACATTTAATATTGAACGTTGTATGTCAAGGTCGCCTCCCTTCTGTCCAATCAAATACATGTTTTGTGTCTCACAAAGATTCTTCAACACGCCTCTAAGAGGCTTCTTTGACATGCATCCTCCTCCAAGGATTCAAGTATAAATACCCCCTCTACAAACGGTACAAGGGAAGTAATCCTCTTATATGGTAAAATATGCCATAATTTTTCGAGGATACTGACTTAGGCATCGGAGGCTCTTCGATGAGGAAACCACCCCTGGTTCTCTTCGCTTTAGAGTTCTTTGTCTGTGTTGTGTAGGTTCTCACCTGAGAGGAGCCCTACATGGAGAGGATATCGCATGCCACCTCACTGTTGATATTTTCAGTAACAACAGTTGATGTTGTCTATCAAATTGACTGTAAATTCATTCTTATTTAAAGCATTTGAAACCATATTCTTCCCTTAGGGAAAGAACAGATGTAGTATTCTATATCGATGAAAGGAAGGACCTACCTTTCCCCCTACCAGAAGAAGGACCTCCTTTCACCATGATAATCACACGGCAAAGGAAGAAGGACACTGCATGTGTAATTTCCAAGGTAACCAGGAAAGGGAGGAAAAGCATGTCAATCACCGTTCAGGTCATAATTGTCTCTTGCATGAAATTGGTCCTTCCCCACAACTCAAAGGCTTGCTGGCAGAATCGCCAGGTATTCATAGAACCCTTAAGAAAAATCACCAAAGGAAGGGCAGGGTGACCTCCTGACTTGGAGAGAATACCACCTCTCGGTGAAGCTGGGACCAACAAAAAGCCAGACTAAGGATGGCTGGACTCTCCCTTTGTAAGGTTCTGGTTGGGTTCATCACTAGAAGATGAAAGAGGAGGATAAAGTTATCAGAGAGTAAATTAAGGCGAAGACCCTGAAAAGACCCTCTAGGGGAAGCATATGACCAACGACGGAAGGTGGATGAAAGTATCAATGGCCACCCTCCATCTAAAATCCCAGATGATGTTCTTAGCCATCAACGATTTTGCAAAGCTCTAGTGCAGGCGAAAGGCAATATGGATGAATGGGTCTGGGATCATCCCCCTACCGCGGGTGAGATACAAATCTGGGCTACACGGCTTCCATATCCCAAATCTTACTTCAGGTGAAATAGAAGGATGTGGGCTAAAATAGAAATACTAAAAGATAAATTATTTATAAGTGATTATGGTCCACATGTCTCACGATTAAGGGGAACCTTTCTATTCTCCCTAATATCTCATGGTTAGAGATAAAACAGAGAGACTTAATCAAAGGGGACTCTCTGTTAGAAAATTGTGTAGATCTGAAAGGCCATCTACTCGGTTCTATATTGAGGTCTACTACTATGGATTCAAGTACATTTCCGCTTTACAGTTAATTGATTCTTGATATGTTTAACATGAGTTCTTAGAATTTATTGAGATACGGTTTATACCCAAAGAGATTTTATCTAACAAATATTGCTCCTCATAATGCCTTCGATTATTACCAAGAATTTCACATAACAAGGCAAGCACTGTTGAGCACAACTTGTAGCAATGTCAACTTCACTCCATAGAATTCCACTACTCCTTTACTTCTTTAAATTTTCTCACACACCTTTCTTTTTCATTTCTTCTCCTCTTGTTGAGACTTCCCCTATTTTTTCCTCATATATTTCTCGTATTTACCTACCTACATCTTCCTCATCTATCCTTCACATGTCTCATTTTTCTCCTAACTTTTATCTCTCACCATTAACCCCTCATGTACACTTATTTTACAATATTCTGATTATGTTATCATCCTATTACCTGCTAATAGTCATCTTGTACAGAGTCAATCTAAGCCTGGATCACTAAAAAGATGGCATTTATAGTTGTTTCTCCTCATATTGAACCTTACATCATTTTATTCTGCTACCAAATCTTTAGAGTGGAAATCAGCTATGATTGATGAGTAAATAACTTAACTGAATCAAGGCACTTGGTCTTTAGTTCCTTAACCACCTGGTGAGAATGTAATTGGCAACAAATGGGTACTCAAATTAAAGTATAATCTTGATGGTAAAATATCTAGATATAAGGCTAGGCTTGTGGCAAAAGAATTTCACCAAGAAGAAGCGTTGGACTATGATGAAACATTTTCTCATTTTATTAAAGAGCCCATTGTTAGACTGATATTTTCCCTAGCTGTAATTTTTAAGTGGCATTTACGTCAAGTGGATGTTAAAAATATCTTTTTTGCATGGTTATTTGCAAGAAGAAGTTTATATGACTCAACCTGAAAGTTTTATTCATTCCAACTCCCCTAACCATGTGTTCAATCTTCACAAATCTGGCTATGGTTTAATACAGACCCCTCGTGCACGGTTTGAAAGATTTATAACACTCTTGTTCATACTTTTTTTTCTCATATGTTGTTGATCCTTCTTTGTTTATCAATGATAATGGAAAGCCAATTACTTACCTTCTATTTTATGTTGAAGATATCATACTGATGGGGAATGATGATTCTTATGTTTCTTCTATAATTACAACCTTATGGTCTGAATTTGAGATGACAGACTTAGGGACATTGAAATAATTCGTAGGCTAGGAAATACAATCCTTTTCTGCTAAAATTTTTAGTAGTCAAACAAAGTATATCAGGGACATTCTTTTCAAATATGGAATCCAAGATGCTTAATCATGTAAAACTCCTTATAGTCCAAATGATACTCTTTATGAGTCAGATTATAATTCTTTTACAACATTGTGATATACTTTCATAGCATTGTGGGTGCGTTACAATACTTGACATAAGTTAGCTAGACATTAATTTTATAGACAATAGAGCGTGCCAATTCATACATTGTCCATCTTATTCTCACTTAATTGATGTTAAGAGAATCTTACAGTATCTCAAGGGTAGTATTACTCATGGTTAAATGTTTATGTCAAGCTCTCTTGATTTACATGCATATAGTGATATTGATTAGGCTAGTGACCCTATTGATTGATGGTTCATGATAGGTTTTACACTATATCTGGATTCTAACCATATCTCTTGGTGAGCAAAGAAGTAGTAGAAGGGGTCTGTAAACGTGATAGTGTTGGGCGTTATCCCTCAAAGTATGTGTATTGACATTTTAATACGAAATTTAATGTAATTACATTTTTCTTATAATTGTTGAATAATTTATATAAATATATGAAAATTTTATATTCATTAATGAGACTATGATCTTGTTATAGTATGAGAGTATTGAGATCATAAATAATGAGTAAAAATGTCAGCAACATATTAAATTATGAAATTTTTAATGAATGGTTGCTAGTACGGTTCACTAAGCATTATGAATGCATGTGATTTAGATCCGGATCATTGATGTGGATAGACATCTTAGTAAAATTACTTTATATAATAAGATTACATATGACAAGACTGATGTGAATTGATATATTTATTAACGTACATTTTATAATATAGATCAAATACACATCAATCTGATGGATCATATGTAGATTAGTCTGAATCATGAGTAGTCATGAACTCCTATACATGTCTATTTGATCTTTTGATTCCCTCGTTAAGGTTTGTTTGTAAAACAAGTTAGTGACTTCTATTTTGAAGATTCAGAGATATGGATGGCTGAGAACATGATTTTACAAGATTTGGAATATAAGCTTTCCTAACAGATCATATATTAGTTCCCTTAAGTGTTAATTTTGAAACTGAATGGTTATTGAGCTCAAAGTTATAATACAATTATAAATTAGCCATTCACTAGTGAATGAATGGTACTTAAGGACCAAGATGTAATTAGAAGGGTAAACGATAATTTTGACCAGCTCTAATTTATGAACCAATAATTGGAGGATAGAACTACATGAAATGATTATAGTAGTGGATTACATGAGAATATTATGTAAATATACTCTATAATCACTAAGAGTTGAATTTCATATTTATAGTGGAGAAATAATGTAATTAATAAATAAGATTATTTAATTAAAGAGTTTAATTAATAATCTGATTTATTGGAGCTTAGGATTATAGATATTGCTCTAAGTCACATTTGTACTACGCAGTCTAAGGTGTGAATATTTCAAAGCACGAAAAATACTAACTTGTAAAAATAAATTTTTATTTTGGGGCAAGCACATAATTATGAGATAATTATATGTGATTAATTAATTAAAAATTAATTAATTGAATTATATATATATATTGGAAATTATATATATAAATAATTATCGATTATTTTTTTAATTATCGATAAGTGAGACAAAATATCATATTTATGAAATTAGATAATTAAATTATTATTGAATAATAATTTAAATCAACTAAATATATTATCTGTAAAATAACAGATAACTAGTTGATAGAGACAATCAGATATATCAATTTTGAATTAAGTGATATCTAGATATTTATTTGATTAAACTAAATATTTAATCTCACGTGGGTATCAGAGATTGACATGGACTACTGTAGTTTCACGTGGCACTACAATAGTGGGGGTGCAACACTGTAGTGTACACAACGCTACAGGAGTGTCGTGAGGCACTGTACTTGTGCACAGTTACAGTAGGTCCGACTACAATTGGAAATTTTACAATTAAATATATTTCAGTTTATCCCTAAAAAATCTGATACGTCATTACCTAGAAAATATATAGATATTATTTTAATGGTCTCAGTTGATGAATCAGTTCATTCATCAGTTCATCAATTCATCAGAAAAATTAAATTGAGAAGACAGTTACCGTCAGAGTGATTTCTCTGTGATTAATAGTTAATCAAAACTCTGAAAGAATAATCATCGCATTCTTTTATAGAATCATCTCACTAAAGTCATTTTCAATAAATCTCTAGATCTCATGTGTTGAGTATATCTAGAGACAGAAAAAGTATCTTATAATATATTGTGTGCCCACACACGTTCTAGTAGGTTGAGGATTGGCTTGGAAGTTTTTCGTGTGGATCTCGGAATCTATTGATCATTGGAACGGTTTCATGGGATGGAGGATCGATCAATTTTGCAAGTACGCTTGATATAGACTACAAGAGACATATGATTCTTAACTTTGTATGTTATAGATTTAATGTATAAATATATAATGGATCGTGACTGATTGAAAAATAGTTTTCAATAAAAAAATTTATTTTTAGAAATTGTTGCGTCGCGCTTGTTTTCTTTTATCGAAAAATATTTGTTTTAATAAATTTATAAAGCCTCACGCCTCTGCCGCCCGACCCTTATTGTTAAAAGAGAAAATATGACATATTTTAAATTTTAATTAATAGGGATGATAATGTCTCATAGATAGTTTAAGATTTATCTGACCGACCCTAAGATTGCACATACATTAATTTTAGGTTGTTTTATCGTGGATTAGTGAATGATAAATTTGTGTGTTTATTATGTTGCATTCATGTATCACGTTTACTTTTCGTATTCTAGATATTTATCAATTATATTGAATCTTGTATGTTTTAAATTTTAGTTATCATTATTATTTCTATCATGGGCAATCATTTTATTGCTTTACTCGCTCTTGAGAAATTGAATGGTAATAATTTCGTATGTTTGAAATCAAATATGAATTTAATGCTGATTTGTGAGAACCATAAGTTTGTTCTTACTGTGGAATGCCGTGAGGAGCCCGCTGCTAATGCCACTAAGAATGTTAGGGACAAATATGATTCTTGGATCATATCAAACAACAAGGTGAAGTGTTACATGCTTATGAATGAATGATGTTCTGAGAACCAAGCATGAAAGCATGGAGACTGTCTATGAGATTATGAAATCTCTACATGCGATGTTTGGGTAGCAGACTGATCAAAGTCGTCATGAGACCACTAGGAGCTATATGATGACTAAGATGAGAAAGGGTACTTTTATGAGAGAATATGTTTTGAACATAATCAACATAATGCACGGGGCAGAAGTACATGGGGTAGCCTTTGATTAGCGAACTCAAGTTAGCACTATACTTGAGTCGCTCAGACCAGCTTTTTCTGCGTTCACGAGCAACGATGTTATGAACAAGTTACAATTCAACATGACACTCAATTGTTGAATGAACTGCAAAATTTTAAGTCACTCAGCCTTAAAATGACCAAAGAGGGTAACACAAATATTGTTGAGCAAAAGCATTCTTCCAATATTGTTAAGAATAAGAAAACGAAGAAGAACAATGGTAAGCACAAGAATAAGAACAAAATAGGATAGAAAGCCAAGACACCGCCCAAATTCAAGAAGAACAAGAACGACAACATGCCCAAAGGAAACTGTATCAAGTATCTCTCCGAGTTGAAAAAGAAAGGTAAATATGATTTACTTGTACTTGAAGTTTTCTTAGTATAATATGATTTATCATCCTGGATACTTGATTCAAGAGTCACTAACCATGTTGTTCTTCTTTATAGATGCTTTCTCGTCAAGGGACCTGGGTGATGGCGAGGTCATTTTAGGAGTTTGTAGTGGTGCACCCGTGTAATCTAAAGCATTAGGGATAGTCCGTTAACTTTTTATATATAATTATTTAGTTTTGAACAATGTTTATTATATTCCTGGGTTTTCGAGAGATTTGATTTCTCTTTCATTTTTGCAAGAAGAGTTATTCGAAGTTTCTTTTATTAATAAAGAGTTTATTATTTATAAGAATGGACTCGATATTTGTCTTGCTAAAGTTATAAATAGACTGTATATACTTAAATCGACTAAACACGCGTTAAATAATTCTGAATTACTTAATGTAGAATAACATAAAAGTAATAAATGATAAAGAGTTTCCCATGATTATGATAACACATATCTTTGGCATCTTAGGTTGGGACATATTAATCTAGATAAGTTAAACATGTTAACAAAGCATGGAGCTTTGAGAGAATTAAAAATTAAAATTCTTCCTGTTTGTGAATCATGTCTAAAGGGTAAAATGACCAAGAGACATTTCTCTAGAAAATGGGCCAAAGAGCCAAGGAACCACATGAGCTAATGCATAGTGAGTATTTTGTCACTTTTATTGACGATTTCTCGAGATATGGTTGTACTTACTTAATGCAAAGAAAGATGAAACTTTTGGAAAGTTTAAAGACTTCAAAGCTGAAGCTAAAAAATAATTAGGTAAACCATTAAAAATCCTTTGATCAAATCGAGGTAGTGAATACTTGGATTTAGAATTCAAGGATTACTTGTTGGAGTATGAAATCATATACCAACTCACAACACCTGGAACGCCACAGCAAAATGGTGTTTCAGAAAAGGAGAAATCGTACCTTATTGGATATGGTTAGGTCAATGTTAAGCTACTAATCATTATCACTTACATTTTGGGGATATGCATTACACACGACTACATACATTTTAAAGGTAGTGCCTTCAAAGTCTGTAAGCAAGACAACTTTAGAGTTATGGAATGGCTCCAAACCCAGTTTGCATCATTTCTATATATGGTGGTATCAAATTCACATTTTTAGATCCAAGAGTGGAAAGTTAGAGTCAAGGTGTGAAGTATGCATATTCGTTGGGCGCGACTATATGGAAAACTACAAACCTCGAGCAAAGTAGTTCTCGAGGAATTAACGACTGATGAGATCAGACCACCTTCAATTTTTACTGATAAACAATAAACCAGAGAAACCACAGTTCCTACAAAAGAGACCCCAATGCAACGTTGTAGTAGGAGGTTTATGAGACAACCAGTTTTCAACGAACTAGAGATACATGTCCTAATGCCAAACACTCATAAGGACGATCCATTATCTTATGAAGAAGCAATGGATGATCCTGAAAAGGAGAAATGGTAAGATGTCATGAACTAGGAAATGGAATTTATATATTCCAACTCCGTCTGGGAACTTGTAGATTCACCTGAAGATGTTAGGCCCATTAGATGTAAATGGATCTTCAAGAAGAAAAGAGGTGCATATGGGAAAGTAGAGATTTTCAAGGCACGGTTAGTAGCCAAAGGCTATACACAAAGGGGAGGAGTCGATTATCAAGAGACATTCCCTCATGTGGCCATGCTAAATCCATTTGCATCAATTTGTTCGTAGTTACTAGTTTTACCTCTGAGATATGACAAATGGATGTCAATATAGATTTTCTGAATGGCTCTCTTGGAGAAAGCTTCTACATAATACAGCCAGAAGGGTTCATACAAAAGGAGTAAGTTGTAAAGTATACAAGTTGCTTAAATCTATTTATAGATTAAAGCAAGCGTCTAGATCTTGGAATCTTACCTTTGATGAGATTACAAAGTCTTGTGACTTCAAGAAAAATGTTGATGAAGCTTGTATTTCTAAATACATCAAAGATAAGATAGTGGTTTTCTTAGTTCTTTATGTTGATGATATTGTACTAATTGAGAATGATGTAGAAACTCTGTCAAAGATAAAAAAGTGGTTAGCTGAGAAAATCCAAATGAAATATTTAGGAGAAGCGAGCTATTTTCTAGGCATCCAAATCCTAAGGGATAGAAAGAACAAGCTCTTGGTTTTTTCTCAGGCATATTATATTGATAAGGTGCTGGAGAGATTCTGTATGAAGAATTCCAAGAAATGTCAACTACCGACCAGACATGGATTTGTCTTCTCCAAAAGAACAATGTCCTAAGATACCTCAAGAGGATGAGGATATGAGGAAGGTTCCTTATGCTTCAGGTGTTAGTAGTCTCATGTATGTCATGTTGTATACGAGACTATACATCTGTTATACAGTGAGAATTGTCAGTCGTTATCCATCGAATTGAAGTTTGGAACATTGGATTGCAGTAAAGCATATTCTCAAGTTATCTTAGGAGAATGAAAAACTATATGCTTGTTTATTCAAGTGAATACTTGAACCCCACTAGATATACTGATTCTGTTAGAAATCATATAAGGATAGTCGAAAGTCGACGTTTGGGTCATAGACCAGGTGATCTAACTGTTATGGAGATAATGTTGGATCAGAACTTAACTTACTCATTTACCAAGATGCTTCCTACGATGTTGTTTGAGGGTTATGTGTGAAACATTGGGTTGAGAGAGATGTCACATTTGATTTAGGGCAAGTGAAAGATTATTGGGGGTTATGTCCTCGAAGAATGTGTGTTGACATTTTAATATGAAATTAAATTTTTCTTATAATTGTTATTTTAAATTATAGTCGAATAATTCAAATAAATATATGAAAATTCCATATTCATTAATGAGACTATGATCTTGTATTAGTACAAGAAGATTAAGATCATAGATAATGAATAAAAATGTCAGCAACATATTAAAGTATGGAATCTTTAATGCATGGTTGCTAGTACGATTCACTAAACATTATGAATGCATGTAATCTAGATCCAGATCATTGACGTGGATAGACATCTTAGTGAATGTACTTTATAAAATAAGATTATATATGAACGGACCGATGTGAATTAATATCTTTATTAACGTACCATTTATCATAAAAATTTAATACAATCATATATAGATCAGTCTAAATTCTGAGTAGTCATGAACTCCTATACATGTCTACTCAATCTTTTGATTCAATAGTTAAGATTTGTTTATTAAACAAGCTAGTGACTTTTGTTTTGGAGATTCAGTGATATGAATGACTGAGAACATGATCTTATAAGATTTGGTTCTCTTAAGTGTTAATTCTCGAACTGAATGATTATTGAGCTCAATAATACGGTTATAAATTAGTCATTCACTAGTGAATTAATGGTACTTAAGGATCAAGAGGCAATTGGAAGGGTAAAACGATAATTTTGACCAGCTCTAATTTACGAATCAATAATTGGAGGACATAACTATATGAAATGATTATATCAGTAAAATGCTTGAGCATACTCTGTAAATACATTGTATAATTACTAAGAGTTCAATTCTAAATTTATAGTGGAGAAATAATAGAATAATAAATAAGATTATTTAATTAAAGAGTTTAATTAATAGTCTGATTTATTGGAGCTTAGGATTTTAGGTCCATGGTCCGTAAGTCACATCTATACTACGCGGTCTAGAGTGTGAATATTTCAGGACATGAGAAAATGATTGATTTGCAAAAAGAAATTTTTATTCTAGGGCAAGTACATAATTATATGTGATTAATTAATTAAAAATTAATTAATTAAATTATATATATATATATAATTATCGATTATTTTTCTAATTATCTACAAGTGAAGACAGAATATCTAATTTGTAAAATTAAATAATCAAATTATTATTAGATGGTAATTGGAATAAACTAAATCTATTATTTATGAAATAACAGATAAATTAGTTTATAGGGATAATCATATATGTTAATTTTGAATTAACTAACATCTAAACATTTATCTGATTAAAATAATAATTTAATTTACAGTAATTGTCACGTGTCAATCATTGATTAGGTATCAGAGATTGACATGAACTACTCTAGTGCCGTGTGACACTGTTGTTGTGTAAAGTTGCAGTGGTTCCCACTGCAATTGTCAATTTTGTAATTAAATATTAATTCTGCTTATCTCTAAGAAATCTTATACGTCATTATCTAAAAAATATACAGATATTATTCTACTGACCTCAGTTGATGAATTAGTTCATAATTCATCAGTTCATCAGTTTAGCAGAAAATTTGAATTGAGAACACAGTTGGTGTCAGAGTGACTTTCCTCTGCGATTAATAATTAATCAAAACTCTGAAAGAATAATCATCACGTTCTTTTAGATAATCATCTCACTAAAATCCTTCTAAGTAAATATCTAGATCTCATGTATTAAGTACATCTAGAGACAGAAAAAGTGTCTTGTAATATTTTACGTGCCCACACACGTCCTATTTCGTTAAGGATTGACTTGGAAGATCTTGGTGTAGATCTCTGAGTCTATCGATCGTTGGAACGGTTTTGTGGGACGGATGATCGATCGGTTTTGCAAGGACGCTTGATATAGACTACAAGAGGTATATGATTTCTAACATTGTATGTTGTAGAATTAATGTATAAATATATAATGGATTACGATTGATTGAAAAAGAGTTTTTAATAAAAAATTATTTATTTATCATGACGTTACACAAATTTTATTTTATTAAAAATTTAATTTTTGAATAGTCTCGAACAACAAGTTCCAACCGTGCATGCATCACAACATCCAACAGTACTGGGGGCAGATTGCTTTATTGGGCAACTAAAATCAATGTGGAAATCGTAACCGTCATTCACTAGTAAAATCAATGCAGAAATCAAGAGGTACTGATGAAAAATTTTTGGATTTCCAAAGAGCCTCAAAAGATAAGAAAGAGGCATTAGTGACTACAAGACTGAAAGGCATAGCTGCAGCATGGTGGTAATATCTCAAACTCACCTAATTTGAAAGGCAGAGCTGCAGCATAGTGATAATTTTGTTCGCTTCAAGTATCTTATCACGTGGAGGGGGATTTCAATTTCAACCAAAACTTGAGGAGGAGTTATTTTTCTAAGCATAGTAGAATGATGTGTTTTGGAAAATAAGAATAAATCATCTGAATATTTGTTATTAAAAGTTCTACTTTTCAGAAATATATTTTCATGATTTTATTTGCTTGTTTGGGTGAGTTTTTAACCATTTTATGCTAAAATAAGTACCAATTATGAGGGTACATTGTTTCGGAGTGATTTAAAATATTTTCATTTTCATCAGGATTTCCTAATTCTAATTTTAATTTTCTAATTGTTCTAATTTAAAAAAATTATTTAAAGACTTGTAGCCCAGAGGCATTTGGCTGATTTTATTTAATATTAATTTGAAGCTTTCCCTAACCCGTTTCAAACTTTTAGTATTCACAAGTAAATTAGTGAAAGATTTATGTCTAATTATTTGGTATTGTGCACGAATCATTTTTTTGAATTTTGTTTTCGATTTTCCATATGAGCTTTCTCATTAAAGCTTATATATACTACATCATTATTTAAAACATTCGTATCGAATTTCTTTTAAACATCTAAACACATTTATTGAACCTATATTATATCTGTTGAACTCTTATTTGTTCAACTTTTTCAACACAATTGTTGAACTCCAAAAAATTTATTGAACCCTCATTTGTTGAACTCTAAAACATATTAATTGAATCCTAAACCCATTTTTTAAACTCGTTCAATATATTGTTGAACTCTATAGCAACAATACCATAAAAAACTCCCGGTATTCAAGAAATTTCCTAGGACCTCTGTGATTTTTTTTCAATTTCTTTGTTTCAAACATTGTAAAAGACAATTAGGGGTCGTTTGTTATAAGACTGCGAGTAAATGATTTTCAGAATAAAATTACTGGAATATAATTGTGAAAAAATATATGTTTGAAAATGTAAGATTGCCGTGTTTGGTAATAATTGAGAATGTTGAGATATAGTTATCAATTTTTAATTTTAACCTTACATTATTAAAATGTTTTATACGGTAGTTTAATTAATTTTTAATGTATTTCACCCAAAACTCTCTCTCCATTTTCTTCTTCATCCATCTTCGGTATTGTCTCCAAAGTCTCTCTCTCCAACTCTTTTGCCCAAGCCACTTCTTCTCAAATTTCTCTCTTCATTGTTTGCATTAAACTTCAATTTTTAGATAGACATTTTTTGAGCCACTTGGTTTCCTGAAAATGGGGGTCTGTAAAAAATTAGCCGCGTGATTTTTCTGCTTAATTGGAGATTCAATGATGGGATTCATGCGCGGTATGAGGCAATCTGAAACGTCATCGAACTGAGTATCAGCTAAGCTCAAAATCGCTGACTAAGGGAGTCTTTTTGGTGATTTCGCATCATTCTGTGTCTTGTTTTTGCTGTGTAATAGTGAGTTTCTCTATGATTTCATTTTGGGATAATTACTTTGCTCTGAATTCGTGCTTTTCTTTGTTCGTTTTAGGTATGCAACTTTGATTTTGTTCTGTAGTTTCGATCAGGGTATTCAATTTTGCCTCGTTTGGTTCTGCACTCAACAAAATAGTTTTTGTTGCGTTCTTTGACATAATCTGCTCTTAAGTTTTTTTCTTTATTCTTCTGAAGTTCTCTCTCTTCAATTCATTTTTATTCTTCCAAAGCTCACATGTAGAATCACAGAAAACTCAGAAAAAACTCATCAGGATAGAGAGGTTTTCATTTGTTGATTAAAGAAGGTGAGGATAATATTAGTAATGAAAATATGTGTATGCTCAGCATCCACATTCCTCTCAATTTGTGACAGTTTCAAATACTCTCAAGCAACGGGTATCTCAACATTGCAGGAAAAAAAGAAAACCACTCCAAAGTAGATACCAAACAAGGGTATCACTGAAATACCTTAGGATTCCAGGTAAATGGCAAAATATCTCATTCTACGGCCTCTTAAGAGCTAAAGTGAACTGTATTATGATGATTTGAAACTAACACCTCATCTTTAGTGGAGAAATGTAGTAGTTACTATTAGATTATGTCGTTTTGGCCATTAGGATCACCATAGAAGTGATGATCAAATATCATGGGTTTCTACACACTAATGATAGTCACAAAATCTTTATGACGCTTCCATTGCAATACAAATAAAATCCAATAATCTAATGAGAATCAAATAAAAATTTCCATTAATTAATACAATAAATATAATGCATTTGTTAACCTGTTGCTTGCCAAATGATATTTGGTTATTTCCATATATAGGAGATCGATTTTATTTTAAAGTGGTTATGTACACGTACTCTACGCAAAAGCTTCAAAATTAGTGCCAAGATGTATAATTGTTTTAGAGAAATTTTATGATACTGGACGAGTATGGTACCGTGAATACCTTAAATGTGTGTGAGAATACCTCAAATAAGTTCACAGTGAGGTACCTATAACAAATTTGAGGTACTTCACTGTTCAACATACATTTGAGGTACTTTCATTACATGTTAGAGGTGCTCGCAATATGTATTTGAGCAACCTTACACATATTTAAGTTATCCACAAACAGTATACCAGCTTGATAACATGGAAACTCTATCCATAAATAGGAATCAGAAGTAGAATATTGATGAATAGTTCGAGTACGTCAGAACTGATGCTTCGGAGTAATAAGAAAATTATACTTGTTCTCTTACTTTTGGTTCTATCTTCATTTGTGGAGAGAAAGAAAGAACAATATGGAATTCAATTACTTTAGATTGGATCTCGTATGGCCTAATAACTTTTGCAATCAAGGAATAAAACCGTACTGCAACGAACCGATTCCACATGACTTCATAGTTCACGGCTTGTTGCCCTACAAGGATTGTGGGAAGTATGCACCTAGAAGAATTTTTACTCATTTCTCCTTTTCCGAAACTGAGGTAAGAAACAAAGAAAACATTAGTAGGGAGAAAATGGACATGGATCCTCCCCTTGCCAATTCCCCTCCTTGTTTATCATTGACTAAGTATTATCTGTAAATGAATTTTTTCCCTTACAGTATTTCTGGAATATAATACGTATAAGAAATTTAAGAGTTGAAAGATAGAGACAGGTGTAATCAAAAGCTTGTTATCAAGTTGAAAGAATTGCATATGTTTGCTACATATGGAGGTATTTATAGGCCTTCTCTTCCATGGTCATTTATAACTATTTAATTAGATATAATACTAAACTATCTTGTTTTATTATCTTGACAAATAGTTTAAACTGTTTCCAGTATTGTTTAACATATTCAGAAATAATAATATTACTAATGCAAAAAATCGAGAAATTCAACCAGTATATGCAGACAATTAAGAAATTAGTGAATTGGTTGAAAATTTATTTATTGTACTTGGATCAAATAGCATTATTTTCCATTTATAACTACCAAATTCAATTTTATATTTATTAATTTCATTTATCTGATTTTGACAGGATCTTGTGTCAAACTTAGAGAATACATCAGCACTTCTAAGTTTGTTGATTATGTCCATTTTGTTTGGTACTAGATATCTTATCCATTTCAAAATATTGTTAAGGAGCTTGTAATCAATTATTAAATGAGAAACTTCTCGTTCAAAGATTTGACTTTGAAGAGCAGAATTCTGAGTCTGTTCTTCAATTCTTCTAATATTTATTTTTTCTTGTAAAAAACACAATTGTCTTTCTTGACAAGAAATTGAATTTATGGATTTGAGAACAAAATTTTGTGTTAAGGTTTTCAATTTTTCATTGTGAGAAAAAGAAAGAAATTTAAATTTAAGAGGTTCATCTATAGAATAAGTAATTATCTCATCATGCTCTGTTGTAAGAGAATACAACAAAGAAATGAATGGTAAACCCAAAATTATTTTATCCGTCATACTTTTTACTAAGACGAATGATGTTTTGAAACATACATTATCTTGACAAATATGAATTTTGGAGATTTCATAATTAATAAGTATTCGAGTACCATTGGCAGAAGAAAAAGATTCTTTCATCTTCTTGAAGTTCTTGGTAGGAACAAATCCTTCCTGCATATAATTTAAGTCTGCTCCTAAATCAATAAGAGCCATTGTTATGAAGTCAAAATATTAAATTATTATTTTGACCATTATGTGTCATTTTTTTATTTTGACATGATTAAGAATTTGGATAAGATTATCATTGTCCTGATTGTCAGTAATAAGTTCTTCAACCTCATTATCTGAAATTAGTAATTTACTAGGTTCACTCGATTCTTGTTTATTAATTAAATTTTCTATTTTCAAAACATTTAACTCTTTGGTTATTTCTGTATTAGAATCTCTAAATTCTCGTATTTTAATATTTTTAATTTCTTTCTGAAGTTCTGGGAGAGTAACTTCTTCTTCATTTCCTTTAACCTTATTGATTTTTTCAAGGGTTTGTGAAAGGCTTGCGGTATTTTTATTATTATTAGACTTAGAATTTTTTTTCTTTTGAATTACTTTCTTAAGTCTTTCTAAGTATTCTTGTTTTAATTCTTGATTCTGAATTTTACTAATTAAATCCAACAAGAGATTTTCTTGTTCTTTATTTTTATTTAAAATATTTTTTACAACAACTATCCCTACACCCCATAGAGATGTTAGGACGATTACTGTCAAAACTCGAAGAGTTAGATTCTGAGGATTCATTGTATTCAAATTGTCCTAAATAATCACTATTACACTTATAATATTCTATCGACTCTATGATTCTAAACAATTCTTGTTTATCTTCATCAGATATTTTTAATAGATTAATGTTATTTTTGACTTGACAAGTGCTAGATAAATGACCACTCTGGCCATATTTAAAACACTTAAGTCTACTTTTATCAATAATTGTTTTTACTAAATTCTCTTTTAGAATAATTTTTATTCTTGGAGAAACATTTGTTAAAAATTTTATGTTTATTTTTGCGGTATTGCCTCCTATGAGGCTTGTGAGACATTCTAAGGCTTAAATAAAAAAATTTCCTATTTTTTTCTGTTCACAAAAATTACCTAAAGAAGTGTATTTATAGTATCAGGTATTTTTTCCCGATCTTCTCCAATTATTGGGATTCCTTCAGCATTAATCTTAACTGTTGAAAGGATGGTATTTTTTTATTCTTCTATGATATATTTTTCTCACCAGGAGTGAAGTGATCCCGTGAATTTTGTGATTAAAAGTAGTTGTTAGCTTTCATTGCCACGTGCTACAATTTGTTGAGTACTTTCTGCTCAAAAAGTCCATCAAAATTTTATTCATATAATTTCTCTACAGACACAAAAAATCGATTAACTAAAGAATTTTTAGTAATTTGAATATCATGAGGAATAGGTTGTTTAGGCAATTTCCTTTCTAAATTTCTAAGTAATTCTTGAATATTATTAATGTTTGAAGATTCACTTACTGTGGATGATTTATAGGTCTATTCTGACATATGGTTTTCTGAATCTGAATTATTATGTTGATTAATTACCTTCAATTCTTGATGTATATTATCAATAATCTTTTCAGATTTAATTTTAGATGGTTCTACACTTTTAAATGATTCTTCAATATAATCAATATTTGAAGATTCACTTATTGTGAACGACTCATAAATGGACTTGAACCTATAGCTTTCTGAATCTGAACTATTGTCTTGATTGATTACCTTCAATTCTTGAAGCATTTCATCAATCTGTTTATTAAAGGGAACAGTATTCAGAGTGATTTTGTCTGAAAGATTTATTAAAAGTTTTTCTTCCAAAGTTTCACTAGATTCAGGTTCATAAAGATCATCAACCTTATTCTCAATTTTGTCTAATTGTTTACCTATTGTAATTAGACTTTGATTTTTGTAATTGAGTTGTTCAACTATTTTTTTATTAGGTTCTTCTTCCTTTGAAAATTTAAAGGAGAAAGAGTGATAAAAGAAATTTTTGTGATTAATTAAGATTTTTAAGGTTTAATTTTAAATTCTGAATGATTATCTTGGTTAACAATCTTAGCAGAAGAGGATGATTCATTAGTTTCTATTTTCTATAATGTTTCTCCAATTTTATTAATATTTGGAGGTTCATTGATTGTGGCTGATATATAGGTAGATTCTAACATATGGTTATCTAATTTAGATATCTTGTCTTGATCAATACCTTAACAGATGATTTAATTTCTAAATCCTTAGATGGTTCCTCAATATTATCTGAAGATTCATCAAGTATGGATGGCTCATAGGTAGATTCTATTTTATGACAATCTGATTCTCAGATATTGTCTCTCAAAAATTTTAATTTTTTAAGTATTTTCTTATCAAAAGTTTTCTCATAATGATTTTGGAAGGGTTCAATGAATTCTTTTTTAGGTTGAGAATTTTTATGATTAATCATAATTTTCTCAGGATGAGGATGACTAACAGACACTACACTGGAGTCTTCCTTGACCCATTTATATTTTGAAATTACTTTAATAGTTTTCTCATAAATATCCTCTATATAATCAAGGAAAAACATATCAACTCTAAATTCTTGTATGAATATATTCCATTCAGCAAGTATGATTATTCTTTGGTCCATATTATATTTTTCTCTGAACCCTTCTTTGGTCCATATTATATTTTTCTCTGAACCCTTCTTTGGTCCATATTATATTTTTCTCTGAACCTATTACGTTTGTTAAGATTGGTTGGGTCATCATTGTGTTGGGTTAGACATTCCCAATTTGGTTTATATTCTGGATTAAAAATTTTAAAAAATTTTAATTCTTGTTCTAATTTTTTAATCCCAAAATCTTGATTATTAATAGATTATTTAGAAAAGGAACTCCTAGGGGTACTAGACTGGCTATACTTCCTATTTTGAGAATTAGAATATTGATAACTAATTTTATCAGATTGTTCAGACTTATTATTAAGGTCTGGCTGACTATCTTGGGAACTTATTCCTTTAGGTTTTATATTTTTAATTTTTAAATTTTTTAATTCTTGCTTTATTCGAATCTTAAGATTTTGATCATTAATAGATAATCTAGAAGAGGAATTTCTAGAGGTTCTAGACTGGCTATACTCTCTGCTTTATCAGTACCATTTAAGTACTATTGAATGTTATTAACATTTTTAATTTTATTAGAAGAAATTAGTTTGCAGGTTTCATGCTTTTTCTCAAGAGCGTATATTTTTTTAATTATTTTTCATGATGCTAGGGCTTGGGGGAAGCATCAGACCATGTAGATTTGTAAATATCTTTATTGGGGATTCTGGGTATATTCCATACCCAATGATCTACTTGGTCATCTGCTAATTCAAAATGTTATTCATCTATTATATCAGATATTGAAGACATTGTTGACCCAATGTTAGTAGAAGAACTATTTCAAGATAATCTACTCATTGCTAAAAAATAATTAAATTATTCTTATGGTTGAAAATTTCATATTGTATTTTGGTTATTATACTTCTACAACCTCCTACCAAGTTCTCTCTTCGCCATTTTTCCCCTACAACCACCCTACCCTCAGGATTTCCATCTCTAAGAAGTCGTATTGTGGTTCCTGAAATTAACCAAATAGAAACTGATACGTCAGCTTCTGTCAAAGCAGATTCACAAATTAGATAAACAAATATTATAGAGAAATAATCAAGCATAAAAATAATCAACACTAAGGCGGAGTTTGAGATTAAATATAAGTAATTGATAAACAATAATAACAAAAATCAGCCATAACAGGCGGTGAACAGATTAATTAAGTAAACAATAAATATCTCCACCAGGTTTGGCTTTGACACTAAATGATACAGAATCAAGTATAATTTAAAGTAATTAGAGAGGGGGTATTAAGATAAATATAACCAACTACTTGGGCGAAGATTGAAATTAAATATAAGTAATTATTCACGTAAGCAATTTATAAATAATAATGACAAAAATCAGCCATAACAGGCAGTGAACAGATTAATTAAGCAGATAATTGAGTAAACAATAAATATCCCCACCAAGTTTGGCTTTGATACCAAATGATATGGAATCAAATATAATTTAAACTAATTAGAGAGGGGGTATTAAGATGCAAGAATTAAATATAAAAATAGTTAAAACAGTATTAAGGTGTAAGATTAAAAACTTACACAAACATCGTTTATTGGCAACAATTAAATAGTGATCCCGCTCACTATTTAACGTTGAAGAAAAATAAGAATAAAGATTTACAGAAGAGGGAGAAAGAAAGCTTTGTTCTCAAAAACTAGTTTTGCTCTCAAATAGTTAAGAGTTGAAAATAAGTTGTGAGGAACAAATGGGAAAGTGATACTTATTTATAGCCAAGGAAAGTAGAGTTCACTAGGAACCCATCACTTACCTGAACTATTCTATTCTATAAAAGTAAAAACATTTTATATTTCTACTTTTCTTTACATTTAACTAAAAATAGTAAAAAGCATAAATAGTTGCCTAATTATTTGACAAGTAGTACAATTATTAAAGAAAATGACAAATTACAAAGATTCATTGATAATTGTTATCTTAGTATTCGTGTCTGTCATGAATGATGTTGTTGAAAGTCATTGTGACTGTTTGTTTCATGTTAAATTTCTTTGATAATTGTTATCTTGGATTCTTGTGCGTGATTGTTGATTTTCTTTGGTGGAGGTATTGTCGTTGATCCTTGATAACTGTTATCATGGACTTTTGTGGCTTTATTGTTGATCACAATTATTGTTGTTTGGAGAAGTAACTATGACTCTTGCTTATCTTTGAAGACTATTATGATCTTTGCATTGTGCTCTGGTGTCACCATAATACATCTTCGAAAATATTTGATTTTGATTTATTCAAATGTTGGCATTTTGCCAAGGACAAATTCTTTTGTTCATTTACCACTGAGGCCAATATTATTGAATGAGTCCTTCAATTGGTGAGGAGTAACATTTCTGGATGGTTGATCTTTTTTGTTTAATTTGATGACTTGACTCTGCAGATAATTCACTCTCAGATTTATTATTGTCTTCTACGAGAAGAAGTATTTTTTGGATTAATTTTTTCACCAATTTGGTTTTTGGCTTCATGGCCTTTGATTTACCCTTTGACGAGGGTTCTTATTTGGTTATGGAGTCAGATTTGGATCTGGGTAAATGGACTCATTAATTTTTAATGGAGCATGGATAGAAGGATTTGTTAGTCTCATAATGGGATGGACACTTGCAAATTCATAATTGATGGATGCAATTATTTTCTGGATATTAAACTCATCCCACCATTTAACATAATACTCTCTAATGGGGATTCTATTTTCAATCGAGTACCGCTATATCAAAATCCAAGTTATTTTGTATTTTATTGAAAAACAAAGTATTTAGGGAAAGGGGACCTAAATTGGTGAGGGCTTCTAAACCTTTAGAAATAAACTAAAACATTGTTGTAAATCAATTGGAAAAAGTTCTAAGGTAAGACCATGAATCGACCACCATTTTAAGAACCAATTTGGAAAATCAATTTTGAAAGTGTTATCAAAATTTAAAAACCAAAAGTGAGAGAAATCACTATTTTGATGCAAGAAAATATTGTGCAATACATCAATATAGTCAAAATAATTATATTATTTTTTATTTAAAACTGTTTTGGAACTTGAAGGATGAATTCTCCAATCATCCATAATTATGATTCTGTGGATAGAGAAAGAATGGTAAATGATCATTTCCTTAGAATTTTTGATTGGGTTAATTTTTATGAATTCTATTTCTAAGAGAATGTCTCCGTAGAAACTGAAGTTTGTGTTCTTATGTCCAGGGATATAGTGGAATTTAGGAATGAAATGAGTTTTAAAATTTTGAGCAGGATCCTTCAAATGAGTAAATGGAGGCTCAATATGAAAGAGATTTTCACTAGCCATTTTTTGAAAATCAAATGATGATTTCTTATATTTAAAATTGGTTGATTGGATGCTTGGGCATTAAATGATGTATTGAAGTCATGCTTCAACCCAATATCTTCCAAAATTTTATCCAATTCATTAAACCAGACATTTCTTGGATATTCAAATCCTTCTTGACCATAATTAATGAATGGAGATTTTGAGCAAAAAGCGGTTGCCTGCCATTGAGCCTTTTTATTCTAAAAGAATTTGATCGAATATTCTAGGTTATATCTTTCCGTATTCTAGTAGGCCAGAATTCTCAAATTCCTCCATGGTAGAATCTTGGAATGATTTCATGCATAAATTTATTAGAAAGAAGGTCAGAAATTGGTTTATTAACAAATTAAACATTGAAATTAAAGTGCTGATAATAGGCTGCTACCTAGCAAGAATTCCTTTAACCTTACTAAAATTTTGAAGAGTTTGTGAAAAGCTTGCAGTATTGTTATTATTAAACGTAGAATTTCTTTTCTTCAAAATTACTTTCCTTAGTCTTTCTAAATATTCTTATTTTAATTCTTGATTTTCAATTTTACAAATTAGATCCAACAAGATTTTTTTGTTCTTCATTTTTATTTAAGACATTAATCTTTTGTTCTTGTTTTTCATTTTTATTTAAGACATTAATTTTTTGACAACAACTATTACTACACCTCAGAATGATGTTAGGAGAATCATTAACAGAACTGGAAGAGTTTGACTCTAAGGATTCAGGGTATTCGAGTTCTCCTAACCTTTCATTATCACTCTCATAGTATCCTATTGACTCCATGATTCTAAATAATTTTTGTTTATCTTTATTAGAGATTTTTAGTTGATTAATATTATTCTTTATTTGACAAGTATAAGAAATATGACCATTCTGGCCATATTTAAAACTTTTAAGTTTATCAATAAAATTTTTATTGATTTTTCTTCAAAAATAATTTTTATTCTTGGAGAATCGTTTGTCAAAATTTTTATTCCCTAAAAAGTATTGGTCAAAATTTTTATGCTTATTTTTATGGTATTGACTCCTATAAGGTTTATGGGTCCTCCTAGAGCTTAAATGTCTATTTTTGTACGAAGGTGCAATAGTGGTAACTCATACTCCTCACAAAAAATTTCAAATTTATATTTTGCTATTTCATTTTATTTTTTAATTTGTTTACTTCTTTTTATGTTACTATACATTTTTAGACTTTCTTTATGTATTATTGTACCGTAGGTGAGACTATTATAATCTATATTACCTAGGTTATTATTAAGGACTATTCTAATTTTGTGGTGGACAAATTGGATAATCTATTAATGAATTTGTTTTCCTAGAAGGGTTGATTACTATTATCTCTTATCATTACTCTGAACAAAAATATATTTTTCTACCGGTGGAAATTAGTTAGGGTTGAACACCTAAGATTATTTAATTGATCATGGATATGCGAAATAATATTACTTGACATTTCAATGAAGTGTTCAATTATTATGTAAAGAAGTGTTTTAATAGCATCAATCATTGTTTCCTGATCTTCTCTAATAATTAGGGTTTCTTCGGCATCATTCTTCACTGCTGAAAGGATAGTATCTTTTTATTCTTTTGTGAGATATTTTTCCCATCATGAATGAAGCATTCCTGTAAAACATGTGACCTAAAGATTGATTACATCATTGTGAAGCAAACCTGTGTGGTACTGTAGCTATTGGTTACCATTGCCATGTGTTGCAATTTATTAAGAACTTCATGTTTAGAAAGTCCATCAATATTTCATTCGTACAATTTCTTTGCAGAAACAGAAAACTTATTAATGAAAGAATTTTTAGAAATTTGAATATTAGGAGGAATTGACTTTTTATTCCATTTCCTTTCTAATTTATTAATTTCTAAATTTTCAAATGTATCTTCAATATTATTAATGTTTGAAGAATTATGGATTGTGGATGACTCATAGGTAGATTCTGACCTATGGTTTTCTGATTCTAAAATATTATGTTGATTAACTACCTTCAATTTTTAGGTATATTATCAATAATCTTTTTAGATTTAATTTCTTATGATTCTAAATCTTTAAATGATTCTTCAATATTATCAATGTTTGAAGATTCACTTATTGTGGATGACTTATAGGTGGACTCTGACCTATGGCTTTCTCAATCTGAACTATTATTTTGATTGATTACCTTCAATTCCTAAAGTATTTCATCGATCTGTTTATTAAGGGGAACAATATTCATAGTGGTTTTATCTGAAATGTTTATTAAAGATTTTTCTTCCAGAGTTTCACTAAATTTAGGTTCATGAAGCTTATCAACCTCATTCTTAATTTTGCCTAATTGTCAACCTATTGTAATTAGACTTTGATTTGTGTAATTGAGTTGTTCAACTATTTTTTATTAGGTTCTTCTTCCTTTGAAATCTTGGAAGGAGAAGTAGTGATTAAAGAATTTTTGTGATTAATTAAGATGTTTTCAGGTTTAATTTCAAAATCTGAATGATTGTCTTGGTTAACAACCTTAGCATAATAAGATGATTCATTAGTTTCTAATTTCTTTAATGTTTTTTTAATTTTATTAATATTTGAAGGTTCATTGATTGTGGAAGATTCATAGGTAGATTCTAGCCTATGGTTATCTAACCTTAAAAGATAATTCAGAGATAATGTCTTGGTCAATAACCTTAACAAATGATTTAATTTCTAAATCTTTGGATGGTTTCTCTATATTATTTGAAAATTCATCAATTGTGGATGGCTCATAGGTACATTCTATCATATGACTATCTGATTCTGAGATATTGTCTCTTAAATTTTTTAATTTTTTAAGTATATTTTCATCAAGAGTTTTCTCATAATGAATTTAGAAAGATTCAATGAATTCTTTTTTAGGTTGAGAATTTTTATGATTAATCATAATTTTTCCAGGAGGAGAATGAATGGCAGACATTACACTGAAGTCTTCCTTGACCCATTTATATTTTGTTACTTTAATATTTTTCTTATAAATATCCTCGATATAATCAAGGAAAAACAGGCCAACTCTAAATTCTTGCATGAATGGCTTCCATTCAGAAAGTATGATTCTTCTTTGGTCAATATTATAATTATCTCTGAACCTATTACGTCTGTTAAGATTGGCTGGGTCATCATTGTGTTGGGTTAGACCTTCACAATCCAGTTTGTATTCTGGATTCAGATTTTTAGAATAATTTAATTCTTGTTCTAATTTTTGAATCCTAAAATCTTGATTATTAATAGATGATTTAGAAAAGGAACTCCTAGGGGTGCTAGACTGGCTATACTCCCTGATTTAAGAATTACAAGATTGGTAATTAATTTTATAAGACTGTTCAGACTTATTATTAAGGTCTAGCTGACTATCTTGGAAACTTATTCCTTTAGGTTTTGGATTTTTAATTTTTAAATTCTTCCTCTATTCGAATCTTAAGATCTTGATCATTAATAAATGATCTAGAAGAGGAATTCCTAGGGGTTCTAGACTGGCTATACTCCCCGACTTTATCAGTACCATATACGTATTGCTGAATGTTATTAACATTTTTAATTTTATTAGAAGAAAGTATTTTGGAGGTTTCATTTTTTTTCCCAAGAGCATATATATTTTTAGTTATTTTTTCATGATGCTGAGGCTTGGGGGAAGTATCAGACCATATAGATTTTTAAATATCTTTATTAGGGATTCTGGGTATATTTCATACCCAATGATCTACTTGATCATTTGCTAATTCAAAATTAGCTGCATCCATTATTTCAGATATTGAAGATTTTGGAGACCGAATGCTACTAGAAGAACTACTTGTATATAATCTACTCATTGCTAAAAAATAACTAAATTATTCTTATGATCGAAAATTTCATACTATATTTTGGTTATTAATCTGTTGTGATTTCTACAACCCTCTACCAGGTTCTCTCTTCACCATTTTACCCCTACAACCACCCTACCCTCGAGATTTACGTATTTAAGGGGTCTTATTGTACTGCCTGAAGCTAACCAAATAGAAGTTGATATGTCAGCCTCTGTCAAAGTAGATTCGTAGATTAGATAAATAAAATATTACAGTGAAATAATCAAGAATAAAAATAACCAGCTACTTGGGCGGAGAGTGAGATTAAATATAAGCAATTATTCATGTAAGTAATTGATAAACAATAATAACAAAAATCATTCATAACAGGCGGTGAACAGATTAATTAAGCAAATAATTAAGTAAATAGTAAATATCCCCACCAGGTTTGACTTTGATACCAAATGATGCAGAATCAAATATAATTTAAAGCAATTAGAGAGGGGATATTAAGATGTAAGAATTAAACACAAAAATAGTTAAATATATTCTCAAATTGCCAAAACTTTATTTCCCTGGACATAATAGCAAAAATTTCAGTTTCTACAGAGACATTCTCTTAGAAACAGAATCCATAAAAATTAGTCCAATCAGAAAATCTGAGGAAATAATCATTTATCATTCTTTCTCTATTCTCAGAATCATAACTATGGAGGATTTGGAGAATCCAATCCTAATAATAATTTAGTTATTTTGAGCTATGAATAGATTATTTTGAAGTAATTCTTCTAGTAGCAATAAGTCTAGAATAACTTTAATACATGACATAATAAATGAAGAACATTTTGAATACTTTACATATGATCAAGTAAATCATAAAGGCAGCAGGAGATGTCATGAAGGCTGAAGGAGCTGTTGACATGAAAGCAGTGGGTGTATTGTTCCCGCTCAGTATTTAACGTTGAAGAAAAAGAAGAAGAAAGATTTACAGAAGAGGGAGGTCTAGCGTGGGTTGCACGTAAAAAAAATAGATTCTCCAATCCTCCATAGTTAGGCTTGAAGGAAACAACAGACCATGTTGATTTGTAAATATTTTTATTTGGAATTTTGGGTATATATATAGTATATAGTTATATGTTGTTTATTCATTGTCTGGAATATTTATTTGTTTGGAATATTTAGAATATAGTATATAAATATATACTCAATGGTATATAATTTCACATTATGTTATACAGTATGATATCATTTGTTATATATTATATTTTCATTTACCATATATTATATATTTATATATTGATTTATGCAGTTTTTAGTCTATAATTGTGTAGTACATATACATATACCGTGTGGTAGATATTTACATATTTTGTTAATTTCATATTGTGGAATTGTTGAATCTTGGTCATCAGATTACGTCATCTCCTTTTTATAGTATATTGTCTTGTACTATATTGTATATATTTACATATTGTATTGTGCATGTTATTACTTTTTTATTTTTATTCTTTTTTTAGGTCGGATGGTGATTATTCTCATAGTTAATTTTTTATGATGAGAAGTGGGATGGTGCAAGAAATTACATTGACCACAAGATTAAGCCATTGTTGGTGGGTAATGATGCATCACACGAAGTTTTACTTAGTTTACTGTCACGTGCATCAAGAGTAGATACTAATTATATGTGTTTAATAGTAAATATTGAATTTGGAGGATCATCTTTTAATTTTGTAGAGGAGAATTCATTTTCCAACTCAGAATATGAGTTGAAAAAGGCTCTCCACTTGATAGCTACGAAGCACAATTTTTAATTTGTGACTAGCAAGTCTAACCGTGAAAAGTATATAGTCCGGTGTGTTGTCAAGAGTTTCCAGTGATTTATGCATGCTACACGTTATAGAAAGTATGTAAAGGAGCACACTTGTTCGCTTGACATTGTTCAGAGTGATCACCGACAAGCCACTTCAACAATTGTTAGTGAGTGTATAGAGGATAAGTATATATGTGGAGTTGGTGATCGCACACAACCTAAGGACATTATTCATCTTATGCGTATGAAGCATGACATTATTATTAGTTATTATAAAGCTTGGAAGGCCAAGAATGGAGCTCTTGATATGATTTATGGTTCTTCGGAGGAGTCTTATATGATATTACCCTCCTATTGCTTTTACTTGCAGAAGCATAATTCTTGTACAGTTACTTATGCTGGAATATGTCCATAAAGTAGCGTGTAATAACTATTTATTTGTAAAAATTATTTCTCAGACATTAGTATTATTGAATTCTTGTGAATAATTGAAAGTTTTATTGAAGTGTATTTATCAATTACTCAAGTCCTGAAACTTTCATCAACGAACAAAGAGTGAAGAAAAAGCATCTCCAGATGAACTCTTCTAAGAAAGTTCATAACAATATTCGCAGTCTTAGGACGACTGGGCAATCGAATCCGATTACGACTGTTAGACTAGTAACAAATTAATTTAGAGTCCAAAACCGTTTACTTAACTCTAAATCTAATTATTACACATTAATGGTCTTTTTTGTAATGACCTTAATCCTGAGGTGAATACGTAGCTTGAATTAGTTAGTTGCAATCTTTGATATATTAAGCGAGTGAATTCAAAGTACATCGGCTGTTGGGAATGTAATTTAATTAAGTTAGAGTTACGTGATTCACATATATGAAAATTCATGGTTGGATTGCGAAAATAACAATATCATCTTATGCTTTATTGATGGGTGTGTGCATAAATTATATCGGCCAGGTATTCAATGAATTGACTCATCGAATAAGATTTGTGAATTATACGAGAAAATTTACTAATATATCTTTCGTATTCACAGTCAATAAAGAAGTTAAATAAATAATAACAAGAGGGGTAAAATGCTAATTTTACATTCCACTCTTGTTACTGATATTCACGATGGGTATGATGTTAAAATATTATGTGAACCATGAACATACAAAGGGTTTTTTACCAACAGAAACGTAGTGTGCATGAATTGACAGTTGATTCGACACCGAACCTATAGTGGAGTCGTACAATATCAGGATTAAATAGGTCTAGAATTTATGAAGATAAATTCGCTAGATACTTGAATCCTTAGCTTTGTTCATGTGGGTCCATTCGGTCTTAGTAAATAACTCATGAGAACAGGAATATAGAAACGAAGTAAATTGGATCAAAATGTATTTTGGTGTCAAGGCATATTTTCTACACCTATATGTGATGGGTAATGTCACTTAATTAGTTAAGTGCGATGCATTAAAATTAATTAGTTTATTATTTCTTAATTATTTAAAATTAGTTAATAAAAATAAATTAATTAATTAATAATGATCAATTAAATATATCAATTGGATTGATGAATCTCGATACAACTTAAAATCTAGGAAATATTGTAATTTTCGACAATTATGAATATATAGGGTGGATTTTTAGAAATTTAAAAATATATAGATATATTTAAAAATATGAAATAATTATATTTTATCAATATCTAATTGCATTCTAATTGCAAATAGATCTGGTATGAGATACAGTTGCTCGTTAACAAAGGAAGAGAGAATAATGTTTTCCTCTCCCTCCCTGTTGAAGGAGAAAATTTTCGATTTTTCTTCAATCTTTTTGAGAGCCCACACTCAAATTCCTACACAAAATTCTCGTGAGATATATTTCTGAAATTAACGGGTGGTTGTTGGTGGACAAAATTTGTAAATCGTTCTTGGAGTTCAAGTGCGTGATTCGGATCCCGAAGCTTGAAGAACATGTAAAACGCTCGAAAGAATTCCGCCAGTTCAAAAATTCTCTTATACAAGGTATAGGTGAAAAAATTATTTTTAACCTTATCTTCTCGTTTAATATCGTATATACATAATAGCATGTTGTTTGGTTGTAAGTTATTAAATTTGATTAAATAAGTTAATTGGAAAAAAATTTGATATTCTGCCACAAACCGTTCGTGGTTCAAATTTATTTTTAATTAATTTTAAAACCAACCGGTCCTAGAAACTTATAAATTACTCTGCGTATATAATTTATTGTTCATTTTATTATTACACATTCAATTTTTTTAGTAAATACTTCTACATATTTTAGGTACTGGCACACATTTTCATATCGATCGTGATTGTAGGCTAAAGTATTTTCTTGGGGCATTCATTAAGCGATAGTCGTCATCGTAGACCTGTTATAGGAGTTGATGGGACTTTTCTGATGAATAAATACCATGGTACACTTCTTATTGCTTCAATACTTGATGGTAATGACCAAATTTTTTCATTAGCATTTGCATTTGTTGATTCGGAGAATGATTTATCATGGGACTGATTTATAGAAAAGTTGAGTTGTGTCCTTGAATATCATGAAAAGTTGGTGATCATTTCATAGATTGGCGGTACTGTTCGGGTGGTTAGCGGTACTGTTCTGGCACCCGTTGCCGTCACCATCGTTGTCGCCTGTCGTGCCGCCCCTCCTACTGCCTCGTTTTGTCTCTTGCACAATTGTTTGCCTAATCAATTTTAGGAAACCTACAAGTTTTAGAAACGTAGGGTTTCTAAAATTTAAATTTTAAAATTTGATTTCAAACTCATTTTAGTACCTATATAGATATATATATTTTTTAATTTAATTCGGTAATTTTTCAACACTTTTTAATTTTTTTATTTTAAAATTGTAAATAAATCAATTGTTAATTACTTGATAATTTATTTATGAAAACCAAAATTGTTGGAAATTAAATTTTAAATTGAAATTTAAAAAAGAAATAAGGGACTGATATTTTGTAAAGAGTTACAAAATAATGGGACAACATGGAGATGAATGAAGAAATTACAGACGCCATGAAGATTAGTTCATAAATTAATTTATAATTAATTTATTATTCTTTTTGTGTTGTAATTAGAAATGAGCAAATAGGTAGGTTAATTTTGAATGTATGATTTAATTTTAATCGTGCATCATCATATAAGATGTCATATAGAACTAGGGATATGCCAATAACAATTTGTCATGTAGCATGTACATGCGTCATTGTAGATTAATTTATAATGGTTATAATTTAATTGCAATGTGAAATTTATAATGGTTATGATTTTAAATTAGGATTTAAAATTAATAAAGGATTTATAAATTTAAATACGCTTTTCAAATTAATAAAAGTTATGTTTTGAAAAACAACCAAAAATCCAAAGTTTTTTAAAAACTAAGTGGGAGGGTCGTTTACTTTGAAACGTTCGCAAGGTCTCCAGCGCAAACTTGATTATGCCACGAGAAATGGTTTAGAACCGCCCATACTGGTCCTCTCTTCAATGGGAGAAACTTTGAAGTCGTGTCTCTTTGAGTTATCGAGTTGCTTAAAAAGCTAAGACTGTCAAAGGAAGTGGTGGGGTAGTACCGTCCTATAGACTGACTGTTAGTCCATAGCAACTTTTAAGAGTCGATGCATTAGTTAAACACTTAGACTGAAGCACATTGGAATTCTGACTTAGGGGCTATTCAATGGGGCCAAGGTGACCAAAATCATTGGTGATTGGTTAAGCTAGATGTGGAGACATTTGAGCGTTAACTAAATGAGAGGAGTCTCGATGCAATATGAGATAGTTTGGACTTCATCCATCGGTGTGACAAGTTATTATTTTCTATCGTAACATCATGGAGGAAATATTTTTAATGGGTTTTAAATATTTAAGTAGTTGTGTCATGCATCATACTTTCCTAAACGATTGAGCATTTATTTACACTATTTTATTTATTCTTTTCAGTAATCATGTGATATCCCCTCTCTCAATTATTCTTAACGCGAACAAATTTACTGGTAAAAATTACGTGGATTGAAAATGAAAACTTGATATCGTGCGGACGGTAGAAAAGCACAAGTTCGTGCTTACCACCCTTTGTCCCATTGAGCGTATTCTTGAATCGACTCAAGAAGAAAATGATGCTTATGCTTCTTGGCTGCGTTCTGATAAGATCGTCAGATGTTACATCTTGGCATCTATGAACAATGTGTTGCAACAACAACATCATAACTTTGAGATTGTCGTTGATATGATGTTGAGCATCATCGAAATGTTCGGAGATTAGGGTCATCAAGCCAGACAGACAGTAGGTTTTTTTGTATTTATTGTTTTTGTTAGGGTTTTCTCGGTCGGGGTGATTGCCGAAGCCTTTTGGTTCTATTAATAATGATGGCAGAATTATCTATTCACTATAGTTTTTAGATTTCATAGATAGAAACCTTATCATTTTCAATTATTTGTGTAAAATACTATTTTTTAATCATTTTTTTCTTTATTTTTCTATAATGACTTATTTCCCCAAAAAAGTCTAGAGATGATTAATCAATACAATATTTCCATTCAATGAATTAGAGTTCTCTGTCTATTATTGCTCCTCAATAACAAAGGAAAAAGTTAGATTTACACCCTTGAATTTGATTGTCGTGGTGTAAATCTGTTAAATGTAAATATATTTTTTTCAATTAATCAATTTATCTGAATGTCTCATTCAAATCTTTTTTAATATATTCAAAGAAAACAGTCCAATCAACTGAACTTATTAACGAGAAAAAAATCATTGAAATGTCTTTTGTCAACTATCTACAATTTTTTATGTTAAGAAGATCGGACGGCTTATACCTTCATTGAGTGACAAAAAATAAAATGTCAAAGGGTTGTGGGACCCACACGTAAACAGGCGGTGATAGTCGCATCTCTTAGGCTGACTTTTATTTTAGCCCGCGTATCGTCGAGAGTATCAAATGTTAAGTGCGTTAGTTCACGCGTCAGGCCTCTGTTTCTCCTGCTGTCATCTCTCCTCTGAGTCCAAGCCCAGCCGGCCTCGCACCGTAACCATGGCCACCTCTGCTCGAATTGCAGTCGTCGGTGATGTCGTAAGCCTCTCTCCCTTGTTACGTTATTCTTAGACACCCTAACTTTGTTTGGAGACGAAACTAGCTCTCCGTCTCTGGTCTATATTTTTTCTTCGGGATTTTTTTTTAATTCCAGCGAGCAATCGCTCATTACTTACCTCTGGTGCATTTTTCGCTTTCATATGTTTAAGCATGGTGATTGGAATCTGCAAGACGATACGAAGGCACTACAGTTGCTGCAGGTACTTCTCTTTTCCTTTTTTCCTTTCTTTTTTGGGACTTCTTTTCATTTTCTTCAGCTAATCGAGAATAGTGAACAGTGAACACTGCATTTGTTCGTATTAAATTACTTTTATGTGTCAACCGCTAAGATAAAAAATACCAGGTTCTGTTATTCGGTAGAGCGTGCCAAAATTAGTTAAAAACCTAACTTGTTCATGGTTCATTAATTGGAAAATGATCGGAATGTCTATATTGGATTGCATTTGGATACTTTACGTTGTTGAACTTCTCAACACTTTCATGTCAGTAATTTCGTTTGCTTTGTCTTCTGATTCGGCTTAAAATTTCTTATCTTGTTCAAGATTTTGTTGGATATTTCCTGCTCCAATCTAATTTTGGTTTATGTGTAAGTGCAGCCAGATTTGGTGCTGTTTACAGGCAGGTTTCTTTCTACCTCTATGTTCGTCTACGTTGTGTTTTTGGGTGGTTAGCCTCTTGCTTCATCGTCCTTTTGCCTTTTCTTAGTGGTGAGCTTGGTAGGTGGGTTTCATTATAGAAAAGTTGTATCACTACTGGGTACAATCTCTCACGGTTGCTTCTTTAACGAATACTGGCATTCTCTAATATGATGTTAAATTTAAAGCAAATTGAATGAAGTCCTTTGGCTTGGACAAAACTTTAGTGACTGCACAGCACACATCTATAATTTTTTTTATGAACACCACTTAAATTCTTTTAATGAGATCTTCTGTTTCTTTTCTTCATTACTCTCTGTTTTTTCATGGCTTTTCCATGTATTTCCTGCAGGTGATTTTGGTGAAGAGGATGTTGAGCTCGTCCAAAGCATTGCTGATCTTAAATTTGCTAAAGCAGTTATTCTGGGAAACCATGATGCCTGGCATACCCAACAATTTTCTGGAAAGTTAGTTACTTTTTGTTGGTGTTGTATTATTATGCATAGAACCCCTGGAAAGGGTAGGTAGAGCCTTAACAACACAACGATCATCTAAGACTAGAAAGCAAGGAGTCCACCTAGGCTTTTCCTGTTCACAACCTGAAAGAAGAGTCTCAAGCCATTCTGTCAAATGTTAAGAAAACAAAAAATAACTTTACATGACATAAGTTTTAATTTTTCAGAATTTCTAATATTTCATTCCCTTCATTAGAACCAAAAACTAGCAAAAATGATATCCCAACCTTGGAATCCAAAACAGATCCTCCATAATTTTTCCAGTATTGGACCAAAAAAAGCCCCTATGGTGCTCGGCAGGACTCACTGGATCTGAAGGCTTGCTAGAACTGAGCTCCAAATTTGCGATGGAAAACGTACAACAATGTAAGAAAATTTGATTGTTAGTTTCCTCTTCCTGATGCAGAATACATCTGTTTGGCATAGAAAAACCTCTACACTTGAGCCTATCTAGTATCCACGGTCAACTTAGCATTCCAGAACGCAGACCAAGAAAAGGAAGTTTTCTATGTGGTGTGGGGATGGAGGGGGCTTAGTTTTCCAGATGTTTTCCAAGGGAAAGAGTCACTCTTGTGGTTGGAGCAAGACAAAAATCTATAAGACTTGACAAAACTACTCTGCATTAGATAGTTCCCCTTTTGGTGAAATCATATACTTAGATGCTTTGGTCATTTGAATTCTGTTCTTGTTACATCTTTGTTCTATGCTTGATTACTGTGGTTTTTGTTCCCCGGTCTTGCTGGAAAATGATGAGGTTCAGGATCTTATTTAAGTAAGAATGAATTGAAAGATCTCACTATAAGAAAGTTTATCCATTTGTAATCGGTGATTTGAGTGTTTTTTCTTTGGGGGTAGTGGTAAATTTGTAAGTTTATCTCTTGATCGATAATAGATAACTTGAAATTACTCTTTTACTTTGAATTTTAGGAGGAAGGATGGTGTTCAACTTCAGTTAGAAAGGTAAGCTTACTTATCTTATCTCTAAGAAAAAAGCATAGCCTTTTCATTGCATATATAGGATATAATTTTGTTCACATATGTTTCCAATTTCCACAACATGAAATGAACTGCTTTAGTGATTGACAATAAGAATCTTATTCTTGTACTTCATTTCAAAATTTTCCTCTGTTGGATTCCAAGATATTGAGTTTGTTACCTGAAATCCATTCCCTTTCCTAAGTGTCATTCCAAGATAATTTTTCCTTTAGGTAATTATTTTTATTTTCCCGTTGCCTAATGTGTCAGCAAGAAAATGAACTTTCTTGAACGAAAATTTACCTTAAGTCTTAAGCTTATTCTTCTCGCTTTAAATTTGTATAGAATTTCTCATTTATGTGAGCAATTTTTTTTTCTTCCAAATTTTTGAATTTCCAAAAATATCATATTGGGAAAAGAGACTAAAAAATAATTCGATGGTTGTCTTGGAGATCACAATAGCATTGCGGAGGGGTTATCTCTAAACAAAAGCAGGCCAACTTGTTGACCAGTCGCTCAATTGGACAGCTTGTGATGGAGAAAAGTTGTGTGTAAATTTGTAAACATAATATGTATGTCATTGAAAAGCTTTGCTGTATTTGTTGACTCATATAGACAATTGCATGATCATTCAGATTAATATGTAATCTGAGGTTTTATATCGTTCTTTTGTTGGAAGAATTATTAATATGTTGATAAATGAAATATACTTTCGATAACAGTCTTGGTGAGCAGCATGTCGGTTATACAAGATTGGACTTTCCTCTGGTGAAACTGAGCGTTGTTGGTGGACGGCCATTTTCTCATGGTGGAGAGCATTTGTTTCGGAAAAAGCTTCTGTCTGCAAGGTTTGTATCTGATTAGTTGCTATTTTCCTTTTGTGTTGACAGAACACTGCAACTTTTGAAACTGGAATTTTATTTTAGATATGGAGTCCAAGATATGCATGGAAGTGCTAAGAGAATATATGAAGCTGCTATGGGCACTCCAGAGGGGTATTTGTCAGTACTCCTTGCACATAATGGACCAACAGGTGGATCACCGTATCAAAAGTCAATCAATACTTCCTCAGATAGACTGTTCACTCACTCTTTTAAATGATAATTCCTTGTTCATAATTCTGTAGGGCTGGGTTCTAGCGTAAATGACATCTGTGGAAAAGATTGGGTATTCCAAGGCGGCGATCATGGTGATCAAGGTACTTTAAGTGGGAGACTAATCTTAGAGTTCTTTGTTTCTAAGAACGTATGAAAACATTTTATATTAGATTTGGGATTTTGCAATAATATCTAGGATTAGATACAGTTTCCCCCCTCCAACTATCTCTAGATTACCTTTAAACCCTAAACTATTTCTCTTTCTGCTACAGATTTAGCACAAGCCATAGCTCTTTTTAAAGAAAATGGGAACCACTTCCCTCTGGTTGTGTTTGGGCACATGCATAAAGAGCTCGTATTTGGAAACGAATCACGTAAAATGGTAGTGGTCGGGGCTGACGACACAATTTACCTAAATGGGGCCATTGTTCCCAGGGTCAAGAAATCGATCGATGAACAAAGAGACGGCGAAAGAAGCTGGAGTAATAGTAAAATGCCTAAATCTTCTCCGGTATCCAGAAGCACTAAACGAGCGTTCACAGTGGTTGACATTTTGGATGGAAAAGTTGATAAGATTGCTGAAATTTGGGTTTTAGTTGATGGAGATAAAACCAATGTAGAGGAAGAGCATTTGTTATACAAGAGTGGCTGTTAAAATTTTCCTTATATATGTATTGAATCAGTTTCAACCCATATAATAACCAATTTTTGTGTGTATATTCTGTGAATTGCACTTGCATCGTAAATACAGCTCCATATCTATTTTTTTTGGAATAAGTTAGTTTTTGGAGGGTGCATTTTGTCTTCAGGGATGAATAGGGAAAAATTCAATGGTAGTGAAAGGGTACACTACTAGACTAGTTATATTATGGCCAATTTGGGCTCTTTGCAGTTGGTACGGCAGAGAGACGGTTGGGCAACTGTGGGTTGTCCGATCTAATTTGAAACAGCTCAAATCCTACTCTTTGAAATGCAAAAGAAACTTTTTGCTTTTTTTAATTGCTTTTTTTTACTTTCTAGGAGCTGATCTGGACCGTTCAAAATCTGCGTCATGATTGGATCAATTTTCTAAGGGATTTAATGGTTTGTCATGCACTGATGTTATTCTCGCGACATGACTTGGAGTAATCTTGTGAAATTTTTTTGAATATCTTCTGTTTACTGATGAGAGATCTTGTCTAAAAGGCCTATTTGAGACATTGATTCTTGATATAATCCCCTATAAAAGAAGAGTTGAAGAGAGTGATTTTTAAAGTCAATTGAGTGCTCCTATAGTTTGATTCACTGAAAACCACATAAAGGAAGAGTACCAGCACCTTACTTCAATCATATCTTCTCCCATGCAACTCAATATGAAGGAAGGAGTTTTCAAACTATAGCCTACTCTCTCGTAGACTTTTATCTTTCGAATTAAGCTTACAATTGAGGGCCGGTGAGTTTTGCCTTGAGCTCTAGAGCTTACTCATAGGGATGAGGTGAGGGCCGGTGAGTTTTGCCTTAAGCTCTAGAGCTTACTCATAGGGATGAGGTGAGGGTCGGTGAGTTTTGCCTTAAGCTCTAGAGCCTACTCATAGGGATGAGGTGATCATACCGCTTGCTTCAACCGGTGTATGCAAAATCAATATCAATTAAAAAAGACTGAAAATAAGTCAAGAACGTTAAAAGCACTTTGAACTGAGACTGTTATACTTTCTTTACATTTGTGAAGTGATTGGATTTTCTTTACATTTCTAAAGTGATTGGATTGGATGATGGACCTAGTGAACTACATTCACATAATTTCATGTATTTCAACTACATAATTAATTGAAGTATAATATCATAATGGCAAAGAATAGATTTATAAGATAATCTAATGAGTGAAAATTGATTCATCTATATGGATTTGAGAATCAGAATAAAAAGAAAAAGAAGAGGAAATAAATAAAATGTAATTTTCTAATTAAAAATAATATGCTAGATTTGAGACCCAACTGATTTTGAATTGAAATATTAATTTTTTTATTTTTATTTAAGTTTTTAACTAATCTAATCTTTTCAGTTATAATTTTTTTTTAATTTTTTCAACTGATCTGATACAATCAAATCTAATTGAATGGATCAGATATAATTTCTCATTTACCGTTGAACTTTCAACTACAGGTAATCCAAATTCTTAAAATATTAACTATAACATGCTTCCGTTTCTCATGCCATTGTCAACCCTCCATCAATTTTCTTAATGGAGGTATACTTTGAATATGGACTAATATGACTTGTGATAAGGATAGGATACCAAAATATTAATGGAACTCATGTGCTCAAATGTCCAACGTAATATTTGTTAATTATAATTAGTTGGCCCTTGGACAAGCTGTTAAGGGAGTATCTCTCTTGATCTTTGTACTTCTACAATTCATTAATCCATATAATATTCTAATCCAGTTTCACACGTGACAATCCATCGTTAATTGCCTCAATGATTAACAACTTGTACACATTCATTTTCGCGACAGCCTAAAATTGAAAAGGAAAAAAAATCACTTTATTGTTTCGGTTCATCTAAGCCATCAAGATCTAACCAAACAGCTCAAATGGGCCGAACTTCACTAAATAGTAGGGGGGGGCAAAAGGTGTGCAATTTTCTCTTTGATTTTTTTCTTTATAGCTAGTTCAACTATTTTTTGCTGATGTGGATGAGCAAAGTACGTGTATACTCGAGTGAGGTGTTGACCTTAGTCAAAGTGATAATTTTGATCTTAATAAATAATATATGAACTAATATTTTAATTAAGTGTATATGTTTTAAATAATGTTGAAAACACTTAATTGTAGTGTGTTTATGCAAAAAAAATAAAAGGTAATCGAAACCGTAAATGACGAGACACGCATAACATATTACGAAGGCGTGAAACATATCAAATGAACTTCAAATGGTATAAATCAAAGTTGTCTGAACTCAAAATACTTCAAGGAATTCAGAACCAAACCGAACCGCTCATGAACCAAACTGTGGAAGACTGAACCAGGCAAGATTGTGTGAAAAATGTCAAGGCTCGGTTCACACCTGGTTAGGTGTCCGAACTGGCTCAATTTTAGAGGGCAATTCGGTGGGAAGATGGTGGACTAATTTAGAACCGGTCAGACCAGTTCTCTAATCGGTGTGACTGGTTTGACAATTATGGTAATTTCTTGTCTTATTGCTACAACCGGTGGAGAAATCGGTGTGACCAGTTTATCAAAAAGGAAAACTTCCTTTTTGACTGGTCAGTCCGGTTCTCCAACCGGTTTCAATAGTGATTTTTCATCACCATATAAACCCATAGATTTTTCATTTCGTCACACCTCTCATCTTATCTTTAACAAAGTTTCGTAGTATTTTATTTTTTGAGAGTCTTGTATTTTGAGCAAATATTTGAGATATTTTTTAGAGAAAGGCTAGTACAAATTGTGAGCGAAAAATTGAGAGATATACTTTTTGAGAGTGAGAAATTTTGTAAGAGATTCGAAGATCTCGATTGAGCTACATTGCAAGGTCTGATTGACACAATAAGTCAATAGAGTTTGTAAAAAGTTTGATTTTCACCCGTAAGAAGTCGTGTGGGAAAAATCTTCAAGGGAGATCCTTAGAGCGTAGACGTAGGGATATGTTTTTCCGAACCACGTAAAAATACTGTGTATCATATCTCTCTCTTCCCTATTCTTTTATTTATGTTTACTTTAATTTTCATACCTAATTTCTCATACGTTTAATTTTTCCGCATCCCACATCATTATTATTCTATTTATTTATTCTACGCGTTTAAGCTTTCGTATATTATTTAATTGCGTAATTATTATTTATTGCTTGATTGTTTACTTATATCAATTAATTTATTTCAAGTAATTTGTTTTTCAAATTTCAAAATCTTTCTTTTAAACTATTTTTCCTTAATAAAAAGGATGTCATATCGATCCTACATGAGAAAAATGGGTAGGATGTGGGTGTTGACTTCACTACACGGTAAAAAATATTAAGTCATCCATCAATATGTCAAAGTTTAGAGGTAATCGAACATAAGATGATGAAACGTGAATATATCATATCATCTTTTTAAACGTAAAAAGTGAGATTTGAACCCTTAATATTATTGACTAAAGAAATGAAGTTTCTTTAGTCCACCTTAGGTACACCCCATGTTTACCTCACACTTACAAATTTATTTATTTTTTTCTTATTTTTTGTGTGCTATGACTATTATAGAATCGTATTCAGAATACTTATGAGCACGACAAAAGGCTATTTTCTTTTCTTTAATTATATAATGCAATTAATTCTTTTTCGTACAAACAATAGGCTTTTAGACAAAGAATTGACCTTCAAACTCTACCATCTCAATGAAAAACACTTTGTAACCTGTAAGGGGTCTCAATTAATTTTAAAGAATTTTGGGCCATCAAATTTAATCACAACGGTTCAGAAAATTAAATTGTCAAATATAAATATTATAAATTTTTTTACCCTGACAATGGCTCGATTTGGGCTTTCCAAATCTTATCTGAAGAGCTCAGAGATATACTACCCTTGATGCTGAAAAACCAGAACGGCAGGAAAATCGCATCCGATTTATCATGAGTGTAAAGTGTAAGGACTTGTAGAGTAATTTTATTCTATTTTGCATAGCTCTCTACCAAATAACTACTTACATCATTTGATTGATCCTAAAAATATTTATCAAAAATGTTTTTTTCTTATAAAAAACACTTCATCATTTTTTAAAAGTGTTTGGTACCTAATAAAAAAACACTTCTAAGAAAATCAGATGTGCTTGAAGTGACTATAAGGGAAACATCTTGACTTATGCTTCCCCTATAATCCATATTTTCCATTATAATTAATGGTTCAAAAATGCAAATAGAATTTGATCTTTGGATTATGTTTGAATCTTAAAAATTAATAGGAAAAAAAATAAAAATCTAAAGAGTTGACGTGACGTATTTAGAATACCTTGATAAAAATACTGATACAAAAAAATGTAAATATATTAATATTTTCTTTCAATTTTTCTCTAATTTCACTTACTTTTTTCTCTCATTTTCCTTTCATTTCTGTTTTTAGACGCAAAACATACCATAGGCTGCTCACAATGGGGAATATTATTAGATTCATGGAAAGAATTTGATAACATACTTACATTGTTTTATGATAAGTTAAATTTAAAAGTTTATGTAATTACTAATACTCCTTTAATGTCATAACTACCCATTTTATGAAGAAATTTGTCTTCATCACGACTAAGAGAGTGTGGATGCTATCATATAAAAAATAATATTGTTTAATCTAGAACAAAAGTTGTTAACGTTTCTAGAGAAGTGTTTAATTAACTAAACATTAGAATTTTTAGAGAAGTTATGGAAAGGCATGTTTTTGCCTTTCCATAACTTTTTCCTTTCACTTATTACCCTAGCCTTGTTCGATAGAGAATCTCGTAGTCACCTCACCATCGCCACATCTCAGTTCCTCTCCCTCAATAGTCAGTCCCTCTCGCCTCTCCCTCAGCTTAGTCCCAAAAATTAAAATGGAAGGATCCTCTAGAATCCAGAAAGTCCAAAAGAAATGGGCTAGAAAAACAAGAGCAAATAAAAAAGTGGAAAAATTGCATATTATAATTTATCTATTAAACTATCTACTCTGAATTCAAAAGTCCTCGTGCAGCCTACACGACCCTCGTGTAGGCTGCACGATTACTACACGAGGGTGACGCCACCGTTAGGGAGTCCGGAGACGTCGGCGGGGGCCTCGGGAAGAGTTATCTTTTCTATTTAACAGCATGGCCACCCTAGAAACGGCTCAGTCGGAGGTAGGGTCCAGCGGATGGAATCAACATCCTGATAGGATGTGATTCGCTTCACTGGAGAATAAGTATCGAAAAAGTCTATACACTTCTTCTGCCGGTATCCTTTAGCTACTTTTAGTTCTTCTTTGTCTTCTCCACCAAGAACGTACCATGGAGTGTCACCGCTGAGGTGCACCTCTTGGGGTGCCACCGCCGAGGTGCACCCCTTGAGGTGCCGCCACTAAGGTACCCATGGGGGTCGTCCCCATTTTGGTTTCTAAAAGAAACAGAAACGGGCCCCTAAGCTCACAAATAGTTCATGTCCACGAAGGTTTTTGCTTTCTAAAAGAAATGGTCCCTTGAGCTCACTGAGAGTTTATGTCTATGAAGACTTTTACTTTCTAAAGGAAACGGAAACGGGTTCTTAAGCTCACTAAGAGCTTTTGGCGAAGTGAAATACTCATTCTAAGCAGCTTGTGATAGGCGCGCTTAGAAGTGAAATACAACATGTCCCATCCTACACCTCATAATAATTTATAGTTAAGTGTTTAAGGTTTTAGGATTAAGTGTTTAAGGTTTAGGGTTTAGTGTTTTAAAGTTTAGAGTTTAGGGTTTTAGGTTTGAGGGTTGAACGATACGTGCACTTAGTTGTTCAATTCCCAGCACCTCCAGTCTCTGAAAACCTTCCACAACTCACAAGCATCTCTCCATGTCGGAAACTCAGTCTCATTAAAAGTGACACTGACTGAGATATACAACTTTCCCATCTTAGGATCAAAACATTTATAATCTGGCGATCTCATCAGAACGCATGCAAGAAGTATATGCATCATTGTCCTCTTGAGTCCAAATAATGATGTCAAGACTCTTGCTAGTACTTTAGAGGTAGTTGTCATTGAGATTGCACCAATCAACGGAAGACAATGCTTGATTGCCCCACTTGCTAATTTCAATACCAAATTTCCAAATCATTATATAGAAATCCTATAAAATCCTATATTTTTATAGGGCCCATAGGATATGTGGGCCAAGATTCTAAAGACAATTGGATTGGAAATTTTATCATGATTCAAATTTCAACTACAATGTAGGTCTCTCAATAAACTTTGATTTTATATCTTACGGGACACGTGGTTCCACCCATGTCAAAAGTTATGCTTTGTTAGACATCAAGGTAAAAAGTGAAGTCACTGCAGTGTGCCCTAAGGCAGCACAGTACCTCACCTGAAACCTCCTTTCATCCATATGCTATACACCCTGACCCTTCCTCTCTCCTTTGTCACCGCTCCTTTGCTTTCTCCTCCGCTGAAGAAGCTGCAGCCGAACGACGCCGTCGCAAACATCACCTCCGCATCGGGGTGTAGTTCTCTCCCACAGTACATAATCTGGATTTGTGGACTGCACTTCACCAAAAAATGCTAGCTTTAAAAGGACATGCATACGTGAGCTTGAGTCTCTGATCAACCAGGTAGCATTCTTCGTTGACGTTGGCATCGAACGAACCTTCACCATCAGGCCAATGTGTCATCACGAGCACGACAAATACATGAGGTCTACACGGGGCTCGTGTACCCTACATGTAGTCTACACGAGTATTATGAAAAGAAATATCAAAATTTTGTTCACATAAGGATAAAGAAATCAAATTTATAGAGAATCCAGAAATAAAATAAACATTGTTCAAAACAAGTTATTTCTAAAATTTGTCGTCTTTGCAAAAAATGATTTCCCATATATTCCGCTTCGAAATTTATCGCTTTGTCGTTATAAATGTCAAATGGGCGAGTGGACCCAGACTGCTTTACTAGCTTTTCTCACTATCTTTCTTCTTTTTGTTTTTTTCTGTATGCTTATAAAAGTGCTTAAGCAACCCAAGCAATAGAAAAGAGTTTTCTCATTCAAATACATTGTATTTGAATACATGCTGTACACCCGAGAAATTTGCAGATCTTGTTGAAAATTTTGATGATCAGATGAGGAGAGTCGTGGAGATGGGATTCAGAGGGTTGTTGGATATTCAATGCCACAAGCTGAAGATGAAATTCTTGCAGCAACTATTAGGTTGCTTCGACCCAACCATTTTTATTTCAATTTCCTGAGTTTGAAATTTTGTCATTGCGCGTGTCCTATGCAATCAAAATTGAGTTATTCTTCTTTAGATTTAAATTATCTTATTTTCTTTTGTAATTTCCTTTTGATTTGGGTAACCATGTACTTTGTCTATTTTAATAGAGCAAAATTAATATATTTTAGGATCATTGTCGATGCCTTAAAAAATAACCCGCGAACGTGTTTTCAAACTCGGGTGTGCGCGGGCTCGAAAGAGCCCTCACGCTCCCTCGCGGGGAGGCGGGCGTGCTAGCACCTATCCCTTTGCGGGCGAGCCATTGCAAACGGCGCTGCTCGAGGTCAAGGTTGTTGTTTTAGATTGATCCTGGAACACTGTTAAGACGTTTCAGAGAGAGTTGTTCCTAGAATTCATTTAAGACGTTTCAGCAAAGCTTGTTTCTGGAACGCGTTCAAAAACTTGAAACTGATATATTTGTCAAGGAACCATAGCCCCATTTTGATTTACTATCAGTTCATCCATAGAGTTTTTTCTGTTTCCTTTTTTTTTCCTACGCTTTGCACTTTTTATTTCATATATCTCCACTTCTCCTTTTCGGTTCCCTTCCTTTTCTCGCTTCTTTTTCCTTTACTCTTGGCAACTCTATGCTGTCTACAACTTCCCAAAACAGGACTAGAAGGATCTCCTCGATCCAAGCAGGCAAATCAACATTGCCTGTGCTCCCATTCATGTAGGGTCTTTTTGACTCCGTATCGCACTAGAAGCACCTAAAATGACCAAAACACTCCAAATTCCTATCCCAAACGAGTTTTCATTGAAAAAAGTAAGTTCAAACCGGCCCAAAATAGCAGAACCGAACATATGTAGATTATTTTGAATCTTGAGTAATCATGAACTCATATACATGTCTACTGAATCTTTTGATGTACTCGTTAAATTTTGTTTGTAAAATAAGCTAGTGACTTTGTTTTGAAGATTCAGTGATGTGGATGGTTGGGAACATGACTCTCTTATTGCCAGATGCCACTGTCGCCGCCAATCCCACTATCGGTAGGCGGGAACGTTGAGAACGGGAAACGTTGTGGCAAAGGGAATGAAAACGTTGAGAACGGGAAACATTGTGGCGATCAACATTTTCTGCAAGGTTGCCCGGTATAAAATATTAAAAAAGGACAAAGAAACACATATAAACCCTAAACCGATGAACAGACCCATTAAAATTCAGGCCGGTTAAGGCCTATGGGCCAGGTCCGGGCCATCACGGGCCTTATCTTCAAGGCCTATGGCCCTGCGCGGGTCGGCCCGAATGCTAGGCCTTACCATTAATTTGGAGAGCCACCCTCGAGGTCCCCCTAGGGTGGCATAGGGAGTCGCGCCCAAGGTTCTCTCGGGGGGCATAAAGGAGGCACTTCCAAGACTCATAAGGCGGCTACATCCTTCAAGGAGATATTCTCATCTCGGTGTAGCGAACCTCAAAATCGTTAAGAGTGAAAACCCAGTTCCGAGAAATGAATAAGAAAGGGCAGCCTATATATCGGCAACGAGAGTTGAGTTCATTGGGAACGCATCCCATTGGAGCTCATCTTCAACCTTCCTGAGATGATCCCGTTCAATGAGAACAACACCAGGAGACTTGTTGATCTCCTACATCTTCTTCTTGAAGCCCGCCATCTCGAGCTCCATAGAGCGAATGTCCTCCTAGAGCTCGTTGTGGTAAGTCACACCCTGCACGTGTTTATCTCTCTCTCTCTCTCTCACTCTCTCCCTCTCTCCCTCTCTTCACTCTGTCTCTCTCTCTCAGTCCCTCTCTCCTTCCCTCTCTCTCTCTTACACACACACACATACACACTCTCTCTCTCTCTCTTTATCTCACACTCTCTCTTATCAAATAATTTGTAGCAGTGAGAGTTAAAATGACTGATCCTGATCAGGACCGGGAAGTCCGCTGAAGTCCTTTGAGTCTTTGACAACCAGAAAAGTGTCATGTAATATTCTACGTGCTCATACACGTCCTAGTGCGTTGATGATTGACTTGAAAGAACTTGCTGTAGATCTCGGAGTCTACTGATCGTTGGAATGATTTCGTGATAATGAATGATCGATCAGTTTTAGTAAGGACACTTGATAGCATTTATGGGCTACTCATCTTAGTCCAAAGGGTATCGTAAGGGCTTGTTAAGGAAGGCAGCAAGGGCCGACGAAGGGGGAAAAACAAAAGGCATTTTCTGGTCCCTCCTGAGCCGAGGGGTTAAACATAAGAAGAAGAGAAAGAATAAGAGGGTTATCGGGATTGAGAGCAAAGACAAGTGGGTTTCGCCATTGTTTGTTGGTTTACTAAAGTATAGAATGCCATATTTGTAATGTGGGACCGAAGCGTAAATAATAATAAAATAATATTTTTAACATAGTTCGACTAGTTTGCTTAGGTCGATGGATATGTGAATGTATCATCATCATTATAATATATTCAATATCGACTCAACTACCTAATCTAAATTCAATCCAAAGTCTAAATTCAACACACATAAATCATACATTAGAATTATAACTAGCTTAGACAAGAGTCATCATTCTCGATCATACTTGAGCAACCTAATGACTTGGAAACTGTATTCAACACGGGTAAAGTCCTGGAATAGAGTCATCTCTGAAGTCTTAAGGCTACCCTCTATCTCTTAGGACGTAGCCTCATCACTACGAGATGTTCCTTTTAAGGTAGAGCTACTGCTCACCCTATGTCGAAGCAGAGTTATTACATCATAAGGTTATCCTCTATCCCTTAGAGCATAGCCTCCTCACTACAAGATACTCATTTTAAGGTAAAATCACTACTCATACTCTGTCGAAACACAACTAGAGAAGCATAACCACAAATTCATATTTATAGCAACTCAAAACTTTAATCTCTTTCCTAGGAATCTCGTTTAAATCCATTATCACCGCAATATACTTTCTTAAAATATCTCCATAAATCAAGAAACAAATATATATCTAAGGAATTTGACATTTATTTTCTAACACGTAATAAATATAACATGCATATGCTCACCGTATTTCAGTAAATCCAATGACCCTTTGAACTCAGAAATCAGAATTTCACGATCGACACCAATGCTGGCTTAACGGTGAATGTTTTGAATTTAAGGTTTATTCATTTTTCGGGGTCCGACGTTTGAATCTCCTTGGGTACCAACAATTCATTAAGCCATGTCAGTGGTGTTGAACCAACATTTATCCTATTCCTGTAGAATTTTTTTTGAGATTACAATGTACAATTTCTATGGGATTAATTAAGGTACAATATCTCTGAAAAGAAAAAAAATGGTAATTAGCATCATGAATTCATCACTTCTAGAGCCTGATAGTTTATTTTGGTCTTACATCACATGTACTAACAATTCATATCAATAATTCATATGTTAATTTCACAAGTCATTTTAATAAGTGATAAAATATCAACTTATGAATATTAACATACCACTTTGTCAATTAAAACTTAATTGGCCTAGATGTCATGTGATGTAGTATTAAAACAAATATTTAAAAAACAGTTTACATGTGAGGCCCACATCCATGAGTAATTACTCTATCTACGGGCCACAATGTGACCAATAATTACCATCAAGATTTTTTCTAATTTAATTTAAAAATAAATAAAAAATAGATTTATTTTTTTGATTTTCGTATCCAATAGATCAAGACTGCTCAGATTTAAGCCAGCAAACCAGATTTCTACAATGTGGGGCTCATGCTACATTTGTGGCCGGCATTTTGAATAATTTCTCCACATTGTTGTGAATCCCACAACCATGCTTACGCCACAACGATGTATAGCATGTTTGTTCAGTTATGAGATTAATGTATAGTCTTACTCTATATATATATAGACACATTACAATAATTATAAGTTTATGTCAAAATATTTCATAAATTAGCATGCTATCACATCAAAAGTATTTGATAAATCAATGATTAACATATTATTTAATCAATTAATAATTTAGTTAATATAGAATTGTTATTATAAGGTTAACATATAAAATAGACTCCTACACTTTGATGAAATTGTAAACTATATTCCTATACTTTTTCAGTTTTTATATCCCTGTACTTTGACTAAACTGTAAAATATATCCCCACGATATTTTTTGATTAAATTTAATAGAAAAATTAACACCTTCAATTTCCATCCATTTCCCTCAATTTCTTCCATTATTTCCCTCCACTTTCAACACATTTTTTTTTTACTTTCCTTTAATGGTTTTTTTGCTTGATTCTTCAAAAAAATCTGTTTTATTCTTAAAAAAATCTCCTTCCTTCATACTGTAATGAATTTTTTTACTTTATTCTTAAAAAAATCTGCTTAATTCATATGATTAAAAACATAATCCCTATTACTTGAAGGTTTTTTTGTGGGTAGTTCTACTTACAAGCTACTTCTATTTTAGATTTGACGAAACTTGACTCTCCAAAAAATTCATAACATGTAGTGAAGATTGTTACATGACAAATGTAATTCAAACTTTTTATTTATCCTTTAAATTTTTTATTGAACTGAAGCTAAAATCTCAATGATTTTCTATTAAAAATAAATTACAAATGTATTATTCGTATGATTGGAAAAAATAAAAAATATAACTTAGTTCATTGAAATCTTATAATGAAAATCTTTGTCGTAGTAGATTTTTCTATGATGAACCATTTTTTGAATAGTAGATTTTTTTTAGAATGAAGCAGATTTTTTTAAGAATGAAGCAAAATTTATTATAGTATGAATGAAACAGATTTTTTTAAGAATAAAACAAAAAAAATTCATTAAAGGAAAGTAAAAAAATCAGATCTGGAAAATGTATTGAAAGTGAAAATGAGGGCTCAATAATAAGGAAAATTGGAGGGAAATATGAGAAGAATTGATTTTTTCTATTAAATTTAACAAAAAATATCACAAAAAAATATATTTTACTGTTTAATCAGAATACAGAAGTATAAAAATATGAAAAAAATATATATAAAGATTTACAGTTTGATTAAAGTATGGGGTATTTTACATTTTATTATAATGATCCTTAACATCACGGTGCTCGATCGTCCGAAAATACAATTGCTGGTGGATGATGGTTTGCATTGACCTAACGTGGACTGGAACCGCAGAGAGAGAGAAGAAGAAAATAGTCCACGGAAGAGAGAGAGTTTTTAGCTTTAAGAAAAGCTAAAAGGTGGTTTCTATTTTGTTGCTCTGGTCATCACCATTATTGTTGTTCGTTTTCACAGTTTTACTTGCTACACTTTCTCTCTCTACCGACTGTCTCAGTTGTCAGTTACCCCCTCCGATCCCTCCCAATGAGAAGGTAATCATGTTTTTTTCCATCTGGATATGGTGAAAGAGGCCCGGATTTTCTAGTATTCCAATTTTGTATTTGCTTTGTGATTTCCTTTTGCGCTCTCGTCCTCATCTGTGACTGTGACTTTGAGCTTTGGGTTAATTATGACTGTGGAGGACCAAAGGGATAATTTAATGGGTGAAGATGGGGTCACAGACAGCTTCCCGGTGGGTATGCGTGTCCTTGCTGTGGACGACAACCCTATTTGTCTCAAATTGTTGGAAAATTTGCTTCAAAGATGCCAGTATCATGGTTGGTTTTTCTCTCTTCATATTTTGTTTAATCATATGAGAAATTTAAGTTCGTCAGTGGCAAACCTTTTGGTTTGCTTAAATTAGTGCTGTTCTTTCCCCTTTCAGTTCATTCCCCGAAATCTGTCTTCTTTAGAATTTCAATATGTAAATTCTGTTCCTAAACTATCCTTCAAATTGCTCTTCTCGTGTGCATAGAGTTTTATCTAGCGGTATACGAAGTCCACTGCTCTCTTCCCGTTAGTATTATATTCATTAATTCCTTTCAAATTGTCTTCCTAAAGTTTGATTTAGATTTTAGATGTTGTGGTGTACCTTCATAGCGGTTGGTATTATGGATTGTCAGATTCAGATGTAATCTTTTTGGTTTCTGGGTGTTGACTTTTTGCTCTATAAGATTTTGGTGTTGTTTTTTATTTATATTGTTAATTAATGTTTTTTTTTTTGGCAGTCACGACCACCAATCAACCGATACAGGCATTGAAAATGTTGAGGGAAAATCAAAACAAGTTTGACCTGGTTATCAGTGATGTAGACATGCCAGATATGGATGGTTTTAAGCTCCTTGAGCTAGTGGGACTTGAAATGGACCTACCTGTTATCAGTAAGCTCAAATTCATGATCTTAATTATTCCTTTCTTTCCTGTTTTTTTAAATATGTGCAATAAGTGATAGGTAGAGGACTCCACCTTGTCTTCCCACACCCCCTTTCTATTACCTGTGGCCACTGCTTCTGTAATGCTCTTTTCGTAAGAAAAGCCAGATTGTTATTTCTTTCTTTTTGGAGAGTGTTAGATTTGGTTTGTAGCTATTCTATGAAAATTATTTCTTGACTTAACTGTTGTGTCAAAACATGGCCATAGTGTTGTCAGCACATAGTGATACCAAGCTTGTAATGAAGGGCATTACACATGGCGCCTGTGACTATTTGTTGAAACCTGTTCGAATCGAGGAGCTCAAGAACATATGGCAACATGTCATTCGAAAAAAGAAACCAGACTCTAGGAAGCAAGACAGTTTTCCCAATCAAGACAAGGATCATCATAGAACGGGTGAGGGTGAACAAGGTTTCTCATTGGCAGGCAATTCAGATAATGGGAAACTTCGTAGAAAGCGGACGAACCAAAACGAAGTTGAGGAGGATGAAGGTGAAGAGAATGAGTCTGATAATGAGGATCCTTCAAGTCAGAAGAAGCCAAGAGTAGTTTGGTCTGTTGAGCTTCACAGGAAATTTGTCTCAGCTGTTAATCAGTTGGGTCTTGAAAGTGAGTGTTTTGGGTACAATGAGCGGTGTTTGTATTTATCTTCCGATAATTTTTGTATTTGATTCTTGTTTCCTTTCTTATGTTCTTAATCCTAATGCAGAGGCTGTTCCTAAGAAAATACTTGATATGATGAATGTTGAAGGACTTTCGAGGGAAAATGTGGCAAGCCACCTCCAGGTATAAATCTTTACTCCCCTTGATTTTTGGGCTACATGGGACAGTTATCACCCAATCTGTTAGATTTTTGTGAAAAATTGGATTGCATATTGAATGTGTGCTTGTGTACTTTCTCATGCAGAAATATAGGCTCTACCTCAAGAGAATTAGTACTGTGGCAACACAACAAGTTAATTTTGTTGCTTCATTGGGTGGTAAAGATGCGTCTTACATGCGAATGAGTGCTCTAGATGGATTTGGGTTGGTAGGATCAGGAAGGCTTGCAAACAAAATTTTATCTACATACGCACCTGGTGGAATGCTCGGTAGATTGAACTCACCTACTGGTTTAGGCTTGCAAGGAATTTCTTCATCTGGAGTGATCCAACAGGGTCCTCCCCCGAACTCAAACAATTCAATTGATACAATTGGGAAACTCCAGCCTGCTTTGTTGGCTACAAACCAAATTGCTGGTCTATTTCAAGGAACTCCAACATCATTAGAGCTCAACCAGTTGCATCAGTTTAAGTCAATGGCTAGAGAGTTTAATCCAATTAATGATTTATCTGGTTTCAACGTTGCCTCTGGCTTCCCTGATACAAGAGTGACTGTTGGTAATTCATTCAATTCTATTTCCAGCACTTCAACCAATGCAAATCCTTTGATATTACAAGGGAGCATTCAACAAATGCATGGTAGGGGTGATTTGGGAAGTCAGTCTGCACTTAGAATACCTTCTTTGAACTCAGAATCTTTTCAAAGTGGCCTTAGTCATTCGTCTAGTTTTATTGATTATGATAGATGTAATGAAAGCTGGCAGCATGGAATTCAATTATCCAAGTTCCCATTCCCACCAACTTCCCTGGCATCAAGCGATACATACCCTTGTACTCAATTTCTGTCAAATAATTCAAGTATTTCTACTGCTTGCCCTGATACGGGGCACATTCCAGTTGATTTCCCATCCAGAAGTACTGTTCCAAATCCGCTGCAGGATTCAATAGCAGACATCCAATGCCAAGAAGAATTAATTGGTAATGTTTTTGAAACTACGAATTACACAAGGAGGCAAAATTGGGAAGAACAGAAACAGACATACAACCAGAACCTGAGTCATTCTTCCATAAGTTCTTTGATTTCTCCGAGTGATATGGTGGGTCCCTTAAGCCAAAGATTGGATCAGAAAAATGCAGTTTGTAATGACTATGAGAAGAATAATGTATCTATGATTGGCCAATTAAATAGTAGCATGCCATTTTTTGGGCAACACGCTGCAGTCGAGAGACCCATTGTAGAAACGAGGACGAATCTCCACGGTAACGATCCCTTGGATCAGACAACGGCACATAATGGTTACACACAAAGAAGCTATGATTCTCCGGATAATATAATGAATGTGATGGTCAAACAGGTAATGTTCTATGAATCTTCCTTGCTCTATGCCCAAATTATTAATTTTGATGGTACTGAATAATGGATGCTGTCAGCCACAATAAAAACTTTAGTCAGTTGGCAAACTTAATTTCATTATAAATGCGTAGTTAAGCTATAGGTACTTAAAGAATTTATTGAATTGCTATTATGAAAATGTATCACATGCCTTTTGTCTATGCTTAAAAGAATGTACTGTTGAATCTCGTTGTAATTGTAGTGACAACAGTTGCTCTCAAGCATAGTTTTTCTCTCCTTTTCCTTTATGGAAACACTTCCGTATCTTCAGTCAATCATACCTTCGGTCATCTTTTAGTAATTGTAATGACAACAGTTGCTCTCAAGCATAGTTTTTTCTCTTCCTTTTTTTTATGGAAAACTTCCGTACCTTTGGTCAATTATACCTTCGGTCAATTGTATTTTAGTTATTGTTGGATGTGATTAATGTAGCAATATGAACTAATTACGCGTTGATGAGAAACTGATCTGCTAGTTCTTGTTTCTTGCTTATTACCTTAGCTTATGGTATGCAACCATTCACCATTTTCAGTAATCCATGTTTCCTCTCCGTTGTAAAGTTCTGACAGTTTTGACACTATTTTGTTATGTAAATAAGCCCCTTAGAATTAATTATGGCCCCCAAATCTCCTCTTTCTTTGTCTTCCTATAACGTAAGGAGAGATCATCATTTAACTGAATTTCCATTTGCCGTTAAAGTTTCTGGAGTCTTTAATATCAGATTTTGTTGCTTTTGTTGGATAAGAAATTGAATTCTGGAAGGATATTATATCTTACTAGAATTAAATGACACGTTTATGCCTAGTGTTATGATAGAATTCCATGTGTTATAATTGTTACTATTTATTTTAGTCCGTTCGTTACTGTCTACATGCTTATGTATGATCGTGTCTCCATAAGGAAAAGTACTCAACTGATTACTATCACTTTGAATCAGCTAAACGTAGACTCGTGGTTTATCTTGTTAGACAATTTGTATGTTTGACTACACGTGCTTTGATTTTTGTTGTTTAATGGATTTTTCTCTTTTCCATCTCTGGGGCCATCAGTGACAGGATTATCTAACATGTGATCCAGGAACAAAATGAGCAAATGCTAATGGATGGAGAATTTAGATTCGATGCATACTCTCTCGGGCCGTGTATTTGAGACCAATTTCACCGCCAACTCTTTAAACGTAACGGAGGGATTCAGCTGTATAATTGCACTCCTTAGCGAGGAGCATGTATTATAAGTGATTTTGTTATTCTCTGTAATTTCCTCATATTCACCTATTTTCTGATTCTGCTAGAGTTGTATTTCATGTTGCAGCTAGAAACAGCAAGTCTTTTCTGTTTTTGATTCATTTCACAATCCCTGTTTCCCTTGTTGATAGAATAATGGCAAGAGAATTTGCTCAATTTTCTCTTCTTTTTGTGTTTCCTTGATGTCTTTGCCATTTTTAATTTTTGATTAGCATTTAATGTTCTATGTTAGCAATACTAAATGAAATAAGGTTTTAGAGCTAAAGAACATTTTAATTCCCTGTTTGTTTGACTGGATTGCAGTTTCTTATTCTGATGCTAACACATAAATGCTAACACAATTAATGTTCTATGTTCACAAATTTCCAACCAATTATCAATTTTTTTAAACGAAACCAATTATCACTATCCTTTGTTCAAAACTTGTTTTTGAAGAAATGGAGCGCAACAATCGGATAAAAATGTTCCCCGAATACTCCGACATGCTGTACAGCATGTCTTTTTCAATCCATTCATTCCTTTCAAACGTGATCTTAACTCTAGTGATCGTATGGACAAGTTTTTTTCCAATCCATTCATTCCTTTCAAGCGTCATCCTACCGATCGTATAGACAAGTTTTTTCCAATCCATTCATTCCTTTCAAGCCGATCGTATAGACAAGTTTTTTCCAATCCATTCATTCCTTTCAAGCGTCATCCTACCGATCGTATAGACAAGTTTTTTCAATCCATTCATTCCTTTCAAGCGTGGTCTTACAAATTCTACCGATCGTATCAGACCACAAACTCTACCGATCGTATAGACAAATTTTTTCCAATCCATTCATTCCTTTCAAGCGTGATCTTACAAACTCTACTGATCGTATTAGACCACAAACTCTACCGATCGTATTAGACCACAAACTCTACCGATCGCATGGACAAATCCGATGCTATCCACACTTATAAGCCGAGCTATAACTAGATGGTTGAACACTACTTTCATTCAACTTGTTTAAAAGAGAAAAAAAACAAAGAATGAGACATACATATCCTACATACCGTATAAAAGAATGACTTATTTTATTGTTTAGCAAAGGAAAAAAGAATGAGACATTATCTCCTCCATACTACATACAAGAAAAAGGTTTTTCTTTTGTTTTTTGTTTCACTTTCTGTTCCTATATTATATCATTGCCTTTAATAATCGTCTGGTAGCCCTTCCCTTCATAAACCTATTACAATTTCCCTCATTTCTGTTCTGTTTTCTTCTAGTCAAATGTAGCATGAGAACAGTAGGAGGAAAAAAAATCTCAAGCTCATTCTTTGTCAATAAAACCTGAAGTGGCAATATATCTAAGCAGCAGATTACTCAATCTATCTCAGTAAGCTGAGCTCTTCTTTCTGCAGCTCTCTTTCTGATAAATATCCCCCACCTTAAAGCAGCTTTGAGCTTAAGCCATCCAACAACTGCCTTCCCTGAGCTCTTACTGCGCTCATGCTCAAACGACTGATCCATCGGAGACTCGTTTATACTGTAAGAATAACATGCACCATCAGAATGGCCATATGGTGTGCCCATTTCAACTCCAACTCCCATACTCTTCAACAATCTCTGCATGTCATCATTCTCCAACATCTCTGAACTCCTAACACGAATCTCCTCGGCGATAAAATCTTCCAATCCTAGCCCACTCCTTGGGCGTTGCCAATCTCCTGATATATATGAGCCTCCAGCTTCAGAAGTAGCAGCAGGCCCGTAACTTATGCTGCCACCTAAACCTGTTGCTGGGTTATTTAATGTCTGATCAGACGCCAGGAAAGGAAATTCAATGAATTGTTGAACTGGTTGATAGTCATTATTGGGTTGGTAGAGAGGCCCTGGTTGAGAAGAGATATATCGCTGCCTGTTCTGGGTAGTGGAAATGTAGTGATCCATGGAAATGGAGTTATCTTGGTCATTTGCAAATGTAGTCTTACTCAAGGTTGCCATTTCCTTCTTAGAGCTGACCATGGAGTTCAGGACATTACCTTCGTATTCTATAACTTGATGCCAGTTATCATAAGCTCTCTTTACCAGACTGTCGACAGATATCTGCACCGACATCGCAGGACAATGAGTAAATTTATTGAAGCAGGTGGAATGGTTTGCAAACAGTTACTTATAAAATTAGAAGATAAGGCTTTGGCTAATTAAACAATGTATATCAGGAATTTCAGCACTCTAGCTGGTATTTTGAAGATCTTGATGACCCAGTCGCATAATGCTACCAAAGATGACACAAATAAGATGCTGTCTAAGTTAACATTTTCATTCACCTAAGCGTACTCTGAGCTTCAAATGTTTTAAACTAAATATGTATATTTTCTAGTAAGGATAAGACTAGTTCTAGAATTATGGTATTCCATTTTTAACTGATTGTGGAACTCCCATTGGGAAAGAATTGCATGAAAGCCTGCCAGCAAATAAATCGATGCATAACCGCGATAAGAATTTTTGAATCACTAATCACAGCTAACCTTTTGACTCTGGGTAAGTGTTTCCAATGATAGAAATTGCCCATCAGCAATAAGACCTATAAGCTCAAAAATATGGTTGAAAACAACACCAGCATTTTGAGTTTCATCGGTATAGTAAACATAGAGCTTTCCTCCCAAAACACACGTCTTGGCGTGGTCCACTGTATTCTCCCACATCCTGTTGGACATTCCACTACCAAGTATCTATAGAAAATAACATCATGATACAACCCAGTGAGCAAGTTTCAACTAAAGATCAATTAAAAAAAGTGAGAAACTCATCCGCCAGAAAAGCAAATTAACACGAAAAGATCTTTGATCCTTACCCTTCTTAATCTCTGTGGATCCTTGACAAGAACGCGGAGGAAATCTTCAACAGTTAATATTTCAGCCTGGAGCAATTTCTTGTGCAGTGCTCCATCCTTTGCTATTCTATCCAATCTCCAGACTTCATCATGCAAAGCAGGTGGGTAATGTTTCTTGTATACTGCAAAGTCAAAATTTATATTATATTGAAGAAGAAATCTGCAGGGACTGATAACCATTAAGTGGTTTTCTCTTAATTCATGGGTTGACACTTTTTCAATTTTGGTTAGCGTATCGGAATATATAATAAAGAAAAGGCAAACATAAGTAACATAACAGCCTTTTGAGTACTCACATTCTCCTCTATGATCTTTAACAGCAAAAGCCTCTGATTTAGCCTCACGAACACGAAGTCCCTCACAGAATCCAGGGGCGACCTTAACTCCGAGCCTAAACTTCCTGCTTCTGATCCAGCTAGAGTTGTCAGTGAAAATAATATCACCCAAAGTTCCTATTCCACCCTTGAGGGTCACTTGTAGATCCCCAGTCAGTATAGGCCTTTTCCCATCACGTTCCTTAACTTCATGGTTTTCAAACTGCTCTTGTGTCCAATCATCATCAACTTCCTCATTGAAATCACCTTCAAGCACTACAACATTCAATTTTGCTGCTGATTCTGGTCCTGTTTGCACGATGCTGCTGCCACTCTGGTCCAGCAACACAACATGAATGGCTGCACTTTGCTCTCCTTCAACCTTCCCCCCTGTAAACAGATGAGGTGGCATCCTTGTCTTGAAGTGAAGTTGAAGATTTTTTCTTAGTGGGCCTTCTATTTCTGGTGGAGATGACCTGCCTTAATTGAAATTGTATCACGGTTAATATTTATATACGGTGATTACATAAACAGGTCTTAATACAAAAATCATGTAAAAGGTGGGTTTCTATGTGAAAGGCATATGGAGCTTGTTACCTTCAGTTAATAATTTTGTATGTTATGTCCATGTAAACCTAATTACTCAATAAAAACAGATATATTCCAGGAATTATAACATTTGTAAGCTTTTTGTTGTTTTTCTTGTTACTGACGTCTTATTAGTATTAATTCTAATTTTTTTTTAAATGGTAAAGTCTTGTTTCTATCTCAAGGCAAAAGGATTTGATCATCTTAAAACATTGCACTTGCATTTCCTATAAAAGGCATAATTATTAAGGTTCATGATCTCCTTACGCATGTTCTCGTCTTATTAAATCTTGTTTTCTATAAGTAAAACAATTATTTTCAATCATTTTTCTTCACAATTAACTATCGTTATCATCAAGGACCGTGCTACAGAGAACCAAAATCAACAACTTCAGCATCTGAAATTCAGAGCAGGTAGTAAGTACAGACCTCCCAGCCAAACTTGTAGGGCCTAACTTAGTCAAGGCACGCTCCACTTCTTCACTGACCTGTTATTCATAATATTCCAATCTTAGAATCTCAACAAGTGTGCTTTGCAGGAATTGTATTCTAGGGTAATTACTTTTATTATTAATTATTTGCTTTATGAATCATTTGCATGGATACTGGGATATGATATTTCAAATGTATAAATTTAACATGTGATAAACAGTTTGGTTACGGAAAATATATAAATTACAAATGGTGTTAAAAAAAATATGATCAATAAAAAGACATCTACAATCATTCACTTGTTATTCTTTACGGTGTTAGGAACTAAAAAGGAAACAAATGTATGATTTGATCAAATGAATATTAGCACAAGGCCTAGTTACTTTCAGAAACTGAACCAAGAAGCAAAATAACTTTTCTTGAGCAGGAAAGAATGCCAAGTGAAGCTTATAACAAACAAAATAACAAGATCCAAGAATGAATCGTTGCACTTTCTTGATATAAAGACGCACGCGATTGGTTACATATTAGTTGAATAATTGAAGCAAGTTAAGTCAAATTCCTTTCTACTTATCCCCCACACATTTCCAAGTCAAAATCCCAAGATGCTGCCACCTTGCACATCAGAAATGCAATATGCAATTTTTAGTGAAGATGTTAAAGAAGAGAATGATCAACAATTATCAAAGTGCAACAGTTTAGAAACTGTGTTCACTAAGTGTATAGCGAAAAACAACTTTATGACTCACAATTCTCCGAAGAAGAGGCTCCAAAGATGAACAAAGTCTTTGCAGGCTATCCACCTTCAAAGCTTCCACAATCACACTGCGTAGGAATTGAATTGCAAGATCATTTACGTTGCCTCACATTTACAAATTGAGTAGAAAATATATGCAGCAAAACAGACACTAAGACTGAAACGGTTGCACAAAAATACTGAACAATTACTGTAACCAAACTCCATAGAATGTTGCAAAAAAAGATTACAAGATTAAATTGTTCCACTTTTAATCAACTTAAGTGGCATTAAAATTAACTTATCTCTAAAGGTAGTCCTCCAGTTAAGTTAAACTAAATCCAAAGAGACAAATGACGATAATATGCAGCCATTTCTTGTTGGATGTCAAATAGAAGAACTTCTGGTTAATTCAACTGAGATTTACGTTTAACCCATAAATGAATGTCAAATAGAAACTAAATTATGTTAATTTGATATTGGTTTAGGGCTGTCTGGTGCATATCACTGATTCACTAGACTTAGTCAAGCTGCAATTTGAATAGACTTTTACTTGAATCCCCTCCCAAATCAGTGGAACTCTTCAGAAATTTCAGAAGCTATCACAAACACAAACGACAACATCGAAGAAAATTTCTGAAGTCTAAAGTCATAATAGAGGATAAAATAACTGTATACTAACGAAGAACATAAGGCATAATGAAGCATATACCTCGCCAAAGCTGGCAATTTCCGCTGCTTAGCTTCAGGCATGTGGTCTCCATCATCCTCCAAAATCTCTTCATGCCCCCTCTTTTCCACTCTCTTGCTCCTAAAACTTTCCATTCTCAGACATCCATAAAATCTAATCCAACTCTATCTTCAGAACCATCTCACACTTCAGATTCCTGCCTAAGAATATACTAATGATTTAGGTATCAAAATCCACCAGGCTCGATTACAGACTCCAAATCTCTTGATCTCTCTGTTTGACTTTCTTCCTTTTCTTTGGGACAGATTTCGATCTAGGTACGATGAGAAATATCTGAATATTTTTAAGAATTTGAATAGATCGAAATCTTTCTATACTAATTTAAAATTCAAGATCCCAGCTGTGTAAGCATTATTGATGAAGAAAGCGTGAAGGCTGAAAGTTGAAACCGCGTTTGTGGGGACTCGTTCGTTTAGTTAAGGGTTTTAATATATGGAGTGGGAAGTCAATGGTTCTCAAATGCACCGACGGATGGAGGACCCTGAATATTTGCTGCTTCAGTTGAGCGATTCACTACTTAGTACCTACTAGGTACCACTACTCACTACTGTAGCTGCAACATGCCAACATTTCCAATTCCAGTGTTGTTTGGGAACTGGGAAAATGTCCACGCGTTTTTATCTTTTTGCAGGAAAATGTCCCCGCCTTTTGTTTGGAGTGATGGGGATATTTTCAAACAGACTAGGGTTGGTTTTTATCCTACTCAATTTAGCCATTTCTCATGTAGTTTAATTTTTTTTTTTGTTTTCTAATCAAGTCCTTAAATATCGAACATATTTCCCCTCCTTAACCAAGAGATGCTTATTTATAATCCACCATCTACTTTAAACAAAGTCTCATATTTAATAGAATGGGAGATGACTTCCCCAAAATACCTTATACCCAATAATATCATGAGTACACATCAATGATGTGTTTGAAACTGATTATCTTAACTGAAAATTCATACTCTTTCATGTCATATAATACAAGTGTACAATATATGAATATATTGTCATATTTTAAAACACCTTTTTTTAAGCTGCAAAATTCATTCGATAAGAAGAGTCAACAAAGTAAATGTAGTCAACAAAGGGTGGAGCAGATCTAACCTACAGAAGGAGGGCTTCAAAGCAATCGCATATTTAGCTAGTTAGCAACAACATTACAAGATCTAGGAATATGAGACATTACAATTTGAATGAAAACTAAAAGAATGCTTAATAGCTTTGGCAAATCCATCCTAGGGAAGCAAAGAGCCAAACACAACAACCGGGAATGATATAACTTTAACCCTCTAAAAAGAGCCAACCGGACATTCATATTGGGAGAAGACTAAGGAGTAGTGAAATTTTTTTAAGCGTCCAAGTAGAGTATTATAAAACGATGTTATTCTGTATTAATCAAACTGGAAATGGATCACATCTTGTTGGGGATTCCAAGAGAAAAAGATTTATCTCCCTTAATTTGGACTGTCCATGCTGAAAATTAATGTTCTTGATCAACTCTCACTGCTTTTTTCTTACTTGGTTTTCAACTAGATTAGATATGGGAAATAGAACATGATCCCCTCATGATCTTCCAATAGGAGAGAATCCCCATCCGATCTAATAATAATATTATGCTTCTAGAGCGGAGGGCCTGGACATATCTTATCGTACATAATTGTACTCATAGAACTGGCATCTACATCTTCAGTGACATGAAACATGTTCTCTCGTGTTTAAGACATTGTCTAATGATTGAACCATTGAGTTTCTATTAAAGAGAACCCTTTATTCAATGGAAATAGACTTTCTGGCATTCAAAGGTCAACGTCAGAAAGGGCACTCTTTATGTGAGCCGTCCGTTTCAATCTAGAGGGTCCAAATGAAGGTACGCGTACAACAAAAAAACATTTTTTTCTTTGAATCTAAACATTCCGCATCAGAATAGACAACTCAAATCAATCTTCTTCTTTATCGTTGGAGGGCCAACGAAAGAGAGTCCGGATCCTCATTCAATTGTCTGGATATTGAACCCTCTACTGCTGTAACCAACCAGTGATGATCCAAATTCTTAGGCAACATGGAGACATGCTTTGAATTATTCCACATCCACCCATTTGTCCTTGTTTCCATAATGAGTTGAGAGTTGTGCAATATGAGGAAGACAAGTGATGATGAAAGTAGAGAGGATAGGAGTCTGTAAAGTTTATTTTTGTACACCTTTTTTTATATAAGATTGTTGGTGATATGAATCAGTAAGTGCACCAAGACATCCCAACTAAGTTGACACCTCCGTAGGACCCTCATCATTTGACCCAACCTAACAAATTATATTTTTGTACACCTTATTGACGAATAATATATGATGTCAAATTTTCTACTTGGTAACATGTACATCATTCTCCACCGAGGCATAATTTCCTTTTCTGTTTCTTTCCTAATAATGGAAACAAAAAGACATGCTAAATTAAGTTATACACAGCAGAATTTCCAATGACTGAAACAGTTGCAAGTAATTAAAGAAAGACAACTGATTATTGAAAGATATAGTAGAGCTGAAGAACCTATAACATTTTCATGTTTGATTTAAATTAACAGTTACATGCCTTAATATGACAAAGCAACACAGCTATTTTAGAGAGAGAGAGAGACCTAACTGATGAACAAGCATGTTTGCCTGCTTTTAGAAATCTCGTGGATACAACAAACTTAGTAGTTGAAATTAAAAAAAAAAAATTGATCGGAGAATATTATTCACCTTCCCAACCCATTTGGCGGGCTCGCCTTTCCCATAAAGAAGTTACTTTTCTCTCCTTTATCAGCAAGGCTTCAGCACGCTCTCTGGCCTCCTCACAAGTTTCAGTAGCTGCATTACATTTTTCTGCCTCCTTCTGGTATTGAGAAGCTACCCTTTTCGCTTCTGCAAACGTTATGTTCATATGCCGACCATGCTCTTCGGCAACAGCTTCTTGAAGCTTTAACTCTTCAGTCAGAAGGTCCACAAACTGCTTCTCCATTTCTTGCTTGAGATCTGGGTCATTACTCCCACAATCTGTATAATCATAAATTGTTTTAAGTCACAAATAAGAACGACAGAACGGTTTACCAAGGAAACTTAAGAATGAGCAACAGAAGGCAGTAGTTGTAGTATATTCATGGATATCCAAGAGACACTTAAACTAATTACTGCCGCACTCGTGTTTAGTAGACCATAAATTGGCTTAAGCATAGTGTTTCAAGTAACTTACATCCGCTTAAAAAAAATGTTGAATCTCGAGTTTGAGAAATGGCCCTCAATATTTTTGGCATTTTAAAACTGTTCCTTCGTTTTATTCTTTCTAATGGAACTCTGCTTGTATTGATTAACTCTTCCTTTTAGAGTTTGGTTAGATATCTAATCCACCAAACTTGTACTCTTCTCTCTCTTTTTTCCGCCTTAACACAGATTTTCAGTTTTCTTTTTAGAAAAATATGTTCAGATTACTCTCTAATATAGTTACTACATTCACATTCTTATAAACAATTATGACACAAGTTGTAGGCTGACTAAATTACTTGATTCTTAAGATTCAGATATTCAAGGTCGAAAAAACGCATAAAAGCTGAAAAAATTGAGTCAGCAAGAGGGGTTGGCAGCAATGATTAATAATGCCCTACCTATTTCTCCAGGGAGTGCATTCGAGACCCAAACTTTCATCTCTAAAATGTAGCAACAACAATGACGGAAGAAAAGGTTGAAAACGAAAAAAAAAGTAGAATCCATTCAATTCGTAATGACAAGCTTCACATTTTAGAAAAAGAAAACAAGTGTTATGTTTATGAAGAAATGACACAGCAAGATTCATGAAATTGAATCGGTAGGATGAAATCGAACCTGTAATTGAGAGATTAGCCAGGCCTGCAAGAAACAACAACCACAAAAGGATGACAAAAATCAGTACATAAAAGTCAGTTTCAAAAGACCATTGTCAAAATAACAGGCAGTAATTCGTAAAACTTAAGTACATCAATCACAACGGCTTGAGAATCTGCATCCGATTCACAAGCTTGAACAGTTTTTTGCTTTTCTTTTTCCTTAATTTGTTTTCGAGGGGGGTTGGTATGAGATAAAAACACGTAAAATTTTCCTACATAAAGTTATACAGAACCCCAAAACACATGCAAAAAATTAGTACTCATCTTAAGAGGCCATTATGCTGTGAAGCAATCATGAGGAACAATATTCAGCGTTTATTTATCCATTCTACACTCCAAAAGTAATGCTTACGAATTCCATGCCGTTTAAGATTTTAATGTAGCAACTGGGAAAGAAACTTTCAAGTTTCAACTGTTGGTCCTACAAATCTGCAGATGGCGTAACAACGTTTGCATAACCTACAATGAGTACTACAACTATGTTCACCACTTCACCTTTTATAAGTGAAGAAAACTAATTGCTAGCCTAAAATCTCACCCCATTGCAGACAGAACTAATTGGACAGAATTCTTCGTATAATGTTAGGAAAAGAGAAGAAAGGAATAAGACAAGAACATAGAATCAGGTTAATATTCTATTCAAAACATCAAAAGACAGGGTTCTAGAAGTAGAGAGAGCACTATTTGAAGCGAACATTCATCATTTCAGGGTTGTGGGATCTAATTCTAATGGAAATTGCTGTTATCAAAAGTGTAGTGATACGAATAACATATATCAATCAAGATTGGTTTCTTCATTCTTATAACAGTGAAAATGTTATCAAACTAGATAGAGCGAGATGAAATTCCCGGTGTAGTGATCAAAGATTAAAATTAGGAACAGACGATGACATCTGAAAATTAAGCCGACTTTCCCCTCTAGCATGACAAAAAACAAAAATAAGAATCCAGAAGTATAAATAACAGCCGATTCCAGATTAAAATGATAAAACGGAATCACAAAATCCAAAATCCAAACTAAAGTTCTCTTCATTCCAACTGTTATAATATCAACTTCTATATCAGAGCATGAATACATTGATAATCTCAGTAAGAAATATCAACATCTCAATTATTAAGCAAATATTATGAATGAATGACGGAAGTACAAGTCTAAATCTAAGTTGGGTTCAACTTCTCATAGTCATTCCGATGCATAAAAACAGCTTGAAGCTATATAAACAGCAACAAAAACGGATCGAACCTCGAATTGATCAAATGGGTACCATTTTAAACTCACTGATTTGATATAAAGTAGGAAAACCAACGACAATTTACATAAGCCCATGAACGAAAACATGAAAACCAGCTCATACAGGAGAGAATTATTACCGGGAGCAATCTTTAGAAGGGACAAAGGAGGAGGGCAATCACAAATGCAAGGCGGGCAAGAAGCTTTGGAATCGCCCAATCTAATGCCCTTTTTGAATCGCCAATACAGAGCTGGGCCGCACACAGCCAAAGCCGAAACAACAGCGAAAACAACCAAACAACATCTCAGGCAAGCCCCTGATCGCCGTGACATCTCTGATCTCTCCCTCACTTTAAGTCAGTTTTTGTGTGGGTGATGCTCTCTCCTGGAGAAGGTAAGGGAGTGAGATCTAATTGTAGGTAGTGAATGGCTCTGAATTGAATCTACACTTCTTTTCCTCTTTTGAAGAAGTTAGTGTTTTCACATTTTAACGAGTTGAAAGCGAAATTCAAAGTTACTGTACTCTCCTCTAACACCCTTTATGATGAGTCAAAAGATTTTATTACATAAATCTAAGTGCTTTAGGTAAAGTTATAAGCTTAATCCATCTATGGAAATCAGCAATTGTTAAGTTTCATTATTGTTTGGTTAAATTGCCAAAACTTGTTTTGCAATCACACATTTTGTAACATTTTTTGGTTAATTTAGTATTGATGTATTAAGAATAGCTTAATCGATCCTCCATGTTACATAAATACGTCAATTTTGATGTTTTTATACACCTGACCTAATTGCTTGTTTTCATTGATGAATGAATATTGTCTGCCTAAAAAAAACAATTGCCCGTTTTTGTTATTTAACATATTTTCATCTTCCAATATTTTCCTACACATTTAAAATTGATCAAACATGTTTTATAAATTAAATGTTCAGTTAGTTTAACCTATCATATCATAACAACTCAACTTTCAATTTAATGTCACTAACTCAAAAAATTTCAAGACTTCTAAAATAAATAATTTGGTAATTGTAACTTGTAAGGGTGTATAAATTCTCTAAAAGGTTCTTTTTGTACTCCCGAATTATTCTTAAATAAAAATGACATTATTATCAGTGGATACATTTTAATAGATGAGCTTTGTATTTTCATAAATGAATGTGATATTCATTTAGATTCTTAATTTTTTTTATGTTTTGAATATGAGTTGAGTATGAGTAGGACGTAAATATTTATTGGGTAACTCACTCACTCATTTTTGAAAAGAAAAAACTTCACCAATTTCCCGTTTTTGCTTAACTGATTTCTTGTCTAGTGCCATTTTCGTTGTTCCAGTGGAAATTGGAGAAAGTTTCCACCATTTTCTTTGGTTTTCTAACAAGTTTCCAAGGATAAATGGTTAATTGTATTAGAAAAGTCACAATCGGCAGAAACAAAGCGAAGCAGGGCTGCATCATCATTCATCATCCCACAGTCATAGCAGTCAATCAAGACCGGCTTCTAAAGCCTTTGCACATTGCCGAGTCCAGACTCGTCCACCGTGACGTCGTCCATTACAAAATTAATTGCATCTTTAAAATCAATGTTAATATCGGCTTCGTCCCTTGCACTAGCATCTCTTGCTTCTTTCTCCCATTCCTTTTTAACAAATAGGTCAAAGGGAGACCGTGCCTTAGCCTTTCATCTAGCGAAATCAACCTTCATCCAATCATGGCCCTTAAGAAAGTCTCCAAAATATAGGTTTTTATTCTCCTCAATATAGGTTAACTCTCTTCTTCAAGCTTCTTGATCCAGGATGACATCAATTCACCATCCCAGTAAAAGTTGGCCGCAGACCCTGACCCTTTGTACATGTTTGAGCATGGTCGCATGCTGTTCAGTCTTGAGGATAGCCATTTTCGATTTTAGCTCAACCATCTTAGCTACTTCAGTTTTGGCTACCTCTAGCACAATCTTGGTCTCTTCAAGAGCCTTCTCGGTTTTTAGTTGATTATTCTACCTTTAGAAAGCACACCTGTAAAGTTGAAGCATCGACTGGGAAGTCTACAATACAAATAGATTAGATCATACGGCCGTAAATATACTGAAAAATTTAAATCATAAACTTACCTGATTAGCCTTGGCAACAATCATCTTATACAACTCATCATTCTCCATTTCCATAGGGATCTTCTTATTACGAGCTAAATTTATTCTAAAGAAGTATCTCGGTCAAAGGATCCTCTTGGAAGGATCTATCTTGAGGTATGAACAAACATATGCTATCAAGGATATTTCCCACAACAGCGTCAATAGGAAAAATCTCTATAGCGTCATCACAAACGCTTAGTTTATCCCTCCATATAGAGGAAGATTGGCTTTAGCTCAATGTGTGGAACAAGCCACCTAACTAGGCTTAGTTGGTTTGCACAAGCGAAGGGATGATGCTACCAATACCGTAGTGAAATTACGAAACAAAACTAAGCCATAAAGGTATGTGATGTGCATCGTGAGTTGGTGTACATAGTAAGCCGCCGACATAAGGTTAAGAGAAATCAATCTATTGATTTCTTGTGTGAGCAGTCTAAGAACTCCTAGATGAAGAAGTGCATTATTTGAGCAAGCCATATAACGCGTTGTTAGACAAAGAAATTGCAAGGTGTAATTTTAGGATATCCGTAACAATTTGCTTCTGAAGTAAAAAGGAAGTCGCTGATGGAGGAAAAGTCAACTTTGAGAGCCCTAATTTGGTGAGGTTTTCTTAATTTGGATCCAACTATAAGAGAACTAGGAACGGAGAGCTTGAGAACCAAAAACTAAGAGCTTTCCCCCTTTTTTTGCCCGCTTTATTGGTTTTAAGAATGTTGATTTTAAGAATGAATGATTGTCCTTGAGGCTAGAATCAGGAGTCAATATCAAAATGGGGGCCAGTCAAAAGTAGTGACGAGTTAATCAAAGGTAGCGAGTCTCAGGACTTTGTCGCAAGTCTTTCTTCTCCGAGTTAAGTCTGAGTCTTTTTATTCCCTTAGTCTTGCAAGTGAAAGGTCTTTGTTATTGCAAGGGTGATAGGTAGGGTTTCAAGATTTTATGGCCCAAGGATGGGGTTGTTGTGGCCACACCACCATGAAAATCTAACGCTCGTGTCTACGTGTATATTGATCTCTTAAAGCCTATGCTAGATTGAATCTGGTTAGGAACAAGAGGAAAATGGCAGAAAAACATCTATGTTATTTCCTTTGTAATTCCCCCTAGTTTACCCTATCACTAGTTATTACTCTCGATCTGTAGCACCCCTTTTCCATTAATAAATAAATCCTATCTTCAAAATAAATAAAAAGGCCATCATGGACTAGATCCAAACATCTTGTTTATCAACCTTTAATGGTGACATATATTAATCTTGTATCTAGAGAAGAAATTGGTGTAAACCATTATTTTATAGTGGAAGATATTAATCGAAGTTTGTCTCGTTATTTTTCTTTCACTCTAAAAGGTTTCCGTATTAAATTTAGTGTTCCCATTTTTTCTGATTTTTCATATATTTGGTTATTATCTCTTCTTGGTACTGACATTGATAGTTGGTTAGACTATGTATTATTGACCAGTGACAGATAGAAATTTAGGATAAAAATTCTAATAAGTAAACTAGGTTGGTATTATTAGCAGTTCAGGGTGGTGGATGTCCAAGCAGAATGATTAGTCTGAATGGATTAGTTGATAGTTGTGGAAAGGAAAATTAGAGGATAATTCTTTATTTTAAAAAATTTCATGCTCCCATTAAAAGTGACACTACAAGAAATATAACATTCTATAAGATTTAAATATAAGAGTTATAGTCTACTATTGTAAAAAACACAAAACAAGAAGAATTTTTAAGAATCACCTAAAAATAATTCTTGTTAAAGGTAAAAAAAAAAGTGGGATGTGCAAATTTTGGACAAGTTGGACTTTGAGCTCTCTCATATGCTCGATCTTCTTCTTGATTTTCAAAGAGAAGCAATGGAGATCCTCTCTCGATTCTTCTCCAAAATATAAAGCACAGAGATCCTTCCTCTTATTGCTTCGACCGTTGCTTTATCATCTTGTATAGGTTCATCGTAGAAGAGAACGTCGTCACCATATCTCATCGCCCGTTCTGGCTACAACCCTTTCTTCATGGAAGCCTAATTGTCGTCATCTCATAAAGTTCTTTTTCTATCGACAAGATTGAAACATGAAGATTTACTCAAATTTGATTCACGGAAATGGTATTTAAAACCCAATTTCCAACAAAAATGTCAAGTCAAAATATTTTCTCATTATTTCTCATTATTTCTCTTATTTTATTAATTATCAAAATTAAATTTTTAAAAACTTAGTCTACCATTATTAATATATTTAAATATTGGTAAAAATTTATTTAAATTAATGCTAAAATTGCATGGCAAATTTTTTCTTACGTAACATCTATATATATATATATATACTATATTAAATAAGGTTTAAAGGGAAGAAACTTTTGATTCTCCTTTTTGCCCTTTATAGTCTATTAAAATATAACACAAATTAGGTATTTCACCTCATTTCTCATTTAATTCATTTTATAATGTTATATTTTTTATTCAATAATAATTTGTTTATAATTAGTAAAATAAAATATTTTGATAATCGTATATAGTTAGAGACATGAATACACCATAGATTGATTTCAATATCTTTTATAACTAATATTTAATTATAAGTCAATAATGATTTGTTTGTTATAAATTTATAAATTAAATACTAAGTAATATTTATACTATCTATACATGAAAATTCATATACATGATTTATAGAAAGACATTATTATATTTTTAATATGAGAATCTCACTCTTAATATAATATAATTATTTCTTAAGAATATGATAAATTTGTAAAATAGAACAATTTTCTATGTTATTCAAATAGCAGTAAACATTTAATATTATAAACAACTACTATTATTACTATTTTCTTTATATTTAGATGTAGAATAATTTTAAAGATAATGATATATTTATTTCAACGTTAATATTAGTTTAAAATTATATATTATTTTAAATTGATTGAATACGTGTGAAGCTTGTATATGTCGACTAGTATAAATAAAAGGACGTTTAAGTAACTTTTTGTTATTTACATAAACTTACAATAAAAGTTAACCTATACCAAACATAATAATCATAAATTATCACCCATCACTTCATACATTATCATGTACAGCCAAACATGATAATTATATTTTGCTGGTAATTAAATTACCAGCAATTGAATTACAATAATCATTCTCAATTGTTTGAACAAAAGGATCTGTAAGAGAAATATTACAACTACCATGATGTTTTAGTGTATAAAACCCTGTAATATTGGATAATCACTTCTGCGGTGAATCTAGTGGCCAAAATTGTATATTATCTACATTCTTCTGAAAAAGTATCACTTGTAAGGATGAAATGTCACATCTTTTATATATATATATATATAAAAGATGTGACATGAACACTTATCATTACACCACATGAACACTTATCTACCGTGTGTCTTCTTTATGTTGATAATTTACTATATTAGTTTGTAATTAATAAATCAGATTAAAGTAAAAAATAATTCCTATATTTAATTAACTAAAATTAAAGAGAGACAATTTAAAGTGGATAATGAATTTTCAGTTAATAGAATCATCACCATAACTAAAGCAAGAGAATAGTTGATTTTGGGTTTTTTCCGAAGAAGATGGAGGTCGCGGAGGGGTGTTTTCTAAAGAAGGTGAAGATGAGGGTTTTGGGGGTGCTTTTTGGGAAGCAAATCTAAATGCAAGAGTTCCACGGGAGATGAGGGGTCTTGTGTGTTTTGGAAAGTAGATTTGAAATAAAAGTGGACATGTGCACAACAAGTGACCACTTTAACAAAGTTCATCAGTTTTTGGATGGTTAATTTGATGGACGAAGAAAATTTATCTAACGTATAGGATATATTAAAATTTAAGGCAGTTAAAGTAGATGATGATTTTATGATATTAGCCCATTTCATAATCTTAAACTCTTTTGAATAACTATTCCTCAACATATTAGAGAGTAGAATGAACACCATTCGTATGATATATATATATATATAATTAGCATTAGTTCCATTTTCTGACACAATAAGCTAATAAACATAAATGAATACATATAATTAGTGGCTAAACATTCTTGATAGAAAGAGAAAATCTGTATTTTCTTATTCACATTAGTATAAATATGATTTTTTACGACGCGCGTAAAAAAGGTACGATGGTGTTAACTAAATCCGTCGTCTAACATTTTTTTTGCTCCTTTATGATTGTAGGTTGAACCCCATCATATTAAAATGAATAAAATACGTTAGTGTGTCATTAACATGACAGGTTTCACATCTTGTCATATTATATCCAAAAATTCCTTGCATTAAAACTACAAGACTTAAAGGCACCATCGTATTGGAAAAACACGACAGGGACAACGGGGCTTCAACACCCTGTTGTATTTTGCTAAAACACGATTGGGACTTTAATCATCATAGTTTTAGTTTCTAATAACTAAAACCCATAAATTTCTCATCCTTCACATTTTGTCTTTTCAAACACATATCCAGTTTCCTTTTCTAATCCCCATCGTCGAGTTCCCTCTCCCTTTCTCCTTCTTCCTAATTAGCCCCCCACCGCTTCAGTTTTTGTAATTAATCCCTAAGTTCGTCTCAACCTTCATCTTCTTCCCCATCCTATCAAGCCCTAGGTGTAATAGTTCACCGCAAACATTGCTCAGGTTGTGTGTGTCTTCTTCCCCATTCAATACTACAAAATTGGGCTTCTATGACAGCCGAGTAAACATTTCTTTGACAACTTTTTTAAAGCTGTCACAAAAAAGAGGCGGTGAGGCAGTGAAATTTTGATGTTCTATCTAACATGACAAGTTTAATTTAAATTGTCATAACATGTTTACCTATCATGACAGTTTGAAATTAAACTCTCATGATAAAAAATCGACGCTATAATTAATGATGGTAATTTTTGTCACTGACTTCTTTTTATAAGAGTCTTATAATTTCAAAAATGCCACTTTATCATCTAATCCTAAATAATTTTCTTCATCTTTAAATCATTTTTAGATCTGGGAGGCAACTCTCTCGCCCTTCTCTCTGCTCTGTAGAAGACTCTCTGTTCCCTCCCCCAGCCCCTCCCTCGTTTCCTCTTTCCAGTTTGGTAGAAAATTAGGAAACTCTAATTAACTTATTCCTATTAGCATATGAGAAAACTACATAAACCCTAGGAGGTGGTGCCCCTCTCAATCAAGGAGACTCTTTACGAAGAAACTCAAGGACGACAAATTTGGAGGAGACTCTCCGTGTGTGTATCTCTCTCTCTCTCTCTGAGACTATGTCCATTCAGTGTTAACGCGTGTGGCTTTTCTATATGTTGAAAAGAGAACAAGAGCAGTGATTTTGTGAATTAGGACATTTGGGGTTAAATAAAGATGATTAGGAGGAATATGGTGTTGTTGTTTCTTTTTTCGACGATTATTTCTCCGATTGTTCTCTACATTGATCTCGGTACTTTCAAGTTTTCCTCCTGTAAGTTTCCTTCCTTGGGCTCATCCATTTTACGTTTCTCCTTTGTTCTTTTAATTAATTTTATATTTAATTTTTCGGGGTGTACTGATTATCTGTTAATGTTCACCTTTTTACCATCTACATTTATTCATTCTCCAAACTTTTAGCGGCCATTTCGGACATCTAAATCTACTCCCTCTGGTAAGTTCCCGTGTTTCCTCTTCATTTAAGCTCTCTTTAAATTCAAATCTTTCCTACTGCGATGTAGGTGCGTGGCTCATCAACCAAATCTTGTTATTCATCAAATTCTCATTTTTGAGTATAGGAATCTTCTACAAACCTTAAAGAACTAGTTGGAATCGTTTACTCAGATGACAAAGAGCTTCCCGAGCTTGGTGCTTCAGGCAGCCAGACTTCCTCAAGAATTAATGGCTCGGCTCATGGTTTTCCTTTTTTTTTTTTCAAATATTTTCTTTTTTTATCACCTATGTATGTTTTTCCTAATGTGATCCTCATCTTTACGAATATATATACTTTACTGCAGATTTGTAAATTTTGGAATCAAGGGAGCACTATTCTGCTTGAATGCTGTCCATGATGAATGAGGATGATCATAGAGAAAATCCCATTAAACAAGTGACTGGCAAAGTTGTCCAAGGACGTATTGGTGCTACCTCATGGAAACCTGATACTAGAGTGAGGATGAAAAAACAATGGAGGCAGTTGAATCTTTTGTTAATTCAAGTAAAGCGTCTTCTGAGGTGGTGCGAATTTCTTCTCAATTTCATATTGACTTGTTTATACTCAATTTCTTACTCAATGAGAATGGAGGTGGCTCAATAAAACTCTTTGATGGAACCATAGTTGCTTTCAATCTTGTTGACTGTTTTCAAGAATTTTTATGTCTGAGATTTACTGTTTTTCTTTGGTCCCTTTTTTATTTCTGTTGATTTTGATGTTTGGTGGTTGGCTATAGTGATAATTATTTACATCTGTTTAAAAAAACCTCTTGCATTTAAAAATTATAGCTTGTTTGAGTTTTATTTTTCTGAATTAGAGGTTGCAAGGTTCAGCTCACCTCCATCCTTCCCCCTTGGATGATTTAAACTCTGTTATGTTCAACACTATTTGTAGAAGCTTTTTGAATATCATCTCTTTTTCTTTCTATATACACCAGGAAAATGAGCAATTGTCCACCAAAATTACTGCTTCCGGCAAGTTTGATAAACCTGGATCAGAAAAACAGAATGACCAAGTTGCTTTGGCAGATACACGAGTACGACATCTGAAAGATCAGCTTATCAGGGTAAAGGTATACCTCTCTCTTCCGGTAACAAGGAACAATCCCCACTTTACAAGGGAAATTCAACAAAAGAGAAAGGAAGTTCAATGAGTTCTGGGGGATGCGATCAAGGATTCAGATCTTGCCAAAAAAGTAAGTATTTTTCCGTCCCAAAAAGAAAAATGGTCATTTGGTTCAAATATTATATTTTATTTATAAATAGTAAGTTTCATATTTAAACCCTCATTATACCACGTGTCAACATACCTGATTTTTTTTATAATTAGATTAATTTCTATTGTTAGTGTTTCTCAACCTTTTTATTGTTTTTATTATTAAACCTTTCCACATCCCATCCACAATCTTATTCCATCATATACACAACCTTTTATAATCATGGTCTTTACAAATCCTCACACACAGCACATCTTAACTAGCTTTTACTGTCTCTACTTCATCCAAAATGATCTCTAATTTGAAATTCTGTTGTCTCAAAGTTCTTCATGTTTTGGCCGTGACACTAGTGACCAAGACCTTTTTAATTGGTTTGTTGATATAGTTGGCTTGAATTGTCAATATAGTACTATTATTACCCCTTCTACTTTGTAGTTTGATCTCCAATCATATAGTTCATAACTTTATCAACTTTCACCACTGATATTATATAGTTCACTTCTACTCTTTGTTCTTTTACTGATCTATATTGATTTGTTTTCACGATCTTGTTTCGGTTGTCAATTTCTTATTGTATGTAACTATTTTACCTCAATTTTAGTTTTAACTTCTGGGAAGTTTTTACAAATCCATCTTGATTGAGTGTGTGTATATTCATTTATATTTAATATTGCATGATTGCACTGGGGATGGTGACAATATCGAGGGGATGAAGAGTTGTCATGGAAATGTAAGTTTTTGCCTTTCCATGACAGTTTTTTTAAATGACCCTTTAATGATGCGGATCGCCCGTCATTATAGGCGGCACCTATAATGACGCGTAATACCGGTCATTAAAGGTGTTTTTGTGGCACCTATAATGATGGGCAATCCCTGTTATTAAATGTGTTTTTGCGGCACTTTTAATGACGGGGATTCCCCGTCATCAAAAGTATTTTGGTGGTGCTTTTGATGACAGTTTTTGATAAAAAGGAGTTTAGATGACAGTCCGATAGATGACAGTCGCATCCCTGTCATTAAAAGATTTTGATGAGAGCTTTTCACCGTCATCTAAGGCCCATTTTGTAGTAGTGATTCATTCTTTCATCTCTCTCATTTGGTTCAATTCTTTTTTTTTTTTCATGGCATTTACTCTCATCATCAAGGTACTTCTGCCTTTACGATTTTCTCGTTGTTTCAATCGGCTACCGAAGGAGAGAGCTTGGATTTGTTAGCTCGGAGGGAGGGCGGGTGAGGGCGTGAGGGTCTATGTACGTGAATGCCTCTCTCAATCTTGTGGTGGTTCTGTGCTTGGTGGCCTCCGGGTTCGCCATTGCCATCAAGTGACGTTTAATGAGTACTAAAGCTACATCAGAAGTTTCAGAGCCTAAAAGCAAGTGAAAGAGTTTTGAATCTGTAATGGTTAAGCAAGAGAGGTCTGTGAATGCCAAATATTAGCTTTTATACTCTATGAATGCCAAATGTTCGCCTCTGGTTTGAGTTAAAATTTGATTTTTTATATTTTGGGAAGCAAAACATATATATTTATAACCTATAGGATGGAGTTCTCATCATCTTAAGTTGCTTTTACTCTGTTTTGTCTCAGTCAAACCGAAATATCAGTGCCATTTTTGTTTCATTTGCTTGTGTAGTATTCGAACCTGATTCATTTTATAGAAATGTCAACTCAATGACTAAGGAAGAGCTTATGAGGTAATGGTAGTAATCTGTCTTTATTTTTCATACAAATTTATACTGGAGTGATTAACTTTTTCTGATGGTATGCAATTGTTCCAGTTTGGGTGAAGATATTCTAGGTGACAGTAAACTTTCTAAAGTTAATTGGTCGGAACTTTGCAATGCGCATAATAATTTCTCAAGCCAAAATAAGTATTTGTCCTCAAATTTTCTTTTCTCCTTATCAGCACAAATACCTTCTACTTACGGAGCAGCAGGTGCAAGGTATGTCTTTCACGATGGGGATTACCCGTTGTGAAAAATGATTTTTGTAATAGTGTCAGCTGGCCAATCAGCATCAATGAAATCTTCCATTTTATAAATCTATTTATTCGAATAACATACAACAACCAAGGTCGAATATAAAGCTAGAAGGAAGTCAACGAGTTCTATATCTTTGTAGTAAAGGAGATGTTTTGACGTGATTTGTTGCTTTTGAAAGATGGAGTTTCTATTGTATCTTCTTGTCCACTGCAAGTTTATTAATTATAAGACTTCGAGTTAGTATAAACGTTATTGGAGGTGTGTGTAATATAAACATTATTGGAGGTGTGTGTATGTCAGTAATAAGTCAACAAAAATATATCCGAACAACCTAAATCTCAAACGAGTAGAATGTTTAAACAATGCAATACCGAGAAAGGAACCAGTTTCTTCCATTGGAAACAAGAGCAATTCTTTTCCTTCTCCACATTTGCGAAAGCGTTGCGAGCAGTTTAATGCTACACCTTTGATATTGATACATATACAAATACTAAAGAACTGTATAGTACTTTTATACCGATTGCACGTAATCATAGGTTTGGAGCCCACTAGTTTTGTAATTTCATCATGTAGAACGTCTCGTTGATAAAATTGTCCAGAATGAGTCACAACAACACCTAATTAAAGGACAAAAATTGAAAGGAAATTCTTTTAGTACTTTAAAGAAACAATTACTTAGTACTCACCTATCAAATTGTAAAGGTTATCACTAATCATGAATTATTCCACATAAATATGTTACCTGATTTTAACAGAAAATGAAGAAGATAATTATACTTATTTGCAAATTCTAGTCCCAAAGAAAAGTATTCTTCAGGTTTCAATCCAGTGTAAATTCCGTGTCTATTCCATTCCAACTCCCAAAATTGTACTTCAGCCATTCCATTTTTGAGGTTCGGCCAAATTATTGATAGGTTATGAGAGAAATTCCATTTCGCAACCTACAAAATCACAGAAGCACAAGATTCCTATATGCAAACCTCCAAGGCTGTTTGAATCTTAAAAAATAGAAGGGAAATAAAAGGTTGAGGAAAATACAATAGAATAAGAAGGAAAATACAATATAACTATTTTCCCAAATACTCTAATCAACAGAAAGACAATCATTCACTTTTTTTTATTTCCCTACTAATGTTTAAGATGCAAACAAAACTTAAAAGAAAACCAAAAAAAATATTTTGTGTCATTGGGGCATGTGGTGAGAGTAAATAAATAAAAAAGTTAGTGTCTTTGTATCTCACCTCAGTTTTGGAAAATGATAAATGAGTAGAAATTTTTCTAGGAGCATGCCTCCCATTAGCCTTGTACGGCCACAAGCCGTGAACTATAAAATCCTGTGGAATTGGTTCTTTGCAGTTGGGTTTTATTCCTTGATTGCAAAAACTATTAGGCCATGCCAAATCAAATTTAAAGTAATCAAACCGCGTAGTGTTCTTGGTCTCGGCGAAGAAAGATAGAAACAAAAGCAAGGGAACAAGTATAACTTTCTTTTTAATTTTAAGCATCGTTTATGATGAGTTGAAATATTCATCAAAATTTTATTTGTGATTTCTATTTCTAGACAACTATATACCTTCAACTAGCTAACAATTACAGCCACTAATCTTGAAGCTTTTGCGTAGAGTACGTGTACATAACCAAATATCATTTGGCAAGCAACAAGTTGACAAATGCTTTACATTTATAGTAATTCTTATATTAACTAATGGGAAATTATTGGTTAACAAATGCGTGGATTTAAAATTCTTGTAACTACCATAACGTCACTAGTGTGTAAAATCCGTAATATTTTATCATTACTTCTGCGGTGATCCTAATGAACAAAATGTTAGAGACTTTACCCAAAAAATAGCACAACTTATGTCGATGATGAGATACATAAATAAAAGATCAGAGAGAGTATAGAGAAATGAAGTCATTATTCCGAACGTTTTTTATTGTAACCAATTCTTAATTTGCTTTTTATTTAGTTTGCAACTTATATAAATGTACAACTATTGTAGAATAAGGGTCACCAACATAACCTAATAGTAACCATACTCCTCTCGAGATGCGCTATTCGATTCTCATTCCTTTCCTAATTTGACAAAAGAAAACAAATAATGTAGTCAAATTCACAATTGTCTTTTAAACGTTTGGAACAAATCAGTTGTAAAATTGTCGCAAATGTTCTTCATCATTTTTCCATTCTAACTATATGTAAACTAACTTCTTTTGTGTTGTGACGGGATATGACAAAAAAGAAAATCTGAAATAAAATACAATCAAGATTTTACGTAGTTCGGCTAAATTTCTTATATCCACGACACATTCATATCAAAGAATGAATTACAAACTCTAACAATCTCAAACTCGCTCTCACAAACCCAAAGTCCCAATACACCCAATGTTCTCTCACACTTTTCTATCTCACCAAAAAACCCTAGGCCTAACATTGTGTTAAGAGAAGAGAGGTAGTCAAGTACACTGCATCATCTCGAGCATTGAGTGCAGAAGTGAGTGAAGTTAGTCCGTTAGTTAGCTTGTTAGCTTGAGTTCTGTATTAGTTTAGACAATGCCTATTAAAGGCTTATAAAGGCTAAACTCTATTTTGTGTGCTGGTGACACAAGAATACTCAATATAATCATAAACTTTCTTGAAGCTCTTTCATGGTATCAGAGCCGCCCGAAGAAGGACAAACGTCAATAGCTAGTGATTGAAACTTTGCAAATAGCAACAATGTTGCAAACAACACAGCGTCAACATCAAGTTTCTTCACAAACACAACACCTTACATTGGTGTATCAGTGAGGTTAGATAGAAATAATTATGTCTTGTGGAGATCACAGGTTGTTCCTCCAATTCATGGACATGGATTAGAAGAAATTATCTTCAACCCAGAAGAGAAACCACCGAAATTGATTGATAGTGAAAAAATCAACCCATAACATAAAATGTGGGTGAGAAAAGATCAATTCTTATTGAGTTAGAGGAGCGGTTCAATGACAGAGGGAGTCTTGGGTACTATACAATATCTCAGCAGAAGTATGGTGTTCTTTATAGAGGAGCTTTGCAAATCATTCCAAAACCAAGATGATTCAGTTGAGAGGATCACTCCAAAGTACTACAAAAGATAATCTTCCAATTTCAGAAATTTGTGACAAATGATCACAAAATGAGAAGAATTTGTCATGTCTATAGTGAATGGTCTTGGATCTGAATATGATCCAGTGGTCGTGAATTTTTAGAAAAACTATCATAAACGTCTTCTTTTAGCGATCATTTTCTCCGTTGATGAGTGAATTTTACACTCATATTTTAGATAATTTTAACCTTATTTTTGTAAGTTCTTTTAGATTTATTAATTAATTTATGTATATTTTTATTTTTATCTTGTAGGTTTGATATTTAATTGCATTTGGATTGATTTGGAAAGATTTGAAAGTCAAAAATTCAAAAAAATCACAAAAAGAATGGAACTGGGCAGGAGGGTCAGCGTCACGACGTTGGCTTTCCAGCGTCACCACGCTGGCAGTACAGAACGCCAGTGATACGGCGCTGACCTCCTAGTGTCGCGACGCTGGCCCGACGTATAGGCAGACAGAACGCCAGTGCCATGACGCTGGCTTCCAGTGTATAAAGAGAAATTTTTAGTGTATAAAGATAAATTTTTAGGTCGTTTTGTAGACTTTTTGGACGTGAGAGGCGGAGGAGAAAATATTTTGGAGAGAAAACGAAGAATAATCCAACTGGGAGATAGATTTCAACTTCAATTCATCCTCAAATTTAATTTTTTCTTCTCTTTTCCTCTATGTTCATGAATATTATTATGATATTTTATTATTCTAGTATGTTCTAAATTTCTTATCTAGAGCTACGACGTAACCAAACTATAATTGTTCATAAATTTTGATTTTTAATTTAATCGATATTTATACAGTATTATTGACTGTTATAATCTGTTCTTAATGCTTGTGATTGTTTGACCAACTATTGCATGATTTTGGATTTAATTCTGAGACTGAGAAGTGATGATTGAATTTGCTCTTTGTTTATATTACCATTAGAATTTCATAAGTTATAGATAATTATGAATATAGTATAGAAACTATAATTTATTGTGCTTAATAAGTTTCATTATATTGAATCTTGACAGAGATGTATAATTCATATTTTTTATTCATTATTATCGATGCTTGAAAAAGATTTATAATTATATTAGAGAAATTCTCTATCAATGTTCTGAATAAACGTTAATTGATTGAGAATTGAAATTTAGAGCATGTTTGGTTTGGTGAAATAAAAAACCATAGATCTTTTATCTATTTAAAATTAAATTATTTATCTTTATCAAATCTTTATCGTTTTAGTTTAATTAAAACTCTCATTTTTTTCATTCTCAATTAGAATTAAGGTTTAGTTAATTTTAATATTTAATATCAATCAATCATGGAGACGATACTCTATTTGTATAGAAATTTATTATTTGACGACGATAGTGTACACTTGCACTCTAAACAAGTTTTTTTATCATAAGAAAGTTTGCAAAACACCAATTTTCTGCCTGTAATGACGGGGATTCACAGTCATTAAAGGATTTTAATAACGGAAAATATTCATCATGAAAGAGCCAAAAATTAAAAAAATTATCATGAAAAGACAAAAAATACCATTTATGACAATAATTCAAAAACTGTATTCCCATGACAGTTGTTGTTATAAAAAGTGTAATGGAAAGGAAAACAACTGTCTTTTCATGACTGTTTTTATAAACATTTATGCCAAAATAACCTTTATAAAAAGTCAGACATAAAATAACTTTGATTTATTGAAATTCAAAAGCATCCTAGCTATAAAATATATATAGTGCTAGATTAAAACTAATAAATGTTCATTAGATATAAACATACATCAAATCCCCTAATAAAAAAGAAAAAAAAATGAAGTACACATAAGTCAGGGATACCCAAATTCCCCCTCCCCCCACGCCAATTCACACATTTATAGAAGCATATATGAATGCTATTTTAAAGCACAACTATGAAAGATCACAATATTCAACATAAACTCTTAGCAGTACAAGGAATGGGAAAAAGATGGTTAACCAGCTTCTTTCATCACGAGAAAGCAGTGAACCCTAGATAGATATCAGAAAATGCTCTTTCAGAAAGGAGAATTCGTAGACCCACAAGAGAAAGTCTAATGCCTGTTTCCAATAGCAAGTAAATTCTAAGCATGAAGAATGGAATGCCAAGTTTTGTTCAATTCCTGCTTGTCTTCATTAATCAATAACTTGCCCTCCTCATCATGTCATAACAAAGCTTCTCGACCAGTAATGTAATAAAAAGGATGATCTACCAACTTGAATATCCATCACAGAATGGAGACAGATAGAAAGGTAACGTATAATAAGTTCACTGAATTCACGTAGAAGAGAGTTGGCATGCACTTTTTGTATAAGATGAGGAATAATTTACATAATCTATATTTGATTTGGTACCTGCCCCTATGCGATTTGGCATACCCGCTCATGCCACCCACTAAAAGATTTTCTGATGATACGATACAAGATAAGAGAGATGAAGAAAGAACATCTAATAATATAGTGGGGCTGTCACTCCTTGTTTTCATTTAATCTCTATCTACCGGACATGGATGATAGGAGATTTGAGACACAGTTTGGCATGCGAGATTTCATGGTAACGTATAATAAGTGAGTTGGCTCATAGCTATTTTTCTCTCTCCGGGTGACTGGATTGCCCCGACATAAGCGCCATACTCCAATAACTGATCCTTTTGTAGGTGAAGGGGCAGGTGTGCCCCGGTCTAATGAAGAGTTTCACTTTTGTATTAGGATAGTTATAGTTATCTAGTCCGGTCTTATTAGGATATATATTAGCAGTAAGTTCCTGGTTACTCGCTTGAAAGGGGCCTTCAGGCCTCCTTCCCCCGCAACTACAGAACTACAGCATTAATAACTGAACTAGAACTGCCAAGCTATTTTAGAATATAACTGTTGTTCCCGTCTGCCTGCCTATAAGTAGAACTATATAGGTAAACTCTAAACCAGGAATTCCTCCTATTCTAATTCTCAAGTCATACGATTTTCATACGAATTTGTGCCCTGATCTTCTTCTTTTGTCTTTGAGCCTATCTTTAGGTAGCTGTAAAGGGCATGGAAGTCCCCCTTCTTCTCAAGCAGGAAAGCCCTATTATTCTTATTCTAATGTCCATTGGAGCTTCTCTTTTCTTCTAGCTATCTGGTTGTTCTATTTACACGTATGTTCCCTAGTCTGACTTTCTCATGCCCGAGTATCTTTCTTTTATCATTTCTACTTCTACTACAGTAGCTATAGTTGTAATGGCAATTACAAGGTTATGCAGGTCACCTTTTCATTGAGTAGCCTATACTCTGGAATTGAAGTAGCGAAATTGGCCTTAGCATAGAACCTTTACTGCTTGCCTTACTAATAATCGGGAATCAAGTATTTGAACATGTAACTATGAGACTAATTTCCCATTGTTCTGAGCAAGTTACTGCGTACCTGAAATAAGTATGCCCATCTTGGTCTCCTTTCTTTTTTCTTTGCAGCTGCCATAAAAGTCAAGCCAACTATTAAACTGGAATCTCACTGCCTGCTCCCCTTATAAGATACTCGCTACTAAGGTTATGAAAGAAGGCAGCTAAATAAACAATAGAAGAGAACTCCAGATCTATGAATAGCCAACAAAAAGCCTAGCTTGATTACTGGAACTAAACAACAAGCTGCTCCTACCTTACTTATCAAGAAGGAGTACTGGGACTGAGTAGACGGATTGTAGTTCTCTTTCCACTAGCAGCCTCTCCTGCTTTCTCGGTTGCAAGGCTTCGAGTTAACTACAGGATTTTCTTCCTAACTACAGGATTTTCTTCCTAACTACAGGATTTTCTTTATCTCTAGTTTCCACCCACCTTGTTCACTCACCACTTATCTCAAAAGCCACTATTTGAGATCTCTGAAGTGAATTCCAAATCAGTCTTTGTGGTTCCATTTCCCTTACGCTCGCTTTTGCTAATGCTACTTGGAAAGAACAGCTACGAGACAATTAACTCTAAGTGTCGAAGTCCGTAGCTCCTATGATCATGAGCTGCGACTTCCTTTGTTCGTATCTCCGTAACGGCCTTGTTAAATCATTCCAAAGAAATATTTAGCCCTCAGTCTCTACTGCCGACTCATTTCACACTAGTTTACCATAACAATTGCAGCAAGCTGCCTAGCTCACTGGCTCGTATGACTAGCTCACTTACTTTCACTCAACAACCTAGCTCTAACAAGCCAACTCCGTTCCTAGTTTCACTACCTTGCTTTAGTTCATCACTCAACTTATGCTTCTGTTCGACTCCTAACTAGCCGCACCTTTTCAAGAAAGTAAACTAGTTGCTTCACTTTGCTTAGCCTACTGTGTAGCCTTCTTTCACTGTAAGTACAGATTGCTTCTTGCTAGCGTATAAGCAAGCTCGGGTAAATAGATGAGCCGGCAGACAGAGCTACTTGAGGCGAGTTTCCCCCAGAATGAAGAAGTAGTGAGGCCTCCTTCCCGCGTATGCGCCTTTATTTAGAAAGATTCTCTTTTTTCCAATAGACAATCTTTCTAAATAAATCTCTCTGGCAAAAATGCAATTCGCCAAAGAGATAAAAATCAAAAAGAAAGAAGAGAAAGAAAGAGAAGTTTTATCTTTCTTTCCAAATAAGAGAACAAAGAAACCACTAAAAATGATAGCTAGATAAAGAAGTTTCACTAAGAACTAGCACTAGACTTCTTCCCCATTTTCTATTTTTCCTCTCTCGTTTTATGTGTGCTTCTACCCCGGCTTGTCATTATGTTTTATAGAGACCTGAGGAAATTTTTCTAAGATTTAATGTGAAAAGGTGATACACTTTCCCCGGTATACGAAAAAAATCCAAGATGACGGCTGTCAAAAGACGAGTAAAGGATGAGGAGGGGGAAGCTCTCGAAACTAAATGAGACTAGAAAGTAGAAAGAACATGGGAATTAGCACAATTCCTATGAGTGCTTTTGCCTCGATGAGCCAACAAAGGGGCAACCCTCTCGGTTTCGGTTTAGCATCATATATCAATATGGAGAAAATTTTGATTGGTTGTAGTACATTTGAAGGAGTTGTACCTCTATGTTGTGGGTGTGGAGGTGGGGCTGCCGCTGCTTGATAGAGGCAGAAGCCGGGGCCACCGGAGCTCTCTGTGTTGAGTGTGTCGATTGAAAGAGGAGGAGAGACAACTCAAATGCCAGCACAAAAATAGAAAGAGTCATGCCATTCAAAAGAGAATTATTCTAAGATCCATTGCTCGATTTTGCATGCTCTGCTCCCAAAATGCAAAGAGACTCTCGAGGGCAGATCCAGGTTGCTTGGTCTGGAAAGTCATGGGAGAGGCAGGCTAAGTGAAATAAAATAATATACTAGTGCTACTATAGAATCTTATAAATCAGGTACGACACACTTTCTATATCTCCTCCGTCTACAAGGTGAACAACTTAGCTTACAGCACAGCGTGTTCGCCACCACACTGGCTGGCTGGTGCATTGCTCTTACTGTAATAAGGCCGAGAAGTATGACCTTTCGATTAGAACGCCCCATATCTCATGACACGCGGAGCATGGCATTCCCTTTTATAAAGTTCGTATAACTTCTAACCAAAAGGTGCATTCTTTATAAAGAAAGTACCATTCAAATCAAAGAATGCATTGCCTCTTTGAGTGAAGAAGAGAAGGGATTTTTATAGACACCCTTGAGCGATGTTCATCGCCCTAGGCTCACCATTATTTCATTTCATTCTATTTATGGGTTCTAGCTCCAAAGAACATATACATGGAGCTATGTTGGATTACGTACGTCTCGTTGACCAAAGGATCAGGTATACCACGCCACATATCATCCCCTCTTTCTATAGAAGAGAGATAATGAAAAAGAAAAGAGAGAGAGTGATCTTGTCGTAAGACCTTGTTTGTTTCTACTTGACGTTATTTTTCTCGGTTTGTTTACATTACATAAGGTAGCTTGCTTACTTAGCGCTTGCGCTAAGGATCTAATCAGAGTCAAACTTGGATTAGAAAAAAGAACCTTTCCCTTATTAGTCAGAGTACAAGTGTACTCCTTAATCTTTAATAAAGGTGGATTAAGCCAAAAAACTTTTTTTAAGTCTCAACGTCGTCGTTGAGAGTCGCTCTGTGAGACGTCCAGTAGTTTCTGACTTTGTCTTCGAATGGTAAGTTTCAGCCCGTTCCTAACTTGCCTCGTCCTCGGGTTGGCCCTTCTACTTGACTAAGTAGTATTCTACTCGTGTAGTGGGTGTATGGGCTAGCCCATGGTGCGGTCAGCTATATGTGTCTTTTAAAGTAGGATTTTCGATCTTAGTTCGAGAATGATTATTTATGCCCCTCCCCTCACGGAAGAACCAAGCAAGGGATGAGTGCGGGACACGCCTGACTATTTAGAAAGTATAGAAGTGTTGAAAGAGTGAAGTCTGGGGACAACGGTAAATATGAGGAATGAGATCTCCAAACCGCACTACTAAAGAAGTTCGCAAGCAAGGGACATACCGAACACCTACCTTTCCAAATAAGTTCAACGCGAGGACCTTTTAATTGAATTGACGATGCGTTCCATCATCGGCAAGCGGTGGCCGACAATGCCCTTTTCCCTAAATATCTTGGGAAGCGAAGAGGACAGGTTTGAAACTCGTTCGGTAAGATTTTCCCAAAGGTAGGCATTTACTCAAGGCACTGATATTCTGAGTCTCTCAATTATACGTGTTTTAGGGAGTTGAACATCTTATTCTTATGAGTGGCCTATGTGAATATAAGAGAGAAACAAGGATTTTAGAAAGTTCTATTAGCTATTGCAAGTGCAAGTCGACGTGTCTGATGTGAAAGTGAAAGTGGAGTGAAACCCGACTCTAAGCAGGATCAAAAGACGTTCAAATCCAGTTCCAATCTTGATATAAAAGTGCAGTTCAATCGTCGAAAGTGAGATCTGTTTTAGTCTGGTTCTTAAGACAGGACAAGAAATTTTCTTTTCTTAATATCTCTCTCTTCCGGCCTATTAAGTAAAGTAAGTAAGTTCGAGATCGAAACTGGACCTGAGAGAGACTAGACTTCTAGTAAGAGTAGGTACGCCTTTAGTTGCACTAGTTGATTGAAGAACCTTATTTTTAGTGTTAACAAAGTGCATGCGTTGTTGGTTGATAAAAACATGAATTTCGATAGGCTGGAGGACTGATACTATAAGTAAGACAAAGGCCTTAAAAGATAAATGAAAGGAATTTTCCACTTATCCAAGGAATCTCTTTCTTGGCATTTGTATTTGAGAGAGAGAGCTATGCTTAGGTCAGTTCCTTCAGTAAACTTCTTTGGTAAGTAAGAAGTGCACTTTAGGTAAGTAAGTAGTCTCGTATGAAATTCATAAAACATTCATCTCTGGCACTTGAGGAGGTCAATCTTAAGTGTTGTTGAAAGCTACTACTAACGTACTCCCCCTCATCTACAAAGAATAGGCAATTGAGAGATAAGAGAATAAGGCGATAGTGATAGACACAGGAATAGAAATAGACTAAAAGATGACTTCCGTACAAGAGAGGAGAAACCTACTTAGATAGGGGGAGGGCCAGCCCAGTTTTGATTGAATATCCTTTCCTGTGCTTGTCTTGTATTGAGGTATACCAAAGATATAAGTAAAAGTAGGTAACATAAGGGGAATGATTGTTTTTTCTTATTAGTAAGGGCAAGCAACTTTCATTTTCTTAAATAGAATGGTAGGGCTTAAAATGAAAGAGTAGGCGGTTCATATGTATTTATGACCCCCAGAATAAGAAGTAGGAGGATAGGCAGAGCAAGAGCTCTTTCACTCTACTCGGGCAGGCTTTTTCCCTTATATAGGATGACATAGATAGAGCCTCCTTCTTTGATCCATTTATTGATCACATCCCCCTCTTTCTTCTTATTAGTAAGATAGGGTTCTAAACCTTTTGAATCAAAGTAGAGTAGGTTTAGGTTTCTTTCTCAATCTTTCTCTTCTTCTAGCCATGTAGTGGATTCGACTTTAGTCGGTTAAAAAGAGGTGTGTGTGGTCGGGCTTCTTTCTTTATAGTGCTGCTCGCCCCCTTCTTCATTCATCCATTTAGGCCTTACTAGGAACACGTGGATCCATGGAACCTGGCTCGGGAACTGCTTCTTTTCTTAATAGTAGGGGCTAATCACAGTAAGAGAGTCCAATATCTGAAATAGAGCTTAGTCTCTCCATAGTAGTATACTAGTAGAAGGTGTAGGTTATGACTTGATCCAATAGAGTCAGAACACTTTTCCATCTAAAAAAAAATGTGGTGCTAGATGAAACGATCCAGATTCCACACTATGTTGTGGGCTGGGGAGAGAGTTGCTCTGCAAAGTTGGGCATTCAATGTTCTTATAGGGGAACCATACTAGAAAGAGAATAGAAATGGCCTTCAAAAAAGAGCGGGGGAGTGATGGGCAACCTTAGTCTATATGTTGCTCGTGAGCTGCCAAGTAGCAGTCTCACAATAGTACTGGTACAAAAAAAGAATCGGTCCCTCACTTGCTGATCGTTTGTGAGTCGAACTTGCTCTCTCGCCACGTTTTTCACTCACTCACTTGAGTCGAACTCAATCACTCTTTTTGTTTGAAGGATCATTTGTTCTTCATTCTCTTATAGCTATTTATTACCCGCAGGGAGCGCAGCAACCAAGGTGCATATTATCATATAGAAAGAAGCGAAACGTAGCGAATCACATAGATAAGCCCCTACCTGCTAGCGCGCGGATAGATAGGGCGAGCGAAGCGCGAAGGGGATGGATGTCTAAGCGGTTGAAAGAGTCGATCTTGAAAATTGAAGTATTGATAAGAATACCGAGGGTTCGAATCCTTCTCCATCCGTGAAGTCATAAGTTCTCTCTTGCTTTATCTATAGATAAGAACGAATCAGATCAACACGACTGATATGATAGATGGAATGGTTAGCTTGTGCTATGATTTAGTTAGGACTTTGTCTCCCTTTCGTTATCTTTCATTCCCCTTGTATAGGTTGGGGAAGGGCCGGGTGGATTACCTTTGGGAGCTAAGTCGAAGATCTCGGTGGTCTTATGAGTGGTTGATAAACTATGATTGCAGTTTTATTTAGGAAGTCCTATAGCTGTAAGGCTTAACAGATAAAGAAAACGGTGGATACTTCCACTAGTTGGGTAGAAGGCGATGATCCTAATGAATCGACTATGAAGGTGGCTGTTAGCTACATCAACGCTCAAATTCCTTCATTGTTATTGCCCTGGCTTCGATGATAAACCCCTGGCACATTTAGGTTTTGATCTTCGGCCGTCCTAGTCCTCAGGACCCAACACAATCAAGATTCTTTATAGATATTTTCTTTAAACGATGCAACGTTGATACGTTCTGTCCACATAGAAAGCTTACCCTCTTCCACACATTACCGGTGGATCTACAGTCGCTATCACTTTGGCTGTAGGAGGGGAATGGTTAAGTAAAATTGTCGATGTTATGTTTGGTAAATGGGATCTTTACCCAGACGTAGTAGTCTTGCCTAACCGTTTGGCCGGAAATTCCTTTGTATGGTATAACAAGCTGTTTAGCTACCTGTATCAATTTACCGCAGTGTGGTTAGATATAATGCGCTAGCAGTCTCAGCTTGGCAGGATGGGAATGAAGGTTGAGGAAGTAGGGAAGAAAAGGTTCTTCCTTATTGGCTCACCCTTGTATCAGGCCTTGGTACGACCTATACATGATTGGGCCATGACAATTTGTTTTTGGCAAGGTTAAGAATGGTGGGTACCTATAACCAGACTCAATCGTTGCAATACTTGAGATAAAGAAAAAAAAGCTTTTCTTTTGTTGTGGTAACGCCCTTCTAGAATGATGTTTAACGTCCCTTTATGACTTTCCCGATCGACGCCTCGGGTCGGTAGACGGGCTCCAGGACATTACTACCATGGCTACTATCAACCCGAGCCAAAAGAAGAAAAAGAACGGACTAAAGTGAGGAGTTCATTGGCCATACATAGTGAAGGGGGGTGGGGGTCAACCTCTTTCATGACCCATGACCCCAGTGTGTCACTTGGTTAGCATTTCTAGAATCCATTTAATAGGGTTGGTTTTCCGATAGGGAAACTGGGGAGTTGACTGTAGTTGAGACACGTTTTCAGATAGATGATACATATGGATTTTTTGGAGATGGTTAACCACTTTTTTAAAGTTTTAAAGAAAAGCAAAAGCACTTTCAAGAGGCGGTTGAGCAAGTCAAGCGAACTATTCAAATTCAATGTGGTGCAGCTAAAAATAATGACCATATCACTTTTCAAAATGTTTATTTGCTCAAAGAAAACTCAACTTTATTATCTAAATAAGTACCTGTGTAGGGACATCCCTTGGCAATCCCATATGAGTCTTTTTACACATCTCTCAATATCCGCTCATTCTTTTAAAACTTAATTTTCTAACTAGCTTAACTCTTCAAGTTATTATATCTACAGTTTTATGATATGTCAACTTGGACTTCATCTCTCTCTCTCTCTCTCCCTCCTTCCCTTCCTTTTTAAGCCCTAGTTCTCACCACTCTAAGCTCTTATTCATAGGCTGAGCTGGGTGTGATTAGGGCATGGTGACGAGCTCATACCTTCATCCTTTTCAGGGACGCCTCTCACCTCTCAGTTTCAAACTCAAGCTTCGTTAGGGTTTGAGATGGGGTTAGGGAAATGGAGAGGTTGGTTTTTCAGTTCGATGAAAGGCAGTGATGGGGTATCGATGTGAATGGAGGTGTTTTGACAACGTTTCTCTACGTCCCATTCATCTAGTGAGACGTGGGTGAGTGGTGATGGTTCTCAAGCTCTCTCGAGCTTCAACTGTCCTTTGACGATGATGGTGGATCTCTGAGACCCATTTTGTCATTTCTTTGAGTCAAATTTCTCTTTTTCATATCTTTCTTTTGTTATTTGTTTTGGGTCGATAGATCTTTCCTGAGTTGGGTTTATCTTTGTTTAGCGTCTTTGAAAGATCTATTCTAAGCATAAATTCTTATTGTTGTATATTTATTTTTAACTATTTTTATCTCCAGCAATTCACAGAGCTCCCCCCTAAAATTAACTATAACATACTTTTTGAATATTTCAAGTTATCATATCAGTTACTTGAAGGGTTCAAGCTATATATTTTAACTACTTCTAGTAATGTAAGGGTTAATTTTGGTAATGAGGCTGTCACCAAGATAAATATATCGGCCACTGGTTGACTTCCAGTCATCTAAATAGGATGCCCAATCTACATCAGAATAGCCTTCGAGACTAAGCCTAAATGATGGTAAGAAGTGTAACCCATGTTGTATATGTCTTTCAGATTCTTAGTAGCCTTTTACAGGCTTTTCAATGATATGTGGTGGGACATGACATAAACTGGCCTAGTATATTAACTGTGAAGGTAATGAAGTGAACCTATCATGCTTATATACAATGTTGGCTTTGAGAAATGAGTTCCTTTGGTTGTGAGTTTATAGGCATGGTATATAGGTGTAAGGCTACTTTTAGCATAAAACATGTTGGCTTTTATGAAGGATATTTGTGAGTTGTTTAGACTGAGTTAAGTACAAGCCAATAGAGTATTTTAACGCTTCAAACCCAAGAAACACTACAACAAGAAAACGCTACAATAGCGGCCAAAAAATGCTATCGCAGCATTTTCATAGCATTTCTCAAAACGCGATGTATACAACCGTCATAAAAAGTATGAACCTACGATATCATTTTTTAAGTGCAATGGAAATGCTATAAAAACCATTCTATAGAGTTTTCTAAATGCTATGGTAACCCTACCATGGATTTTTCAATGCTATGATAAGCTTTTTTATAGCATTTTAAGCTATCACATCTCTTTCATAGCATTTTTGAAAGCTTTAAAAGACTTTTAATAGCATTTTTTTCATGCTATAAAATGTTGTGAAACGTGTTGTTATATTTTCCATGACGTTTTGTTAATACTATGAAATATCTTTGATAGTCACTTTTGTTACTTATTTTTGCAACTGCACGAATATAAAATAAATAAATAACTTTTGATAATATCACAAAATAACGAAACCACATCTTTTTATTTAATTACTCAAAATTGTTACATACTATTTCACTAGAACTCATATCTCAAAATGACAATTACATACTGATTTTTTAATAGAGCAAGCAAAAGTAATATATCATAGGGGAAAGATTAAAAACTAGTATAAGTTCACATCTAAACAAATCTTATAACCACATGCTTAAGTTATGTAGATCTAGGGCCATTGGCCATAGGAGGAGGGGGAGGTGGCAGACTTCTAGGTATTGAAGCTTCATGAGCCATTATGTCGTTGGCAGTCATCTTCCGGGTATTCAAGCTTCAAAAGCTGATGTAGTCTAGAAAATTTACAATTAAGACATTGTAATCCAAATCATTTCATTAATTTAGTGTCAAAGAGATGTGCAACATAACTAATAGAAAGTACAAAAGAAAGAACTTAGATAATGGGAATGCCTACTTATTGAATTCTTTTTCCAATTTTCTTGAACTCCAAGCCTGGTGCACAAATTGCTATCACTTTATACAAATAGTTTTTTATTAAGTTAGGATAGAATATCGCCTAATAAATCATATATGTCAATTTTAATTTTTTCTAAACAATATTAACAGTTCAAGTCCTTACACGAACACATTATCAAAAAACAAACTAACTTATCTGATGAGCGTATTAATCCATGACAATGCCAGAAACACCTTAAAACATAATTCTATAGCATATTTAATATGATGCTAGAAGGCCACAAACAATAAATGTCACTGAACCACGTGAAGAAAGCCTCCTAAATGAATAGACTACATTTAAAGCTGAGTTGAGTTTTCTTATGACCTACCCTTTACAAGTAATAGTGTTGTTTAATTTACATATTGGAGATGAAAGCTAAAACCAGCTAAATGTCAATGCATCTAAATGTCAACTAGTTAAATGTTAATTTAAGTGAAGGCAGACAAAGATAATTATTGTAATCAATCATAAGAAGTCACAAACAATAATCAAATAAATGCTAAACCTACCTCAAGTATGATTGCCCAAGCAAATGTTGTAAATGATGAGAACAAACCTCCTCTCTTATGGAAAGCACCATGATTATGAGGGTGAGTCTTCTGTCAATTAATTGATGTTATTATCCAATCACTCAAAATTGGATGTAGCTCTCGAACTGCTACAAATAAAAGGTTAATAAATTTACATCCAACTAATCATGAGTTAAAATTAGAAGAAAGTCATTTTACTAAAATCAATCACATGGATGGCTACCAAAGCAAAACAAGTCAAAGATAAATGACACTAAATTCAAGACATCAATGGTTTTCATAGGGTAAGGTAGTATGCAGATCTTACAATCCAAATGTTCCTGAACAAACTAGGAAATGTGACTCCATAGGGTCACAAACAATGATACCAGTCTACCACTAATATTGCCCAACCAATTCATTGTCATGTTAGCACAATATTCTCATAGCTAGGATAAGATTCCAGTATTAGTAGCCTCTCAATGTAGTTCAATAGTAGTGATGAGCTGTAGATAGTTCCATTAGATGCTCGATTTGGAAAAAGCGAGGAGCTGTAGATAGTTCCATTAGATGCTCGATTTGGAAAAAGCGAGGAGCTGTAGATAGTTCCTACAATGACGACGAAACAAACACTATCTAAATTAAGGAAATTTAGCTTTACCCGTAAAAAAGGTAGTTGAAGAAGAACATAAAAATATCATATTTGCATCCAGAGTTTCGAAATCATATTTTTCTGAGTAAAATGAGAGCACCACATAAGGGGAAAAAGAACCCTAATCCCCAAATTAACTTTGAAATCGTAAACCATTCGCACATTTCCATCTCCCTGTCATCAGCTCTGCGTTGTATTTTACTCTGAAAGGTCACCTATTTTTTTAGCACTATTTGATTCTCACTTGGGGAACAAGTGTCAAAATATTTTTTTAGGGCTTGAATCTCAGTAACCATTATAGCTCTCTAGTTTACATTAGCAAGGGCTTCCTGCACAGTATAAGGTTCTAGAGTGGATGTTAGTATGCTAGTGAAAACTTTGGGCTTCCAATAGCTAATTATCGACCTTTTTTTTTGGGTAAATAACTAGTCTTAGACCTAGTAAGCATGAGATGCATAGAACTCATATTGGTGAATGTAGGTTGAGCAATAGTGGGGGAAGGGGAGGGTGAGGAATCAAATGGAACAATGTTAGTTGGAAAACTATAGTTAGGAGAGAGTAAAGGGGTAGGATTACTTGAAGTGTTACTTGAAGAGTGAGTTGTGTTAACTAATGCTGGTGATGAACAAAGACTGCTAGGAAAATGGTGCTGCAAGGCTTGCTGGCTGCAATGGAGGATTTGTTGGTGGGAGGTCAACTTGAGATGGAGGTGGATGGACCGAAACAGACAAATTCATTCTTGAAGTGAGGTGTACATTGGTCAGATCATGATATGGGAATTCATGTTCATTGAAGATGACCCTTATGGATATGTACACTCTTCCTAAAATTGGTTCTACACAGATATAACCTTTATGTGATTGTACCCCAGAAAAATACAATTTGTAGTATGAAAATTAAACTTATGTGTATTGTAAGGTCTCACAAATGGAAGACAAGAACATCCAAAGGCTTTAAAGTGAGTGTAAGTAGGTGTTTTGCATAATAACTTTTCATAAGGGCTTTTGTTTTCTAGATGGGGTTGTATAGAATGTTTATCAAGTAGGTTACTATGGCGACTGCTTCCCACCAAAGCTTAAAGGATAACTTAGCAAGAGCAAGTAGTGCTAGTCTTTTTTTATGATACCTCTATATTTTCTTTTGATTCTTTCATTTTGTGCATGTGTGTGGGCATGGATGCCTGATTATGATGCCGAATTGTGCTTGGATCGGTAACAATTGTCTGAACTCTTCTCCTCAATCACTCTGTACACATTTTAACTTTACATGAAACTGTCTTTCAATATAGGCATGAAAATGAAGAAATGTTTGCTTAACTTCTGATTTGGTTTTTAAAGGAAAGATCTGGGTAAATCTAGCATAGTGATCGACAATGCTAAGATAAAATCGAAAACCAGAATTAGAAATGCGAGGTGAAGGCCCTCAAACACCAGCGAACAAGATCAAATGGTTTAACACATTAGTATCAGATGACATAAAAGAAAACTGGAACTTTTTCGAATATGCAAGAATCACAGAAGGCTAAAGCATCAAGACTGACAATAGAAACAAATAAATGACTAAATTAATGACCAAGCCTAAGGTGCCATATAATGGCTTTATTTATAGAAGAAATAACTAAAAACTAGAATTGTTGCCGTCAAACCATGAATTCACTAGACTAGTTGACTGATTTAGTGGAAAATGGTACAATCCTTCATGAAGAACACTCTGCAACACCTTCTTCATAGTCTTGTCCTCAACATAGCAACAATTAGAGTCAAACTCAGCAATTACAGGATTATCAGTAGTGAGTTTTGAGATACTAAGTAAATTTTATGTCGAAGAAGGCACACATAGTATTTGAACAAGTGTTAATTTAACAAACTTATCATTAGTTGAAAGATAATCCTTACCAATATGAGTCATATGCAGCAACATACCATTTCCAATCATGAACTTAGATTTATCCTTGTTATCACCATTGATGGACAAATTTGCAAGATCTGGCTCACACGCTTTTGACTGATCTGGTTTGTATGGTTTAACTTGTTAGCTCAACTCACTTATCACACATGATTTGATATGCCATCTTGGTGGGTCTTATTATAGTCTGAAGTCACTAGATTAGAAACAATGTTCAACACGAGCATAAATATTCTAACTATTTCTCTAAGTATATATGACATGGTATAATCTCTTTGGATAGTCATTTTCCATCTTGAGGATGTCTTTTTATCTATTATGCCATGTTTATTTTCTGGCAATGGAACTTAGTTTCATTGAATGAAGTTTTGATTAGTCATTATCGGTATTTACTATTACTTTAATATGTACTTCTAATCAGTGGGACCACATGTTTGACCTGGATTGAAAGTATTAGACTTTGTTAGTTTTAAAGATTAAAAAAACAGAGGACTGAACTGTACAAGATCAAGGAAATGTAGAGAAAGTTTTACGGAATGCAAAACAGAGAATTCCGCTTGAATTTGATGCAAAAGCTTACAATATATAGAAAGAAAAGGAACAATCTAGTAGGCTATAGTCAATCCATGAACTGAAATATGTGGTTAACAAACCAACAACTTCCTAAAGACTAGGACAACCACAATTTAACAAAACAAATAAACTAAAGCAGAGCAGTACATGTTGACATAGTTCAACAACTATAAAGAACATGTGGACATGTTTACATAAAACAAATCTCTAACACCTAGGTAAATTTTTTGCAATCCTAAAAGCAGCAAACTAACACTCATCCTTGCTTTAGGAGCTGCAAACACCGAGTTTTGTTCTCAGAAATTCAAACTTGCCAACTCCCAATGGCTTTGTGAAAATATTGCAACCTGATTTTCTGTTTGGCAGAAGACAAGAACAATAGCTCCATTTTTCTATACTTCCCTTAAGAATAACAACTTAATATTAAAGTGCTTAGTTTTCCCATGAAACACAGGATTTTGAGAGATTGCAGTAGCAGCTTGGTTATCAACAAGAATCTCTGTACTTTCCTCCTGCTCCAAGTTAAGATCAATTAAAATTTTCCTCAGCCACAAAGCTTGATTAATAGCGGCTGTTGCAGCAACAAATTCTGCTTCAACAGTGGATTGAGCTACAGTTTCTTATTTTTTCGAGCTCCATGAGAAAACACCAAAACCATATGTGAAACAGTAGCCCGAAGTTCTTTTCATATCATCAATGGAACCTCCCCAATCGCTATCTGAGAAACCGACCAGCTTGAACTCTTTTCTCCTCGTAAATTTAATGCCAAAATCACATGTCCCTTTCACATATCTAAGCACCCTCTTTGCACCCTTGAGATGCCATTCACTTGCACAATGCATAATCTGAGACACAATGCTAACAACATTCAATATGTCCGGCCGAGTTGCTGTGAGATACATCAAGCAACCTCAGGCTTCTGAAATTTTCCTGATCAATCTTCTCTGTTCCATCTTCTTTACAAAGCTTCTCCTTTGAGTTCATTGGAGTGTTCATTTCTTTGCATTCTTCCCGTTTAAACTTCTTTAGAATCTCCTTGGCATATTTGTAGAAATGAACCTGTTGGTTCTGATCTTGGATGGAAAAATGATGAGCTTCAGAGATGATGAACCTTTCTGGTTCTGATCTTTTATTGAAGAAAAAATTATGTTTGTTTACAATGAGGGATGATGTATATATACAAATGATTCTAACGGTTGCCTATGATCTCCTATGATTCCAACGGATGCCTACTTGTAGCTTGAAATCATTTTTTACCAGAAATGGTTAGACACCCACTGTGTTTGGGAAAGTCTTTGTTCTGCTTCCCTCTTTTGCCTATGATGAAGATTTTCTTCTGAGGCTGCAGCTTTTCTTTCTTCAACACTCCCCCTCAAGTTGGGTTCGTATAGGTTGATCGAACCTAACTTGTCAAGTATTCTTTGGAGGTTATTTTTGTCAAGGGCTTTGGTGAAGATGTCGGCTAGCTGGTCTTCACTACGTACAAAGGGAATGGTGATTTCTCCAGACTGTACTTTCTCTCTTATGAAATGACAGTCCACTTCAATATGTTTGGTTCTCTCATGAAAAATGGGGTTCATTGCAATATGACATGCTGCTTGGTTGTCACAGTGCATCTCTATCGGTTTTCTTATCTCAACCTTCATGTCTTGAAAGAGATGTCTAATCCATGTGAGTTCGCTAGCAGTGGAGGCCATGACTCTGTATTCTGCCTCCGCACTTGACCTTGCAACAACAGTTTGTTTCTTGCTCTTCCAGGTCACTAGGTTCCCACCTACAAAGACACAAAATCCAGTTGTAGATTTTCTGTCGTAACTACCTGCCCAGTCAGCGTCAGTGTATCCAGCAACGGAGTTTGCCCCGGTTTTCTTTGTCCACATCCCTTGGCCGGGAGTTCATTTAAGGTATCTGAGTATCCTTTCTGCGGCTGCCTGATGATTTGTGTAGGGTGCATGCATGAATTGACTGATAACGCTAACTGCAAAAGTGATATCTGGTCTTGTGACCGTTAGATAAATAAGTTTTCCTACTAATCTCTGATATTGGCCTATATCAATTATTGGTTTGCTATCATTCAGTCATATTTTCATGTTGATTTCCATTGGTGTGCTAGCAGGTTTTTCCCCTATCATGCCTGTTTCTTTTAACAAGTCTAAGATATATTTTCTTTGAGATAGAAACAATCCCTTCTTCGAGTGAGCTATTTCTATCCCTAGGAAGTACTTTAGTTTTCCTAGATCTTTAATATCGAACTCTCCCTTTAGAAATTCTTGAACACTCCATATTTCATTGTGTTTATTTCCGGTGATGATAATGTCATCTACGTAGACTAAAACGATGATGGTGGAGTTGTTCGTGTGTTTGACAAATATAGATGAGTCAGCCGTGCTTTTGACGAAGTTAATCTTTAAAAGAGACAGGCTTAATTTTCCATATCATGCCCTTGGTGACTGTTTCAGGCCGTAAATAGCCTTCTTTAATCTACATACCAGAGATGGGTGTGTTGCTTTCTCGTGTCCTGGAGGTAGGGACATATATACTTCTTCTTCCAGATTTCCTTGGAGAAATGCGTTTTTTACATCCATTTGATAGCAGTTGAGGTTTGTGGCAACGGATAGTAGCACTCAGATTGTGTTCATTTTTGCTATTGGAGCGAACGTCTCCTGGTAATCCACTCCATATGTCTGAGTAAAGCCTTTGGCAACTAGTCGGGCTTTATATCTCTCGATAGTGCCGTTGCTGTTGTATTTGGTCTTGTAGACCCATTTACATCCTACGGGTTTCTTCCCGCTGGGTAGTGGGATTATGTCCCAAGTCTCATTCTTTTCCAAGGCTAGGAGTTATTCATTCATCGCCTTTCTCCATTTAGGGTCGAGTTGGGCTTCTTGATAGGTCTTTGGCTCATCTGTTTCATCAATTTTTTCCAAGTATGCCCTGTGGATGTTAGAGATTTTATTATAAGATAGGAAATTTTGGATAGGGTATAGAACCTGATGGGACACGTAGTCTTTTAATCTTGCTGGGGGATGAGTTTGCCTTGTTGATCTCCTATGATTTCAACGGATGCCTACTTGTAGCCTGAAATCATTTTTTACCAGAAATGGTTAGACACCCACTGTGTTTGGGAAAGTCTCTGTTCTGCTTCCCTCTTTTGCCTATGATGAAGATTTTCTTCTGAGACTGCATCTTTTCTTTCTTCAACAATATTTCTTCTGATAAATGAAGGCTTCATATTCATTTTGTTTAATTTCCATTCCAAGAAAGAAGGTCATCAATCCGACATCTGTCATTTAAAAAAACTCCATCATGTCTTACTTAAACTTCTCCACAATACTTGTTTTGTTTCCTGTCACAAGCAAATCATCGACATATAGTGAGATGATTAGAATGTCATCTCTATTATGCTTGACATATAATGTTGATTCAGATAAGCTTTTAGCAAATCCCAAGTTCTGCAAGTGTTCATCAATCTTGCTGTACCAAGCTCTTGGAGCTTGCTTCAAACTGTTAAGTGCCTTTTTAAGAAGATAGACCTTGTATTCTTCTCCTTCCTTTACATAACCTTCCGGTTGCTCTACATAAATCTCCTCCTGCAGAAAACCATTCAAGAACGCTGACTTGACATCTAACTATTACACCTTCCAATTCTTTTGTGCTGCAACAGCGAGTAAAAGCCTGATTATGTCGAGTCTAGCAACTGGTGCGAAGGTATCTGAGTAGTCAACGTCGGGTATTTGAGCATATCCTTTGACCACGGGCCTAGCTTTATGCTTGTTGATTGAGCCATCAGCATTAAGCTTGGTTCTGTATACTCACTTGACTCCAATTACCTTTCTATTTTGGGGTCGATTAACCAACTCCCATATTTTATTCTTTTCAATCATGAACAGCTCCTCCTGCATTGCAGTGATCCAATTTTCATCGGTCTTGGCTTCTTCATAATTTGTTGGTTCACACACAGCAACATTGCATCTTTGGTAAACATCAAAAAGTGGTCTTGTGCCCTTAGTAGGTCTATCATCTACCATTTCATTACCCCAATCTTCAATGTTGTGATCTGTTGCTTCCAAAATAGGAAGGTTGAGTTTTGGCTCTTTTTGAGGTTGAATCCATCTTCATTGCATCATCCCAGTTCCATTTTTCATCTTCCATAAAGTGTACATCCCTGCTTATAATAATTTTTCCAGTTTGTGGCTGGAAAACTTTATAAGCTTTTGCAACCGAGCTCTAGCTGATAAAGATGCCTGGAAGTGCTCTTTTATCTAGCTTGTCTCTTTTGATCTGTGGAACATGAGTGAAGCACAAACATCAAAATATTTTAAGGAAATTCAGAGATGGTTTATATTCATACTAGACCTCAAAAGGTGTTTATCCCTCACTGCTCTTTTGGGAACCCTGTTTTGCAAAAATATAGCAGTGTTTGCAGCTTCAGCCCAAAATTGCTTTGGCAAGTTCTTCTCATGTAGCATACATCGTGTCATCTCTAATATAAATTTGTTTCTTCTCTCACTAACTCCATTTTTTGTGGAGTCTATGGAATGGTTATTTGATGTTGGATGCCTGCCTCTTCACAAAAACGATTGAATGCTTCGGAGTTGTACTCCTTGCCATTATCTGATCTAAAAGTTTGGATTCTACAGCTACTCTCATTCTCAACTCTGACTTTAAAGTTCCAAAAAACTTGAGCCACCTCTGACTTCTGCTTCAAAAAGAAATCCAACACATAGGGGTGAAATCATCAATGAATGCAACATAATAAAGACTACCGTTCAAAGAAGGCATTCTTTGTGGGCCAGCAATGTCAGTATGAATTAAGTGCAGCTTATTTGTTGCTCTCCATGTTGGCTTGGGAAATGGTCTCCTACTTTGCTTTCCAAATTGACATGCATTGCATTTTCGAATAAGATCATCAAGTTCTGGAAGATCATTTGCCATCTCCTTAGATTTCATCTGTAGCAGTCCCTGATGAGGATAATGCCCGACCCTCTTGTGCCATAACTCAGTGATATTTTCTTTGATTGGGAAAGCAGTTTGCTCCTCCTCCAATAGATTTAGAGCAAATCTTTTTCCTTTCACTTTTACTTTGAAAATATCTTTGCCATCTGCATCTTTAATAAAGCAACCTTTTTCTTTGAACACGTCTTTACTACCATTTTCAATTAGTTGTGCAACATTTAAAAGGTTTTGATCAGGTTGAGATTGCAACTGTTCCTTTTACTTTCACAGCTATGTACTTGCCATTTCCAACTCGAACCTTTGATGAACTTGTGTTGCTCAGTTCCCTGAATAGATCCTTGTTATAAGTCATGTGGTTAGTACAAACACTGTCAATAACCCAGCTCTGACTTGATTCAATGCTTGAGAAACATGTAGCGACGAACAGGTGATCCTCCTCCTCTTGATCAGCAGTCCTTGCCTCTTCACCTTGTTGTTGATTTCTGTTTTTGTAGATTACAGCTTCATGCCCCATCTGATTACATTGAGTGCACTTAGCATCAGGTCTTTTCCAGCATCTAAATGGAGCATGGCCCTTCTTTCCGCAGTGTTGGCAAGGTGGATATGATTTTTTCTGATTTTGATTCTTCCCTTTGCATTGGTAGATACTGTACTTGTCCCATTTCCTTCAAAGTACTTCTTCTTCTTTTTGTTTTTGGCCACGTTTTTATGCTTGGCTACTAAAGCTCCTTCGGTAGTTGTATCTTATCTCATCAGTCTTCTTTGTTCTTGTGCTTGCAATGCATTAAGCAATTCTGCCAAGGAAATTTTTTACTGATCCTTAGTATTCTCCAAGGTTGTAATTGTGGCTTCATACCTCCCAGGTACGGTGACGAGGATTTTTTCTACAATCCTTAAAATTCAGACCCGAGTAACCTCTCTTTGTTTGCAATTCCAAAAAGTCTATTTGAATATTCTTTATTTGTCTCAGACTCCTTCATCTTTTCCAACTCGAATTCCCTTATCAAATTCATGACCTGCATTCCTATTATCCTTTCGTCTCCTACATATTCTTCTTTGAGATAATCCCATATAGACTTGGCTGTCTTAAGGGACATTATTCCTGTGAAAATTGTTGATGTCACCGCAGCAAACAAGCATGCTTTGGCCTTTGACTTCTTTGTCTTCTTTTCCTTCTGAGCTTTTATCTGTGCCATGGTGGGATTGTTTGGAAGTGCAGGGATTTCATAGTCTTCTTCCACCGCTTCCCAAAGATCCAAAGCATCCAAGTATGTCTCCATGCGTACTACCCAAATCTGGTAGCTGTCTCCGTCGAACACCGGTGGAGCAATAGAGGAGAAACTGGATTCGGCTTTTCCATGACCTGTTAAACTCACACATAGATTCCTTAAGAAGAGAGCTTTGATACCAATTGTTAGTTTTAAAGATTAAAAAAACAGAGGACTGAAGCGTACAAAGTCAAGGAAAAAAAGAAAGTTTTACGAAATGCAAAACAGATAAATCTACTTCAATTTGATGCAAAAGCTTACAATATATAGAAAGAAAAAGAACAATCTAGTAGGCTATAGTCAACCATGAACTGCAATACGTGGTTAACAAACCAACAACTTCCGAAAGACTAGGACAAACACAATTTAACAAAACAAATAAACTAAAGCAAAGCAGTACACGTTGCATAGTTCAACAACCATAAAGAACATGTGGACATGTTTAAGAAAACATAAAACAAATCTCTAACACGTGGATAATTTTTTGCAATCCTAAAAGCAGCCAACTAACAAACTTCATGAGTTCAACCCTGAGCTAGTTTGGTGGGAATTCAATTCTCCAAATTGTGGGGAGTAGGAAATTAATGTAAATTGATTACCTTACACAAACTTTTGTCTGAAAAGTATAATTATCCTTCCCCTTCTTCACTCTTATGAGCTCCATCTTATAAGCAAAGTGGATTTTTAAATACAAACGTCCATTTTTAGTGGGGTTCTTCTCTCCATCTTAGACAAAACTACCTCTTCCTCTCTCCTCCATGTTTAGTTGTCTTGTTGAAGAAAGAGAAGCAGAAAGTACAGCCTCAGAAGAAAAATCTTCATCACAGGCAAAAAAGGGAAGCAGAACAGAGACTTTTACCACAGACAGTGGGTGTCTAACCATTTCTGGTAAAAAACGATCATAGGCATCAGTAGGCATCCGTTGGAGATCATAGACAACCGTTAGAGATTATATGTATATATACATCACTTACTCATTGTAAAGTATACGTATTTTCTCAATAAGAAATCAGAACCAGAGGCTCATCATCTTTCTTTAAAGATCAGAACACTAAAGGTTCATCATTTCTACATGGTATCAGAGCAACGATTCTGAGAACCAACACATACAACAGTATGGCAGAACCATCAACCTCCGGTTAGCTTCACCACCACGACACCAATTCCAGACTGACCTCCATCCTGCTCACTGGCCACAACTACATACCATGGGTTAGGGCGGCTCGGGTGAGCCTGAAAGGAAGAGGCAGACTGGGTTTCGTGGACGGCAGTAAGCCAAGACCAGACCGAAACTCAGAGGAATGGGACATCATGGACAGCCAGGTAATGACCTGGATAACTAATTCAATAGACTAAAAATTCAGTGAAATCTTTTGTTTTTGTGAAACGGGACAGGAACTCTGGGAAGAAATCCGGAGCAATTATTGTGAACAAAATAATTTCGCGCAAGTCTTTGAACTTAAACGAGAGATCTCCCAAGCAAAACAGGGGGACAGATCAGTACCGGAGTTGACCGGGTTTTTAAAATCTAAGTTCAAAGAACTTGAAACCCTAAGACTGATGACCACTGACTTGAAGGAACTCCAAGAGTGGGCTGAACAGGATATGGTGTTCCATTTCTTGATGACTCTCGACTCAAGCTACGAGGCATTCCGGGCTCAGATCTTGATGTCGACGGAGAAGCCAAATTTTGCCACGGTCTCAGCCATGGTTCAAAGAGAAGGGAACACCCACGACCGGTGTTGGAACCTGCACCCTCATCTCTGGCAGAACCAGAGAAGGTTCTAGAAGGAGCGCGGGAATGACGAGCGAGGGGGCTGCGCGAAGAATGAAGAGCGAGGGGGCTCCGCGAAGACATTCCCCTTTTATACCGAGGGCTTCAGCGGAGCGGGTTACGGGTCGCGACCCGGACGAGACCGCAGAGCCCACATGATAGACGGACCCGGTTCGGGTAATGGGTACCGACCTGATCAAATGGAGGAAATGGACAGATCCGGATCCGTTAGAGCAGATTTGCACACAGACAACAACGCACAGATGACTACACTGCTCAAACAATTCGGAGAATACCTAAGGTTCATCTATCTGCAATACTGTCAATTATATTTCTAAATCTGTAAATTTTTGTCATAACTTAGAACACTGGATAATAGACTTTGGTGCCTCAGACCACATGACTCATAACACAAAAAATCTACACAGTCTCACTAAATTGGAAAAACCACAACACGTGATGGTAGCAAATGGAAATAAAGTTCCAATTTTTGGCATAGGGTCCACCATACTCTTCACAAAAACCATTAACAACGTACTTTGTCTACCCAATTTTAACTCCAATCTCCTATCCGTCAGTAAAATAACCAAAGACTTAAACTGCAATGTTACTTTTTCACCTGACAAAGTAATTTTTCAAGATTGAGTCACCGGGAGAAAGATTGGTGAAGGGAAATTTAGAAATGGTCTGTACTACTTAGAAGATACCGACAAAACATGCCTTTCCACCTCCAGTACAGTACAAAAAGACAAAATATTACACTGGAGATTCGGTCATCCCTCCGACAAAATCCTAAATAAATTATTCGGTTGTAATTCAGACTCTAGCAGTTGCTCAGTCTGCAAACTCAGTCAAAACCCTATTTTTGGGGTATTCCGCTGAGAAAAAGCGGTATAAGTGCTACAACCCAATAAACCATAAACTCTACATCTCGCGCGATGTACAATTTTTAGAACTAGAATCCTACTATCCAAAGGACCCCGACAACCATAACCACCACTAAACGTTTCCGCTTCCTAACAGTATTATTTCCTCCAATATCATAAGACAGGAACAGGATACCGCATCAACCGCGCCTGAGACAACTACCTCAGGGGGAGCAACTGATGAGGCAGCTGTCGCTGATGAAGCAGTAATCGTAAGAAGGTCAACAAGGCAAACTCAACCCCCAGCAAGATTAAAAGAGTCCCATCAGGTTCTATACCCTATCCAAAATTTCCTATCTTATGATAAAATCTCTAACATCCACAGGGCATACTTGGGCAAAATTGATGAAATAGTTTAGCCAAAGACCTATCAAGAAGCCCAACTCGACCCCAAATGAAGTAAAGGCGATGAATGAAGAACTTCTAGCCTTGGAAAAGAATGACACTTGAGATATAATCCCACTATCGAACGGGAAGAAACCTGTAGGATGTAAATGGGTCTACAAGACCAAATACAACAGCAACGGCACTATCGAAAGATATAAAGCCTGACTAGTCGTCAAGGGCTTTACTCAGACATATGGAGTAGATTACCAGGAAACGTTCGCTCCAGTAGCAAAAATGAACACGATCCGAGTGTTACTATCCGTTGCCACCAACCTCAGTTGGGAACTATATCAAATGGATGTAAAAAACGCATTCCTCCAAGGAAATCTGGAAGAAGAAGTATATATGTCCCTACCTCCAGGACACGAGAAAGCAACGCACATGTCCATGGTATGTAGATTAAAGAAGGCTATCTACGGCCTGAAACAGTCACAAAGGGTATGGTATGGAAAATTAAGCTTGTCTCTCTTAAAAATTAACTTTGTCAAAAGCTCTGCTGACTCATCTATGTTCATCAAACACACGAACAACTCCACCACCATCGTTTCAGTCTACGTTGATGACATTATCATCACCGGAAATAACCACGATGAAATATGGAGTGTTCAAAAATTTCTAAAAGGAGAGTTTGATATTAAAGATCTAGGAAAACTGAAGTTCTTCTTAGGGATAGAAATAACTCACTCGAAAAAGGGACTGTTTCTATCTCAAAGAAAATATATCTTAGACTTGTTAAAAGAAACAGGCATGATAGGGGCAAAACCTGCTAGCACACCAATGGAAACCAACATGAAAATATGACTTAATGATAGCAAACCAATAATTGATATAGGCCAATATCAGAGACTAGTAGGAAAACTTATTTATCTAACGGTTACAAGACCAGATATCACTTTTGCAGTTAGCGTTATCAGTCAATTCATGCACGCACCCTGCACAAATCACCAGACAGCCGCAGAAAGGATACTCAGATACCTTAAGGGAACACCCGGTCAAGGGATATGGATGAAGAGAACTGAGGCAAACTCTGTTGTTGGATACACTGATGCAGACTGGGCAGGTAGTTACGACAGAAAATCTACAACTGGTTTTTGTGTCTTTGTAGGTGGGAACCTAGTGACCTGGAAGAGCAAGAAACAAACTGTTGTAGCAAGGTCAAGTGCAGAGGAAGAATACAGAGCCATGGCCTCCACTGCTAGGGAACTCACATGGATTAGACATCTCCTTCAAGACATGAAGGTTGAGATAAAAAACCCGATAGAGATGCACTGAACCCCGTTTTCCACGAGAGAACCAAACACATTGAAGTGGACTGTCACTTCATAAGAGAGAAGGTACAGTTGGGAGAAATCACCATTCCTTTTGTACGTAGTGAAGACCAGCTGGCCGACATCTTCACCAAAGCCCTTGACAAAAATAACCTCCAAAGAATACTTAACAAGTTGGGCTCGATCAACCTATACGAACCCAACTTGAGAGGGAGTGTTGAAGAAAGAGAAGTAGAAAGTACAGCCTCAGAAGGAAAATCTTCATCACAGGAAAAAGAGGGAAGCAGAACAGAGACTTTCACCACAGACAGTGGGTGTCTAACCATTTCTGGTAAAAAATGATCATTGCCATCAGTAGGCATCCGTTGGAGATCATAAGCAACCGTTAGAGATTATATGTATATATACATCACTTACTCATTGTAAAGTATAAGTATTTTCTCAATAAGTAATCAGAACCAGAGGCTCATCATCTTTCTTTAAAGATCAGAACACTAAAGGTTCATCATTTCTACATGTCTGTAGGCCATGTTCGTCGTCTTCAATCGAGGAAGAAGAATTTGAAGAATAATTTTTGTATATTGATTCTTAATAATTATACATTACATAGTAGGCTTATATATAATTGAAGGAAAAGAATTAGTTAAGCTACAAGACCATGAAGGAATATTATTGTTAGTGATGATTGCACAATCATGCATGCATGAGGAGAATATTCACGTGAGAGATGATGAGAGAGATCTAGAGAGGTATTGTGATTGGTTAGGAGAAGCTCCAATCAATGAGTGCTTATTGGAGAGTTTGTTACTGATATTTTACATTTTAAACCAATCATGAGCTGCTTATTTGGATGAAGGAGAACACTGAAGGACAATTTGCACTGTTGGCAGTGCTTACTTGGCAATAATGGGCAATAGTTTTAGTAGCCCCTCTCAAGCGAAAGGGTGGTAAAACCAGGTTGAGTTTGTAACTAAGTGAGCTTAATGAAGTAGGAGACAGTGGTTTTGTCATGACGTTGGCTAGTTGAGAGGCTGAGGGCACATATCTCACTTCAATTGTCTTTGAAAGGATTTGCTCTCCAATGAAATGAATATCAAAATCAATATGTTTGTTTTGAGAGTGAAAAACTGAATTTGAGGCTACGGAGAGAGCATTATGGTTGTCACCCCATATTACAGGTGTGGAAGACTGATATTTTTGTTGAAAAAACAGCGCTCACGCGGCGGAGATGTGGTTTTTTTAAAAGTTTATTAAAAATGAATCATATTTTATAAAACAAAATAAGCGCGACGCAATGATTTCGAAAATAAAAACTTTATTGAAAAACTCTTTTCAATCAGAATCTATTATATATTTATATATTAAATCTAAAACATACATGGATATGAATCATATATCTCTTGTAGCCTATGTTGAGCGTCATCACAAATCAACGATCCTGTATTCTGACGAACAACAGATTTCGAGATCCACATCAAAATCTTTCAAGCAAATCCTTAAACGCATTAGGACGTGTGTGGGCACGTAGAATAATTTAAAGATATTTTTTCTGTCTCTAAATATATTCAACACTTGAGATCTAAAGATTTACTGAGAAAGATTAATTTAGTGAAAGAATACGATGATTATTCTTTCAGAGTTGTTTATTAACTTTTAATCACCAAGAGAGTTTTCACCCTGATTGTGTTCTCAACACTTTGATCAATAGTTCTCAACTGATCCAATTAACCATGAGCCATTAGAATAATATCTATATATAATTTCTAGGATCATCATGTTTTTAGAGATAAACTGAAAATAATATTTAATTTTTAAATTACCATTGCAGTGAGACTGACTGCAATTTGTACACAACTACAGTGCCACAAGGCACTGCAGTTGCCGTTAGCCATCACGGTGCCTCACGGCATTGTGTGTCACTACAGTATTGCACGCCCACTACTGTTGTGACACGTGGCACTACAGTAGTTCATGTCAATCTCTGTTTCTCAATCAATGATTGGCACGTGGTAATTTCTGTGAATTAAATATTTATTTTAATCTGATAAATATCTACATATCAGTTAATTCAAAATTAACTTATTTGATTATCCTTATCAATTAACTTATCTGTTAGTTCACAAATAACAGATTTAATTTATTCAAATTTTAAATTATTATCTAATAATAATTCACTTATCGATAATTAGAAAATTAATCAATATAATTATTTATGTATAATTTCTAAAAATTAATATCATTAATTTTTAATTAATTAATCACACATAGTTATATTATAATTATGTACTTGGCCGAGAATTAAAATTCTTTTTACAAGTCAGTCATTTTCTCATGTCATGAAATATTAACACCCTAAACTGTGAGGTACAAAGGTGACTTGGGAACCATTGACCTATAATCCTAAGCTCCAATAAATCAGATTATCAATTCGACTCTTTAATTATATAATCTTATTTATTAGTTTCATTATTACTCTACTATAAATTTGGAATTGCACTCTTAGATATTATAGATTGTATTTATAGAGTATTCTCGTGTAATTCATTGATATAATCATTTCACATAATTCTATCATCCAATTATTGGTTCGTAAATTAGAGCCAGTCAAAATTACCATTTTAGCCTTAATACATCTTGATTCTTAAGTACCATTAATTCACTTGTGAATGACTAATTTATAATCGTATTATAAATTTGAGCTCAATAATCATTCAGTTTTAGAATCAATACTTAAAAGAACCAATATACGATTCGTTAGGAAAGCTTGGTTAAGATCACGTTTCCAATATTCCACATCACTGAATCTTTAAAACAAAAGTCATTAGCCTGTTTTACAAACAAACCTTAACGAGTGAATCAAAATATCCAGTAGACATGTATACGAGTTCATGACTACTCAAGATTCAGACTGGTCTACATATGATCATGAAATTGATGTGTATTAAATCTTTATGATAAACAACAAGTTAATAAATATACTAGTTCACATCGGCCTTGTCATATATAATCTTATGATATAAAGTACCTTCACTAAGATGTCTGTCCATATCAATGCTCCGGATCTAGATCATATGTATTCATAATGCTTAGTGAACTGTAGTAGTAACCATTCATTAACGATTCAATACTTTAATATGTTGCTGATAATTTTATTCATTATTTATGATCTCAATCCTCTCGTACTAATACAAGATCATAGTCTCATTAATGAATATGAAATTTTTAGATATTTATACAAATTATTCAACAATAATTTAACAAAAAATTATAAGAAAAATGTACTTCCATTAAAATGTCAATACACATATTTTAAGGACATTACCCCCAATAATCTTCCACTTTCCTTAAAGCAAATGTGGCATCTCTCTCAACCCCATGTTACGCACATGAACCTCAAATGACTTCACAGGAAGTGTCTTGGTAAAAGGATCAGTCAGGTTCAGATATGACACTATCTTCATAACAGTCACATCCACTCGATGCACGATCTTTTGTACAAGATGATATTTCATCTCAATGTGCTTGCTCCTCTTATGACTCCTTGGTTCTTTGGAATTAGCTACCGCCCCACTGTTATCACAATATAGGATCAGTAGCCTGCCCGTATCTGAAACTACTTTCAGATCACTATAGAACTTTTTGAGCCATACCGCTTCTTTTGCAGCTTCACAAGCTAATATATATTCAACTTCCATAGTCGAATCTGCAATGTAGGTTTATTTGATACTTATCCAGACTACAGCTCATCCACCTAGGGTGAATACTGATCCATACATCAACTTTCGACTATCTCTGTCTGATTGAAAATCAGAATCAGTAAATCCAGTGGGGTTCAGGTCTCCATCTAAATAAACAAGCATATAGTTTCTCGTTCTCCTAAGATACTTGAGAATGTGTTTTACTGCAATCCAATATTCCAAACTTGAATTTGATTGATAATGACTGATAATTCCCATTGCACAACATATGTCAGGTCTTGTACACAACATGACATACACGAGACCGCCAACAACTTGAGCATAAAAACCTTTCTCATTTCTTCTTCCTCTTGAGGTGTCTTAGGACATTGCTCCTTGGAGATGATAATTCCATATCTGATCGGTAGTTAACCTTTCATAGAATTCTCCTTAGAGAATCTCTCCAGCAGTTTATCAATATAAAATACTTGAGAAAGTGTCAATAGCTTGTTCTTTCTATCCCTTAGGATTTGGATGGCTAGAAAATAGCTCGTCTCTCCTAAATCTTTCATTTGTAAGTTCTCAGTTACCAATTCTTTACCTTGGACAAAGTTTCTACATTATTCTCAATGAGTAGAATATTGTCAATATAAAAAACTTAGAAAACCACCTTGTCTTTGATGTATTTATAAATACAAGCTTCCTCAACATTTTGCTCGAAATCATATGATTTAAAAATCTCATCACAGGTAAGATTTCAAGATCTAGATGCATGTTTTAATCCATAGATAGATTTAAGCAACTTGCATACTTTCAGATCTTGCCCATTTTTCCCAAACCCATCTGGTTGCATCATATAGATGCTTTCTTCAAGAGAGTCATTCAGAAAAAATGTCTTGACGTCCATTTGCCATATTTCATAGTCTAAACTAGCGACAATGGACAAAAGGATGTGAATGGATTTTAGCATGGTAACATGATATAATGCCTCTTCATAATTGACTCATTCTCTTTGTGTATAGCCATTGGCTACTAGCCGTGCCTCAAAAGTCTCTACTTATCCATATGCACCTCTTTTCTTCTTAAAAATCCATTTACATCTAATGTGCCTGCCATCTTCAGGTGGATCTACACGTTTCTAGACAGAATTGGAATACATTGATTCTATATCCTTGTTCATGGCATCTTACCATTTCTCCTTTTCAGGATCATCCATCACCCATTTAATGGTAAATGGATCTTTCTTATCAGTGTCAGACACTAGGATGTGTGCCTCTAGTTCATAGTGAATAGGTTGTCTTACAACCCTCCCACTATGTCATTGAACTGGGGTTTCCTGAATATGAATTTGGGTTTTTGTGGTTTGTCATTTATTAGTTAATGATGAATGTGGCTGATCTCATCAAACACTAATCCTTCAAGAACTACTTTGGTTCGAGGTTTGTAGTTTTGCAAATAGTCATGTTTAATGAAGGTTATATTTGTCGACACAAACACATTTTGATCATTGTGACCTTGAGTCTAACTTTCCAGTCTTGGGTCTAAGAACATGAGTTGGACACCCCTATATACGAAAATGGCGCAAACTGGGTTTGGAGCCATTCCATAACTTTAAAGGTGTCTTGCATATAGATTTAGAAGACATCACATTCAAAATGTATATTGTCGTGTGTAATGCATATTCCCAACATGTAAGTGGTGGTGATGAGTAGCTTAACATCGACCTAACAATATCCAATAAGGTTCTGTTTCTCCATTCTTAAATACCATTTTGCTGTGGCGTTCTAGGTGTTGTGAGTTAGGATAAAATTTCATACTCCAACAAGTAATCCTTGAATTCTAAATTCAAGTATTCACCATTTCGATCTGATCGAAGGGTTTTCAATGATTTACTTGATTGTTTTTCAGCTTCAGCTTTGGAGTCCACAAACTTTCCAAACGTTTCAGACTTTCTATGCATTAGGTAAGTATAATCATATCTTGAGTAATCGTTAATAAAAGTGACGAAATACTCATACCCACCTCTAGCTTGTACATTGATTGGTCCATATACATCACTCTGCACTAGCTCAAGTGATAACTTGTCTCTTTAGCCCTTTCTAGTGAAAGGTCTCTTGGTCATTTTACCTTCTAGAAAAAATTCACAAACATGAAGAGTTCCAACTTTTAGTTCTCTCAAAGAACCATGCTTTCTTAACCTCTTTAACCTATCTAGATAAATATGTCCAAACTTAAGATGTCATAGATACGTGTTATCCTCATCATGAGAAACTCTTTATCATTTATTACTTTTAGGTTTTGCTACTTTAAATAATTCACAATTATTTAACATGCGTTCAGTCGGTTTAAACATATACAGTCTGTTTGATACTTTTACATGAAAAATGTTGAATTCATTCTTAGAAATAATGAACTCATTATTAATTTAAAAAACTTCAAATAATTGTTTATGCAAAATAGAAAGAGAAATCAAATTTCTCGAAAATCTAAAAATATAATAAACATCGTTCAAAACTAAATACTTATTTTCAAAATTAAGACGGACTGTTCCCAATGCTTTTACTGACACGAGTGCACCACGCCAACTCTCATAATGACCTCGCCATCAGCCATCTCCATTAACGAATTAAGCATCTGCAAAGAAGAACATACATGATTACTGGCTCCTGAATCCTGTATCCAGGATGACAAATCATATTGCACTAAACAAGCTTCAAGAACAAGTAAATCATATTTATGTTTCTTTTTCAGCTCGGAGAGATACTTATTACAGTTTCTCTTCCAACGATCTTCAACCCCACAATGGAAATATTTTCCCTTGGGCTTATTGTCATTCTTCTTCTTGACTTTCGGCGATGTCTTGGCTTTCTTCTCTTTCTTTTTCTTACCTTTACCCTTACCATTGACCTTCCTCTTATTACTTTGAACAATAGTGAAAGAAGGCAACATTTGCTTCACCCTCTTTAGTCATACTCTTATTGAGTGACTCAAAAGTATGCAGTTCATTCAACAATTGAGTTATGTTGAATTGTAACTTGTTCATAACATAGTTAGTGGTGGACGTAGAAAAAGTAGGTGTGATCGATTCAAGTATAAGGCTGACTTGAGTTAGTTCATCAATGGTCACTCCATGTACTTCTGCCTCATGCATTATGTTGATCACGTTCAAAACATGTTCACGCACAAAAGAACATTTCTTTATGTTGGTCATCATGTAGCTCCTAGTAGCCTCATGATAACTTTGATCAGACTACTGGCCAAATATCGCCTATAGAGATTCCATAACCTCATAGGCTGTCTCCATGCTCTCATGCTTGGTTCTTAGAACATCATTCATGCTCACAAACATGTAGCCCTTCACTTTGTTGTTGGATTAAATCCAAGTATTAAACTTGTCACTAACACTCTTAGGGGCATTGGCCTCAGTAAGAAAAAATTTGTGGTTCACAAATTAGCATCAAGTTTAAATTTGATTTCCATCTTATGAAATTTTCACCATTCAATTTCTCAAGTGCAAGTAAATTTGTAATAGGGTTGCCCATAGTAGATATAATGATAACTGAAAAATAAAACATACATAATTCAAACTCAAAATATCTTATATTTTCTCTTTTAATAATAAGGTATGGCTTATTTGGTCGAGTCACAATTATCGACTCAAAGCTTAATTGTGACTTATGAGTGTCATCCATTATTTTAGATTCCATGACTTGATTTAGAATATGCCACTTTAGGGTCGCTCCAAACTAAACTACATCACTTAGTCCTATCTTCTTAAGAAGTTCTACCTTGGTATCGATACAGCTCGAAACCTTCCTTAGGGTGATGAAAACAAAGCCATCTCGAGGCCTTCACTATACCTCACAGTGTTGTACTAATAATGGATACCACATATTACATTGACATGTCAACCTTCCCCCACTCACTATTTTAGAATAATGTATTTCTATTTTACCTAATCAATTAATTCTAAATTAATTAGTAGTTAAAATAATATAACCCTATGAATGTTAAATAAAAAGTTAATCTAACCTAATTTGTCTAAGCTCATTTAACCTTCTGAAGAGCTTAAGTCATTATTAAGTGAACTTAGATAAACTAATTAATAATATTTATGAAACTTTAATAAACTCTTTTACTAAAGTTAGTTATCCTAAAGGTTACTATAACCTTTAGAGTGGTGTGATTACCAAGTTTTAACTAATTAAAACCTAAAAGTTGGCATTCAATTGATTTCTCAAAATAAATTCATCTAAACATATTAGGACAATCGTAATTAATTATATTTCTACTGATGTGATGTATAATTAAATAAAACTTCATGGGATTTCATGTATGGAATATAATTGACTAATACATGGTCATGTTATTAATCATATTAATAAATATGTATTTAACAAATGAATAAAATAATAATAAACTATTTAGTATTTTTAAATTACAACCACTAAAATAAAGAAATAAAATTACAAAGAGGACTTCAAGTTTACATATTTTTGAAATATCTCATTATCCACCTGATGTCCATCTTCATAATCTTCAAGCTTCGAACAAACCTCTTTTAATTAAAAATCTATTTTTCTTAATTAAAAATTATCTCTATAATTATCTCTTAAAATTTTTGAATTTTTGACTTTTTCAAAAAATAATTTATTGGCTTGGTCAAACTTTGGTCAAAACCAATCAATTAATTAATCTTTAATTTTCATAAAATTAAAAATGAAAAATTTATTTTAAAATTATATTAATTTCAAAATTTAAAAGATAAAAGATAGAGTTAGAGTTTTCATAAATATCTGCAGTAATAGTGTAAGTTGGTATCAAAGTTTCTGTAAAACTTCCCTAGCTGTGACAATAGTTACCACTAACGATACGACTCTCCCACTGCCACCCATCACCGGCGTCGGCCATCCACCGATGTTGGCCGCCGACCGCCACCAACGCATATTTTTCGGTTAGCTCGCCACTAGAGCCAAATTTTCTAGCGGCATTGTTGCCGCTAGAATACCAACGATGCCGGCGTCGGAATTCCCTAGGAATTCTTATTTTTGCTTTTTCCTCCTCATTTGTCTTGTGCGTACTTTATCTTCTCACGATCAAACTAATTATAATTTAATATTCAAATAAAATTATAAAAATCCTACGCCCCAAAATGGATTACACATGATCTAATGAAAAATTAAAAAACAAAGCGTAACCCAATAATCACTATACATTCAAAAAACAAAATCATTCATTCATTCATACATATCAAATATACTATGAATAATGTAAGAAAACCCATACACTATTTAATATATAAATATATAATCACCACTTTGATACCAATTGTTGGAAAAGCAGCGCTCACGCGGCGGAAGTGTGGTGTTTTTAAGAATTTATTAAAATGAATCTTTTTCGATAAAAGAAAATAAGCGTGACCCAGCGGTTTCCAAAATTAAATTTTTTTTATTGAAAACCTCTTTTCAATCATATACCTCTTGTAATCTATATCAAGCGTCCTTAAACCAACGATCTTGCGTTCTCACGAACAACGAACTTCGAGATCCACATCAAAATCTTTCAAGTCAATCCTCAAACACACTAAGGCGTGTGTGGGCACGTATAATACTTCAAATATACTTTTCCTATCTCTAAATGTACTCAACACATGAGATCTAGAGATTTAACGAGAATGATTAATTTAGTGAGATAATCCTCTATGAGAATACAATGATTATTCTTTTAGAGTTTTTGATTAACTTTTAATCACCGAGAGAGTTTTCACCCTGATTGTGTTCTCAACACTTTGATCATTAGTTTTCAACGGATCCAACCAACCCTGAGCCATTAGAATAATATATATATATATAATTTCTAAGCTCATCAGATTTTTAGGGATAAACTGTAAATAATATTTAATTTTAAAATTTTTATTCCAGTGAGACCCACTGTAATTTGTGCACAACTGCAGTGACTCATGGCATTGTAGTTGCCATGAGGTATCATAATTTCTCACAGTTGATTCTCAATCAGTGATTGACATGTGGTAATTACTGCAAATTAAATATTTTTTTAATGTGATAAATTTCTAAATATATGTTAACTTAAAATTAACTTATCTGATAATTCCTATCAACTAGCTTATCTGTTAGTTCATAAATAACAAGTTTAGTTTATTCATATTTTGAATTATTATCTAATAATAAATCAACATTATCCAATTTCACAAATTATGCATATTGTGTCACTTATCGATAATTAAAAAATTAATCGATATAATTATTTATATATAATTTCAAAAATTTAATATAAATAATTTAACTAATTAATTACTAAATAATTAATCACACAAAATTATATCATAATTATGTACTTTCCCTAGAATAAAATTTTTTTTTGCAAGTCAGTCATTTTCTCATATCCTAAAATATTCACACCCTAGACTGCGTAGTACAGAGATGTATTAGTCCATTAATATAATCATTTCACATAGTTCTGCCCTCCAATTATTAGTTCGTAAATTAGAGGCACTCAAAATTACCTTTTTACCCTTCTAATTACCTATTGATCCTTAAGTACCATTAACTCACTAGTGAATGACTATTAACTCACTAGTGAATGGCTAATTTATAATCATATTATAAATTTAAACTCAATAATCATTCAGTTCTAGAATTAACACTTAAGAAAACTAATATATTATCCGTTAGGAAAACTTGGATTCCAAATCTTGTAAGTTCATGTACTCATGCATCAACATCATTGAATCTCTAAAACAAAAAGTTATTAGTCTATTTTATAAACAAACCTTAACGCGTAAATTAAAAGATCTAGTAGACATGTATAGGAGTTCATGACTACTTAGGATTCAAATTGATCTACATATGATCATCAGATTGATGTGCATTAAATCTTTATGATAAACGATAAATTAATAAATATATTAATTCACATCGATCCTATCATATATAATCTTATGATATAAAGTATCTTCACTAAGATGTCTATCCACTTCAATGATCTAGATCTAGATCACATGCATTCATAATGGTTAGTGAAACGTACTAGCAACCATTCATTAAAGATTCCATCTTTATTATGTTGCTAACAATTTTATCCATTATCTATGATCACAATCCTTTCGTACTAATACAAGATTATAGTCTCGTTAATGAATATGAAATTTTCAGATATTTATATAAATTATTCAACAATAATTTAAAAGAACAATTGTACGAAAAATATTTTTTCATTAAATTTCATATTAAAAAATATCAATAGACATACTTTGAGGGTATTACCCCCCAATAATTTTGAACATAGTAAAAAGGGATAGTAACCACATAATTTCACTACAAGCTAAACCAAGCGTTATACCCTGCATATGTGCTAGACCTTGCCACTATTACGTGTTTCTTAGAACTCTAGGTAATGAGTTTTCCACCAAGATAAACACATAGGCCACTGGTTGAATTTCTATCAACTAAAGAGGATGCATAATCTGCATCAGAATAACCTTCAAGATTGTGTCTAGAGGATGGTGAGAAGTGTAACCCATGTTGTGGTATGCCTTTCAGATATCTTAGGAGACTTTTACATGTTTTCCAATGATCTGTGGTGGGACATGACATAAACTGCCTTAACCTATTAATCGTGTAGGCAATGTATGGCTTTGTCATGATGAGGTATTGAAGCGAACCTATGATGCTTCTATACAATGTTGGTTCTAAGAAAGGAATTACTTTGGCATTGAGTTTATAGGCAGGACAAATAGGTGTAGGGCTACTTTTAGCATGAAACATACTGACTTTATGAAGGATATATGTGAGGTATTTAGGCTGAGTTTAGTAGAAGCCAGTAGAGTCTCTGAATGCTTCAAGTGCAAAAAAGTAAGAGATGGATCCCAATGTCTTGAGGGCAAACTAAGCATTGAGTTGTTGTATGTGAGATAAGTTACACCCTGTGACTAAGATACCATCTATGTAGATGTGTACTAACATTATATCATTGCCTAACAACTTGAGAAAAAGTGAAGTATCAGAGACTGTATGGTGAAAACCCTAATTGTTGAGAGCCGACTTAAGCTTGACATACCAAGCTTTTGGTGTTTGTCCAAGCCTATAGAGAGCCTTAATAAGCTTGCACGCACGATGAGGCTCAGTAAGATCTTGAAAGACTTGAGGTTGCTCTATGATAAATGTCTCATAGAAGTCTCCATGGAGGAAAGCATTATCGATATCTAGCTGCTGGATATCCTAACATCTTGTGACTACAATAATGAACATTACTCTTAGAGTGCATGGTTTGAGCATAAGGCTGAAGGTGCCCAAACAGTTTATGCTTAGTTGCTGTTGGAACCCCTTGACCACTATCCCGACCTTATATTTATTAATAATTCCATCTATGTCGTATGTTACTCTAGAAACCCACATATTTTTTCAATTACTTAATTCTCACTTGGGGAACAAATTGCCCAAGTGTTTTTTAGGGATTGAAACTCAGTATCCATTGCAGCTCTCCAATTTCCATAAGTAATATCATCATGTACTGTATAAGGTTCTGGAGTGGATGTTGGTATGCTAGTGAAAACTTTGGACTTCAAATAGCCAGTCTTAGACCTAGTAAGCATGGGATACATAGAACTCATAGTTTCCACTAGTAGGTTGAGGAATAGTGGGTGAAGGGGAGGGTGAGGAATCAAGTGGAACATTATTAGTTGGAAAATTATAGTTAGGAGAGAATGAAGGGGTAAGATTACTTGAAGTGTTATCTGAAAAGTGAGTTGTGCTAACTAATGTAGGTGATGACCAAGACTGCTAAAAATATGGTGCTGTAAGGCTTGGTGGATGCAATGGAGGATTTTTTGGGGGAGGTGAACCTGAAATTAAGGTGATTGTAAGTAGGTGTTTTTGCAGAATAACTTTTCATAAGGGATTTTGTTTGCCAGGATTGGGGTGGGTAGAATGTTTATCAAGTAGGTTGCTATGGAGAATGATTCAAACCAGAACTTAAAGGGTAACTTAGCATGAGCGAGTACTGTAAGTCATTTTTCAGTAATATCTCTATGTTTTCTTTCTATTTTTCCATTTTGTGCATATGTATGTGGGAATGGATGCCTTAATATAATGTCAAATTGTGTTAATATTGGTAACAATGGTCTGAGCTATCCTCCCCAATCACGTTGTACATATTTTTTCTTTACTTGAAATTGTCTTTCGAGATAGGCATTAAAATGAAGAAATGTTTGGTTAACTTTTGATTTGGTTTTTAAAGGAAAGATATTGGTAAACCTAGTACAGTCATCATCAATGCTAAGATAAAATCAAAAACCAGAATTAGAAATGTGAGGTGAAGGCTCTCAAACATCAATGACCGAGATCAAATGGTTTGACAGTATTAATATTATATGACTTAAAAGAAAATGGATGAGTTTTACCTAGCATGCAAGAATCATAGAAGGCTAAAGCATCAAGACTAACATTAGACTCTTTTACATACTTATGTACTTGATTCATCTAAGGTGGTATAGAGTGGCTATATTTACTGAAGAAACTAAAAAACTATAAATGTTGCTGTGAAACCATGACTTCATTATAATAGTTGACTGGTTTACTAGAAAGTGATATAATCCTTCACGAAGAACAACCTGCAATAGCACCCTCTTCATAGTATTGTCCTTCACATAGCAACAATTAGAGTGAAACTCAACAATTATAGGATTATCAATAGTGAGTTTTGAGATACTAAGTAATTTTTTTAATTAAAGAAGGCTCACATAGTATTTGAACAAGTGTTAATTTAACAACCTTATCATTGGTTGACAGAGAATTTTTACCAATATGAGTGTATAAAGTAGATTACTATTTCCAATCAAGACCTTAGATTTACACTTATTACCACCTTTGACAGATAAATTTGTAAGATCTGGTGTCATGTGGTGATTTGCACCACTGTCAGGGTGCCAAGAACCATCATCAAAGTAACTGGTTGAGGCTATAAAGGCACTTGGTGACCTCTGAGAGTGGGTGCGACATCTGTGCATTAGACTACTGAGAGGGCTCATTGGCTTGGAAGTTCAGAACAAATCTACTGTAACATGTTACAGTATAGTGAACTGATCGTTTACATATTTGGCATGTGGGTTAGTTCCCACCCCTTCCTCTACCTCTAGTATTTCTTGTGCTTCCTCTGTAAAAGTTGGGTGGAGTATAAGGTGTGTTGTTATTCCATCTCTATTGGAAGCTGGCCACATGAGTTGTTGGTGTGTGAGCTTTAAGAGACTTGTTGCTTAAGAGCTGGACAATTCTTATCTCATGGCTCTACAACGTGACTGAGCTTCTTATAGAGAAACAAAATCACCTCTAGATGTAAGATTCATAAATAATAGATCATACTTAGATCCAAGTACACCTAAGTATATAGAGTAACAAATCTTCATCAGTGATAAGCTGGCATGCAGAAGATAGAGTGTCAACAATGCTTCTCATTTTGAGAACATAATCATTGATGGAGAGAGTTCATTTTTTAATGGTCTGAAGTTGATATCTTAGCTGTAGGGTTATGGCTTTTGACTGGGATGTACAAAATTATTCCACTATTGCCCGTACTTCATGGGATCTTGTGCAGTTAACTAGATGACACTAATATAGTTTCTGTGATAGAAGTAAGACGTCAGTGAAGTAAATGTTGGTCAGTCCTTCTCGAGTTCATAAATTCTAGATGCACAATAAATGATGATTCTGTCTTAAGTGCTTTCATTGACGTATTTAGGGAAATGGAAAAAGGACTTGTGATAAATTCCTTAGGAATTGGTTTAGTACCAAGCAGAAAAAGGTTCAAGATCATACGTACGGACTATTGACAGTATTCGAGATCACAAAAAAGTATAGTTTTTCCTATCCAACCTTATAGAAATGGTCATCATGTTTGTAAGAAACATGCTTGGTAAAGCAGGCATGTGATTTGAGATAAAAGGAAGAGAAATAATGGGGTTTGGTTGAGATGCAATTGGCAGGATAATGGGAGTTCCTGTCACGGTGACATTGGGAATTTTAGAGGGAGAAGAAGTTCTGTTTTCTGAGCTTGAAATAGAGGCCATCCATAAGGATTCAGAGAGGCTCTAATACCAAGTTGAGGAAGAAGAATTTGAAGAATATTTTATATATACTAATTCTCAACAATTATAAATTACACAATAGTCTTATATATACAATTGATGGAAAAGGGTTAGATAAGCTACAAGACAAAATGAAGGAATAGTATTGTTAGTGATGATTGCACAATCATGCATGCTTGGGGAGAATATTTACACGAGAGATGATGAGAGAGACCTAAAGAGGCATTTTGATTGGTCAAGAGAAGCTTCAATCAATGAGTTCTTATTGGAGATTTTCTTACTGATATTTTGCATTTTAAACCAATCATGAGCTGCTTGTTTGGCTGAAGGAGAACACTGCTTATAAGGAAAAATTGCACTGTTGGCAGTGCTTACTTGGCAATAGTGGGCAGTAGGTTTAACATCTAAATATTATTCCACTATTTTTTTAATATAATTTCTCAGTCCATTTTATTTGTTCAATTTTCATTTTTCAAATTTTTATTTCATTTTATCAGTCTATTTTCTTCCTATTCTTCATCTTCTTGCCTTGTGAAGCTGTAAAGTTCTAAAAAACAGTCGTAAACTACTTCTCATGAATGAACCACAAGATTGAATCTATGCAAAATGTCATCTGAATGTACTTATCAATGACATACTAAGCAATTTTATATTTTCATAATGTATTTATTTAGATTATAAAACTTCCTGTTATAATATGGACAATGTATAATTTATATTGTGTAGTGAAATTCAAGTTCTTGAAGTCACCCTACTCTAATACCTTGAGTGATTTTGATGGTTATTTATTATATATTATTTTATACTATTTTTGAAACAATGACAACGTGAAATATTTTGAATGTAAGAACTAAGAAATGTTGCAAAGAGGATTCATCATTTTTGTTTTCTTTTAAACTAAACTCTTTTGGATCATTATTCCTCAACAAAGAGAGTAGGATGAACAGGTGCAACCCTGGCCTGTATTTTTACAGGAGATGTACCATAAACTGATGCCACTAAAACATAGAGGACTACATATGATTCATCTCTAGGATCTCTTTCATTATATAATGACAAGGAAGCCAACTCAGCTCATATACCACGTAAGCCAACTATCATGCAGGCTACAAATCAAGCTCATGTAGCTTAGCTTGTTGAAGGTCAAGTTATGAATATTTTATTACTAGTCGTTAGAATCAGTTAGGTAGTTAAGTATTGAACTATGTATAAATATACATGTATGTAATCGTTATAGAAGTTAATTTGAAAATCAACTCAGAGAGAGGTTCAATTACTTTCTTTATTTGCCCTTGTTTTGGCATTCATACTGTTTCGTAACTTGGTATCAGAGCACATTAGGTTTCTTTGAAGCGATGACGACAAATTCAAGCATTAGCAACGAAGGTTATTCTGCTAATGAAACTATCTTAGAAAAATCTTTGAACTATATATTATGGAAATCACAAATAGTTCTTACTCTTGTTGGAAATGGTCTTGATGAATTTCTGTTTGGAAGTGAGGAAGAACTGCAACAGAAGCTTGCTAATGGCAATATAAATCCAAAATATGTTTCTAGGATTAGGAAGGACCAATTCTTGCTTAGATGGTTAAGGTCGTCGATGACCGAGAGAGTCTTGGGAACTGTTCTTTAATATAGTCACTCCAAGGACCTCTGAAAATATTTAGGGAGAATTTTGTCAACGCAATTGCATGCAAAAATGTTGAGGATTAAAAATCAGCTTCAAACTCTCAAGAAAGGGAGTAGTTCAATCACTGATATTGACATAAAATGAGGAATATTAGTGCTGCCCTGGCAGTAGCAGGCAATCCAATAAGTGAATAAGATTTACTTCTGCATATTTTGAATGGCCTCGGAAGTGAGTATGATTTGGTTGTTGTAAGTGTTACCTCAATAAATGAACAATTGACAGTTGAAGAGGTTCAGGCTCTTCTTATATGTCATGAGCGTAGAATCGAATGGATTAATGCTGAATCTGAATTGAATATGACACTGACCATGTGTGTAATTTTGTTGGGAGCAATTTCGGCTGAGGAAAATATCAGTATAGTAATGGTTCTTTCAAAGGTTGAGGAACAAATCATCAACAAAATAATAAGGGAAATTCCAACAGAGGAAGGAGAGGAAGAGGTGGAAGAATTGGAAATAGGTTAATCTGCCAAGTTTGTGGCAGAATTAGACATGGCGCATTGACTTGTTACTACATGTTTGACAAAGGTTTTCAAACTCAGTCCAACAATCACAATGGTTCTCAATTTCAGAATCAACAGAATTCAAATTTCTCTCCAATGGCACTGGTTGCTGCCTCAGATTGTGAAATCGATCCATCGTGGTATGTTGATAGTGCTACCACTAATCATGTTACAGGTAAGCTGAATAATTTTCACTTTGCTCAGGAGTATAATTGAAAGGAGAAGTTGCTTGTAGGTAATGGTAAGGCTTTACATATTATGCATATAGGTTCCACTTTTCTCCCTAATCGTCATGCTTCAGTCATTCTAAAATTGAAATGTTTGCTGAGGGTTACTCATATTAAAAAGAACTTGATTAGTGTTTCATAGCTAATTGAGGACAATTCACTCTTTATTGAATTTCATTCTTCTTATTGTCTTGTGAAGGACGAGTCCCAGGAGTGTCCTTCTCAGAGGGAGACTTAAAAAAGCTTTTATAAATTGATGATACCATGAGGAAGAAGAGTTGAGCACTAACTTGCAAGCTCACTGATTCTAAACTGCCTACATATTATCCTACTATCTTACCTGATTTTTCTTTGCCTAATTCATGTGTTGTTACTGACAATGTATCTAGTTCCAATAAATCAGCATTATCTCGATCATTACATGTTCCTTCTTCTTACCTGTTTTTTCTCACTTCTATGAACTTGGAGTTTAAAGTACTTCAGCAAAGCAAGACATGGGATTTGGTTCCCTAGAGTCATGATACGACTCTTGTAGGCAACTGTTGGGTCTTTAATTTTAAATTTAATGCAGATGGGAGTGTTCAAAGACACAAGACATGCTTGGTTGCAAAAAGGTTTTCACCAAATACGGGTATTGATTACAAGGAGACCTTTTCTCCTGTTGTTAAGCTAACTACTGTAAAATTAAAATACATAATATAAAATTGAAACGTAAAGTAGCATAATCCCCTAATTTTTATTTTTTATAATTTGTATGTGACGCCCCGATTCTCGAAGGTTAAACAAACGTGTAATTTCACAATTTTGAAATCTCCAGTTCGAAACAAACCCTAATTTTGAGAAAATTCCAAATTGAAAATTCGTAATTTACCATGATGGGAAAAACCCTGACCTTAAATAGCGAAAGCATTAAACTTATCCATGATCGGAATCTTAATCACAAAATAGCGGAAGCGATAAAGTGTCTTAAATGCATAATTAATAAAACCTTGAAAAACTAAATTATATTCTGAAATAAAGTCAAAACTTGAAATCCATAATTCATGAAACGTTCATTCATCATAGTTCGTAGAAAATCATATCGTAAAATAAACTACTTGAATAACCAAGTTTAACAGAAAATGTTTTCCTAAGTTTTAAATCAAATCATAAACTGAAAACATAAATTCATCTGATCTAACTAGTTATGACAGTCTCCCACTCATGCTGCTCGCGATCACCACCTGCATCATAAATAACTGTGGGCGAATGAGTATTTTAAAATACTCAGTAAGTAAACTCACATAATAACATGCATCCACAAGTCATAAATGCAATCATGACATAACATAACTGAACTTGACATATAACATAAGTGAAATAAAGTAACGTCTTTGATCATAATATGACTTGACATAGCACGCATATAACACGTGTTTCAAACAGAATCATTTAGCAATCTAATCATATCTTGACTTGACATATCCTCTAGTTAACAACCTAATCAGAACTGATAACACGTTAACTAAAACACATCATGATGAATTGGGTGACGAACCAGATGGCATACATCGGGCGACGAAACAGATGACATTCATTGGGTGACAGATAGATGGCACTCATAGATGACAAAAAATGTGTACAGATGGCACCTCATGAGTGACGGAAAATATTTACAGATGACGTCTAATGAATGACCAAAACATGAACAGATGGCACCCTATGTATGACGAAAGCATGAACAGATGACACCCCATTCGTTTAACAGAACATAACGTGAACAGTCCTGATTTCTTGTTAACCAACGGTCATGTGTAAGTTCATATTTTTCTTAATTACCACTTGAATGAATTAACCTCATAACTTGCATAATCCAACGTATGACAATAATTAATTATATAATGCATACTGATACATATAACAGAATCAAACGTTAATAACTGAACAGAAATCAGTCATACTCAGACATTTATCTCATGATAATCACATTAATAACTGAACATAAATCAATTACCCAAGTGTTAACCAAATATAATAATTAACAAAAAAATGATTAAACAGATAACAAATACATGATACAATTATAACATCAGAGTCACATCGTTATATAAGTCAATTTACCCAAACATATTTATGAAAGTAACATGCTTATAGACAATTAAAACTGATGAGAATAACACATGTAAATTCACTTACACAAGCATACATATATATATCACACATGGATCACATTATGATATAATTTCACTTACACAAAGCATATACATTCATAACAATGAGAGTCACATCATCATGTAAGCTCACTTACCTGAAGCGGAAGAATGAATTAAATAATTAATGACCTAAAATCCAAAAAAAAATATAATCACTAAATTGTTTGGAAATAAAACAATATAAACACATTTTTAATATCCTAAAATAGAAAATATAGATTTAATTAAAACAGTGCAAAACGGTCAGAACGAGGTCAGAAAACAATATATCGGGTCCAGAATCAAAAGATAAAGCTTCGGGTCAAATGGTTCAGACCGGGCTGGTGTGGACCAGTTCGAATCGATTTTATCTGATGGACCAGTTCAGACCGGTCCGAGTAAGCTGAACCGGTTCAGAACAGAGCAACTGGGTGCAAGACCCAGTTGCAGAACAGAAAGCACGACAAATAGGGATGGGAGGAGAGAGAGAAAATGAGAAGGAGAGAGAAACAAATAGGGGAAGAGAAACAGCGAGGGAAATTGAGAGGGAAGAGAGAGGGGGATGAAGAGAGAAGCAGAGAGAGACAGAGATAGTGAGAGAAACAGAGGGTGAGAGAAAGGGAAACATATGGAAGGGGAAAGGGGGCCTCGGTGATAAATCACCGGTGATGGCAGAAGCAAAAGGAGAGAGAGGGAGAGGGAGAGAGAGAGAGAGAAAGAAGAAGGATGCAGAGAGAGTCATAGAGAGAGAAAACGAGAGAGAGAGGGAGAGAGAGAGAGGGAGAGAGAGAGAGAGAGAGAGAGAAGGAGAAGGAGAAAGAAACAGAGAGGGGAAGGAAAACAAAACAGTGAGGGAATGAAGAAAGAACAAGGGGAGAGCCGAGAGAGAAAAACAGAGGGATGGAGGGAGAAAAACAAAGGGTTACAGAGAAGCAGAGGAAAAGAGAAGAGAAAAACATAGAGGGGAAGAAACAGGGACAAGAAGACAAAGCAAGGATGACTAAGAGAGACAAAAATAGAGAGAAGAAGAGATTAAAGAAAGAGAAGAAGATTACCCAAATTCAATTAAAGAGAGACCAACGAAGGAGAAGAGCTGCTGGCCTACATGTGGTTGCACGGGGGAGGAGAGGCTGCGAGGGGGAGGAGAGGGCTGCATGAGAAGAAGTCGTTGTTTTGGAATATATATAATAGGTTAAAGGTTGGTTTAGGGTGTATACGCATGTAGTGTGAGTGATTTTCAATTGAGGGTTGAGATTGCCTAATCAAGGATAAAATAGGGTTAGGGTATTATTAGGGTATACAAAAGCATATGGTGTGAGTGAGTTAAAATTTTATAATATAAATTAGAACTCTTTTAAAATTGAATAATTGAAATTTAAACTAAACCATATATAATTAAAATTATTTTACCAAAATTACAAATAATCACTTTTTAAAATCAAATTTTAAATTCACTTTATCTTTTAAATCAACTTTACAAAAAAGCCCATTTACGAAGGGTCGGGATGCCACAATTTTAAAACACTAGAAATAACCAAAAAGAATCCAAAACTCAATCAACAGTAAAACACAAACCCAAAACACAAATGAACAAAAAAAAAATCAATGATCAATCAACGAGAAGATTGAATGCCCAAAAGCAAAAAGTATACCAATAAAAACTGCAGTTTCATCGACTGCTTCCTGATGTGTCAAAGCGAATGCCTTTCCTTTATTCTTGTTGATTATTATGCTATCGTCCTGACCTTGTTTGTTCAACAGACAATCCTTGAGATAATGTCCAGTTTTCCCACACTTAAAACAAGCATTAATCTTCCGATAACATTATCCGACGTGGCTTTTGTTGCAAGTGACGCAAACAGGATGAGAATCTCTAACTTGTTCCTTTGCATCTCGTTGTTCAATATGGTCGTCCTGAAGCTTCCTTTTCTCTTACGACGAGCGATCATTCCGTGGCAGCTTTCTTGGTGGAAGATTCTGCTCCATCAACAACGCTGCTTCAACCACCCCTGCATAAGTGGTATGCTTATGGAGTGACACAGAATCCTTTATCTCTAGATGAAGTCCTCTTTCGAACGTGTGAGCCTTCTTGATCTCGCTATCAACGTAATGCGTGGCGTAGCTAGATAATTCCTCGAACTTCCTCTCATAATCAACAACAGTCCTATTACCTTGCACCAACCTAAAAAATTCGGCCTCCTTGCTCGCTCTGATGGTGATCGGAAAATACTTCTAAAAAAATAGCTCCTTAAACTGATCCCAAGTCACCGGATTATGCACAATATCATAAGCTCTTTGTGTGGCTCCCACCATTTTTGAGCTTCCCGCGTTAGCATAAAAGTTGCCCAAACAACCTTTTGAATCTCAGAACACATCATAAAGTGGAAGATCTGCTCCAATCTCACAATCCAATCATCAGCTAACAATGGATCAGACGAAAGATCGTCAAATTCGGGCGTGTTCAGCCTCCTGAAGGTGTGGATCAGCTGCATGTTGACTGTTATCATCTGTTGCGGTTGCTGTAGTTGAGCTAGGCGAGTCATCGCTGTTTGCCTCAACAACTCCAAAAATTCTTGAAACAGTTCAATCATGGTTGCCGAAGGGTTCGCAGTAGGATCAACCGGTACATGATTGTTGTTTGTCGTAGGGGGAGCCATTACTCTACTACCCACTAAAATTCAAGACTTACCAAAAGCCTAATCTTATTGCATAAATATAACATATACGTAGCAAACATGTCATAATGAAACTAAAGCACGTCATACTGAATCAATAATTAAAACATACATATCATGCATACCTGACTTGTAAGGTGATGGAGGAGCCGAGTAGGTGACATGCCATATTTTTCACTATGAAAAGTCTACAGAATCTAAAACCATTGCTCTGGTACCAAACTGTGACGTCTCGATCCCCGAAGGTTAAACATACGTGTAATTTCATAATTTTGAAATCTCCAATTCGAAACAAACCCTAATTTTGAGAAAATTCCCAAATTGAAATTTCGTAATTTACCATGATGGAAAAAACCCTGACCTTAAATAGCGGAAGCATTAAACTTATCCATGATCAGAATCTTAATCATAAAATAGCGAAAGAGATAAAGTGTCTTAAATGCATAATTAATAAAACCTCAAAAAATTGAATTATATTATGAAATAAAGTCAAAACTTGAAATTCATAATTCATGAAACGTTCACTCATCATAGTTCGTAGAAAATCATATCGTAAAATAAAATACTTGAATAACCAAGTTTAACAGAAAATGTTTTCCCAAGTTTTAAATTAAATCATAAACTGAAAACATAAATTCATCTGATCTAACTGGTTATGACAGTCTTCCACTCATGTTGCTCGTTATCACCACCTGCATCATAAATAACTGTGGGGGAATGAGTATTTTAAATACTCAGTAAGCAAACTCACATAATAACATGCATCCACAAGTCATAAATGCAATCATGACATGACATAACATAACTGAACTTGACATATAACATAAGCGAAATAAAGTAACGTACTTGATCATGACATGGCTTAACATAGCACGCAGATAACACGTGTCTCAAATAGAATCATTTAGCAATCTTACTCATATCTTGGCTTGTCATATCCTCTAGTTAACAACCTAATCAGAACTGATCACACGTTAACTGAAACACATCATGACGATTTGGGCGACGAAACGGATGGCACACATCGGGCGATGAAACAGATGACACTCATTGGGCGACAGACAGATGGCACTCGTAGGTGACGAAAAATGTGTACAGATGGCACCTCATGAGTGGTAGAAAAAATTTACAGATGACACCCAATGAATGACCAAAACATGAACAGATGACACTCTATATGTGACGAAAGTATGAACAGATGACACCCCATTCGTTTAACAGAACATAACGTGAACAGTCCTGATTTCTTGTTAACCAACGGTCATGCTTAAGTTTATATTTTGCTTAATTATCACTTGAATGAATTAACCTCATAACTTGCATAATCCAACATATGACAATAATTAATCATATAATGCATACTGATACATATAACAGAATCAAACGTGATAACATACTACGCAAAATCAGTCATAGTCAGACATTTATCAATTGATAATCACATTAATAACGGAACAGAAATCAATTACCAAAGTGCTAACCAAATATAATAATTAACGAAAAAATGGTTAATCAAATAACAAATAAATGATACAATTATAACATCAGCGTCACATCGTTATATAAGTCAATTTACCCAAACATATTTATGAAAGTAACATGCTTATAGACAATTAAAACTGATGAGAATAACACATGTAAATTCGATTACACAAGCATATATATATATGGATTGCTTCAGCCATAATGATGATGTTTTATATCTGTTGCATTTGCATGATTTATATCCATTCATGCAAAAATATAAATATGTGCATATAGGCTTAGTGCAAATTGCATTAAAACCTTTAACTCTGCTAGGACAGAACACCAGCATACAATGCACCCTTCGAGATGGTAGGTGTCTGAACTGGAAAGCTTCCCTTATGGGAGCCATAGAGACTAGTTTATCTCATGGACATATTTATTTTGATATTTATCTGAATTTAAGTATTGCTCTATTTGACAGCAATCTAGCCAAAGTACTTGAACTTAAAGTTCAATCACATGGCTATGATTATCTTCCAGGATCGTCTCCCTTTGCTATCCTTTTTAGGATTTATCTTAAGGTTTTGACAACCTTGAATCCTTATACCAGAAAGCAAAGTGAGCAGGGACATACTGTCCTCATTGATACTAATCTGTTTAACAGCCAAGTGGCTGTTCCTCACATGATTCTCTGGTCTGACATCACCTTTCTTGACACCTGGCAAATTCCTCAGGCTGTCCCTAACAGACCTGTCATCCGACAATCCCTTGATGATGTCATCCAAACTCACGGGGGCAACGTCTATCTTCATTTTCAAAACCACCTCTGCCTCTGACTAGAAGCCCTTCTAGTCTCAACTGACATAGTATACCTCCTTATCAGGTGGAAATCCCCGAATCTTCTCAGGCCTCTTTCACTAAACCTCATGGATTAGAGGAATCTGATCATTCTTTTCCCCCAGAGGACCAGATTAGAGGAATTCACATCAGCGAAAATTAGATTCCTCATGGTGTTTATGAATCCACCATAAACAGAAGGCCAATGGCCCCAACCGCAAGTGACATGCAATTCAACATTTAGATGAATTTTACACCCAATAGTATGTTAAGACAAAGTCTTCACCAGGATTTTATGCAACCAAAATATAAGGATTTCAGAGATTGGTATTTCGCCAACCATAATCCTCAACAGTTCTTAGATCTTAAGAACCTGTACTACTTCCAATTAGAATAGGATCAATGCCTTCAGTATTTTTCTGAATGGTATTACCAGCTCACTCAAAGAGTCAAAATTAAAGATGACCAACAGTTACAAGTTCTCACCAATATACAAAAAACTTGGATAACCACAACTGGTAGAACCTACCATGCTATTCATCCACCACCCTTATCCTTAGAGCTTTGGTCATTAACCTTTATACTGAGGTTCCAGATAAGACCAACCATTAGGATATTTTTAAGGTAAAAGATATTCTACCCTTAACCAAACATAACAATTACACCAACCTCTTCCTTCAAACTGTAGGAACACAGTTAACTAGGATTGTGGAACAGGTTTCTCAAATCCAGGAGATCCAATCTAAAACTCCTCCAACAGACAAACCCAACATTACGATTGAACCAGTAACGCTTAAACCTCCTTTAGAAGATCAGAATTTTAAATTAAAATCTAGTAAGAAGGAGGATGATTTCATAATGGATAAGATCAAGAATCTGAAGATCTCTACACCTGAATCATCTTCAGGACAGTTAAACATGACGAATCAGGATGAACCACCTAATCCTGAAGAACCTGAAGAGTATTCCCTCTCTCAAATCTTAGATATTCAAAAGAATTTTGATGATTCCATCAATAAACTCTCTTCTAGCTATTCAAAAAGACCTACTACCCGTATGGCTTTAACCGGATCGGGTAGGTATTATTATCCCAGACCTACTCCCCAAGATATTTTATATGAAGAAGACTTTCTTCATTCTCAGAAATCTTACCATGGCAAAACCATCTATGAATGGAACATCGATGGTAAAACATAATATCAGGTCTTTGAGACCATTCATCAAATGATCATGTACTCTTCTGTGTGTAAGAAGAATGAGAATACGGATCACCAGATTTGCAGGTTCCTGGTCAATGGTTTCACAGGAACGCTGAAAGGCTGGTGGGACAATTGTCTCATTGAAAGTCAACGCCAAGAAATCTTAAACTCTTTCAAAATAAATATTGACCCAATTACTAGTACCCATATCAGAACGGAAGATGCCTGTTATACCCTGGCCCAATCTATTATTCACCATTTCTTTGACCCAGGAATTGTCAATATAGATAGGCACAAAGAACTTCTCCAAAACCTGAGATGCCCTTCTCTGACTCACTCCAGATGGTATAAGGATGTCTTTCTAATGAAAGTCATGCAGAGAAGTGATGCAAACAATGAACATTGGAAGGCAAAATTCATTAATGGCCTCCCAAGTCTTTTTGCTGAAAGAGTAAGAAGAAAACTCCATGATAAGCATGATCAAATGGACATTCCTTATGATCAATATACTTATGGACATCTCATTGCCCTAGAAATAGAAGAAGGACTAGGATTATGCAATGATATGAAACTACAACATATCATGAAAAGCCAGAATCTTGACAACAGAAAAGAATTAGGTGAATTTTGTGATCAATTTACCTATGATACTAAAATCCATTATCCAACTACTTTTTCATCATCCAAACCTCCAAGAATTTCCTTAAAGCATTCTAAACCGCATAAGAAATACTTTTCGAAAAAGAAATTCATACATAAAGAATCCAATTATCAGTATCTCCTTCTACTGAGCCAACCACTGATCTCAGCCTGGACATCATTTAGCACAATACCTTCAGCATCCTTGTTGGCGCTTGTGAGAGATTGAGTGGTTGTATGAAAATATTTTAGAGGGATTAAGCCTTCATGAATACAGTTCATATCTGCACCACTATCTACTAGGACAATGGCGTCAGTAATGAGAAAATCAGGTTTGATTACTAAGGTAATCTTTGTATACCATTTCTGGAAGGTGACCTGGTTAAGAAGGAATAGGTATGGGTTATTCTCCGTTGTCTGATCTGGTGAGATCTGACAAGTCTGATCTGAGGAGGTCAAAGTCTGACTTTGACTTTGACTAGGATACGACTGATCTGGTGAAGTCAAAGGTTGACCTTGACTTTGACCTGGCTGATCTGGTGAAGGCAGGTCTGGGAAGACTACATGGGCTTTCCCTTTGGCTGTAGACTGTTTGAAGAGATTCAACACTTGAGAAAGGATTTGATGTGCAGTCTTTAACTGCTGGATGTCAGATTTAATAATTATATATATATATATATATATCACACATGGGTCATATTACGATATAATTTCACTTACACAAAGCATATACATTTATAACAATGAGAGTCACATCAGCATTTAAGCCCACTTACTTGAAGCGAAAGAATAAATTAAACAATTAATGACCTGAAATCCAAAAAAAATATAATCACTAAATTGTTTGGAAATAAAACAATATAAACACATTTTTAATATCCTAAAATAGAAAATATAGATTTAATAAAAACAGTGCAAAATTGTCAGAACGAGATCGGAAAATAATATATTGGGTCCAGAGTCAAAAGATAAAGCTTCGGGTCAAATGGTTCAGACCGGGCTGGTTCAGACTAGTCCGATTCAATTTTATCTGATGGACCGGTTTAGACCAATCCGAGTAAGCTGAACCGGTTCGGTTCGTGATGAGCCGGTTTAGAACAGAGCAACTGGGTGCAAGACCCAGTTGTAGATTAGAAAGCATGACAAACAGGGAGGGGAAGAGAGAGAGAGAGAGAGAGAAAATGAGAAAGAGAGAGAAACAAATAGGGGAAAAGAAACAGCGAGGGAAACTGAGAGGGGAAGAGAGAGAGGGATGAAGAGAGAAGCATAGAGAGACAGAGATAGTGAGAGAAAGAGAGGGTGAGAGAAAGGGAAACAGAGGGAAGGGGAAAGGGGGCCTTGGAGAGAGAGAGAGAGAGAGAGAGAGAACGAGAAGGAGAAAGAAACAGAAAGGGGAAGGAAAATAAAACAGTGAGGGAATGAAGAAAGAACAAGGGGATATCTGAGAGAGAAAAACAGAGGGAGGGAGGGAGAGTAATAAAGGGTTACAGAGAAGTAGAGGAAAAGAGAAGAGAAAAACGGAGAGGGGAAGAAACACGGAGAGGAAGACAAAGCAAGGATGAGAGAGGGAGACAAAAACAGAGAGAGAAAGAGATTAAAGAAAGAGAAGAAGATTACCCAAAGTCAATTAGAGAGAGACCAACGAAGGAGAAGAGCTGCTGGCCTAAAGGTGGCTGCGCGGGGGAGGAGAGGTTGCGAGGGGGAGTAAAGGGCCGCGAGAGAAGAAGTTATCATTTTGGAATATATATATATATATACATATAAAATAGGTTAAAGGTTGGTTTAGAGTGTATATACATGTAGTGTGATTGATTTTCAATTGAGGGTTGAGATTGCCTAATCAAGGATAAAATAGGGTTAGGGTATTACTAGGGTATATAAGAGCATATGATGTGAGTGAGATAAAATTTTATAAAATAAATTAGATCTCTTTTAGAATTGAATAATTGAAATTTAAACTAAACCATGTATAATTAAAATTATTTTACAAAAATTACAAATAATCACCCTTGAAAATCAAATTTTAAATTCACTTTATCTTTTAAATCAAGTTTAAAAAAAATACAAATTTACGAAGGGTCGGGATATTACATTATATCTCACTGATCTGGGTCACATTATAAAAAATCAATGTATTAGATTGGCCTAACATCAAGTCATGTTTTCTGTTTAATCTTGTTAACATGCCCATTTGCAAAGTGCATGTTAGTGGGTGTCTTTAATTTAGAGTAAAGAGATAAGAGGGCGAGTGAAATTAACCTCATTTTTAATTTGTTCTTAAAAATTATATTTTTATTATTGGGTTAATAGTTTAGAAACCTACTACACTATGACTCAAAATCATTTTATCATTCTAGATTTAACTTATTCCCTATTGATCCCTAAAATTTTTCCATCCATTATAAAATACTCTCAGTCTCAAATACCTGTTAATTCGATACATGCATGACACATGTTTTTTTTTTCAAATTTTACCCATGCCTTCAACCTTATATCTTATTCATACCCATGAATTTTTCATCCAAATTCACCCACAATTGCTTCTCCAATTTCACTGATTTGTCAAAAATTTGACAAGTTCTCCTTTAGATTCTGCAGCGGTTCAAATTTCATCTCACAAGGTTTGGTTTCCGTTTCATTAATCAACTTTATTTTTCTCATTCGTGTTCAAATTAGACTATTCTTTCCATAGTAGTCAAATCTATATCGGTGACAATTTCAAGTTTTTCTGAAATGAACATTCCATACATTTTTGGTGTTCCGTTATTCTGTTTCAAAAACAAATCTCGAACATAATAAATAATATTATAAAAACTATATGGAAGAAGAATTGAATCATGACTTATTTTCATACAACAAAAGTAATTTCTATTTAACACTAATACATAACTCACATTATAAATCTTTAATTATCTTTCCATAGTAGATTTTTATTTATCAAATATTATTCTATATAATAAACATTATAAACAAAATGTTCATTCAATTATTCATTAAATCATTAAAATTGAAAATTTTCATTAATTATCTTTTAGATACTAGATTTTTATTTATCAAATTTTATTTTGTATAATAAAATATTGTAAGGATAAATGTGCACTTAATTGTCTCATTAAATCCTTAAAATCAACTTTTTCGTAGAAAATAAATATAAAGATTAAGAAAAAAAAACAAATTGTGGAATTTGAACTCAGGTAACGAAGGAGGAAAGAGACTGAATTGAAGAATGCGTGTAACTGCTCGAGTGCCCAACATGTGTAATATGTGCCATTTCAATTTCATTTACTCGTCATTCCTATTTATATACAACTATACATCTTCCACTAGTTTTGAAGCTCTTGTGTACAGGTAGAGCTAGTGTACATAACCACTAAATATAAAATTGATGTCCTATAGAAAACCAAATAGCACTTGGCAAGCAACAAGAAAAACAATGCTTTATATTCGTAGAAACCCTTATATTAATTGGAAGATTTACTTGATTCTCATTAGACGATTGGATTTGATTCTGTGACCATCATGATGTTATTAGTGTGTAAAACAACCCGTAATATGTAATCATCACTTCTGTGATGATCCTAATCGCCAACATATTGGATTTTTTGTCAAGGACTCAAGGATGGTATGCCACAATAAAAGAAGGGGAGAGTATAGCGAATCAAGTTATTTTAACATATCACAACATTGAGTATGCGGCATGCAATTGTCAAGCCTAGTCAGTTTCTAGTATCACTATTCGAGATGCTCATCATTGAATTACCTCTCAGTGAGTCTCATATAAGGTAAATTGTTGTAAATTTACACCTAATTTAGACCCAGAATTGACTTTTACTATTTTCAAAAGAACAAAATCGTAAGAATATGGCGAGGCATTCATTATATTATCCATTCAAGATATAAATTTTGACTAGGTTATTTTTCGACCTTAGATTGTAAATTTATTGAGTAACGATTAATAATAATTAAATGACATTACTCGTTTGTAATTAATAAATTTGGATTGTCTTAGTCGAACATAATCATGTTCAATTTGAGTAGTTGATTAAAAAGTAATCACATATCAACTTTTATAAAACATTTAAATATTATTTTTAAATTTGTATTAACTGGTCTAGATTGTTGAATAAAAATTGATGGATCAATAACATCACGGTATGTTCTTTCTTTAATCCTTGTTAACTGGCCCAATTGCAAAGTGCATGTGAGTGGGTATCTATCTTTAATTTAGAGTACAGTGTTTTTTTAAACTATTTAGAGTACAGAGTTGAGAAGGTGTAAGTGGAATTAGCCTCAATTTTAATTTGTTCTTAAAATAATGTTTTCATTTTTTATTGTAAGTTTTTATAATGACGTCGCGATATTAATTTTAGGCTTCATTGTAAGTTTGTTTTTCACATGGCTGGGTGGTTGGATGAGTATGAAAATGATATTTTATTAGGACGACATCATTAATAATAAATGTTAATATGTAATCTTAATTTATAATATATTAAAGACATTATCAATGAGACACAATTATCCTCTTAATTTTATTATTAATCACATATTATCCTTTCAACTTGTCAATTCATGATTGAGTGGATGTTATATGAAATTTTAATTTTAAAGTATACTAACCAGTATATTCAACAAGTGGTAACAGTTGCAACCTATGGTAAGTTGCAACTGTTCAAAATGTAATAGACTATTTATTGATCTATTTTTAACAGGTTTTCCAGCGGATGCCAATAGTTTATAAAATGTTCTAATAAACGGTTTCAATTTAAGCCACTGTTAGCATGATTTTTGTGTAGACGCTGGGAGAGGTTTTGTGATGTCCGAAATGCATAGAAAATACATTTCTTTATTTTTTTAGAGATATAAATATGATAGAGAGAAAGAGGCAATGATTGTTTGTTTGAAGAATCTGGTTGGATTCTAATTAACATTTCTATGTTTCATTGCAATCTTGGATTTCTTGAGAATATTGCATTTTCTTTGTGGTTCTCTTTATTTCTCATGAGGGAAAATGGGTTTTCCTGGAAACGTCGAAGTCTGAGAAAAACTAGATAATTATTTTCAAGAGATAGGTTTATGAATTTCGTGTTGTTTTAGGTTGTTAAGGCCGTTGAATTGCGATCTTAGTGTATTGAATTTATGCTAAATAAATGAGTTGTTCAGTTTTGGTTGGTAATCGTCTTGGTCTTACTGAATTACAATTAAATTTGTGTTTGGAAAAGTTTGGTTGTATAATTCTCTGAAATGTTTCAACATTTGGGTTCTGTGATATCGTTTTTAAGTTTCTTATGGAGGTTGAGATTTATTCATTAAATCTTGTTTGCGTTTGATCGATGGAATCAAATTTCATATGGATGCCAAATGCAATTGTGTTTCCTGATTTGGCCTGGGAAGGTGTTTTTTTTTATTTGGGTTTTGTGAAGTTAGATTTGATTTTGTTCAAGAGAATGAGAGAGATGGCAAAGGTGTTGAGAGAACGAAGGATGTGACTTTCAGATTAAAAGAAAAAAGAATCATTTGACTAAAATTTTGATCGTAGATGTTGTGCCGTAAGATAGTGGGTATGCTTTTTTTACCGTTGATGATAGGTTGGTATTAATAGAAAGATATATTTTATTAATGTGAAGTTAGTTTTGCTGGGCTCTGTCACTAATTGTTGTAGTTTTCAGGCGATAGTCCACCTGTAAAAGTTGAAGTTATACGAAATTCTACGATATTTATGAACCACGGAAAAAAGCCGTCGGCATATTACTGTTTTGGTGTAGTGTTCCCTTTCAAAATGTCTTTCAGAAAACCCCAGTACATGATGTGATGAATTTCAACGTTAGGTTGCTCTAATTCGATTATAAGTTATTATAAGTTTTTATATGATATTTAACTATAGTTAATGGTTTGAATTCAATTTCGTTTAAGAGTTCAATGTTTGTGTCTCAGTCTTGAATTTTTATCATCTTCTTGGTTTGACATTAATTCACATGAATTTTTACGGGATATTTAATTATAGTTTGTGGTCTGAATTCCATTTATTTTAAGAGTTTAGTGTTTGTGTCTCGGTTATAAATTTTTATCTTCTTCTTGGTTTGGCCTTAATTCACATGCAATTCCTTTTTTGTGTTTATTTCGGTCTAAACAATAATTGATAATTGAAACTTAGATCTCCAATTTCAATTGAAATTTAAGATCAATTTTCAATCTATGAAATTCTCTGTAGGAAATCGAATCTTAATTTCTTAATTTTCCTTTTTATTCCACTTTAAATTGGTAAAAGATAGAGTTAACCGTTCATTACTTTTTTTTATCTTAATGAATTTAATAAGATATGTATGACTATATAATAACCTAATTGGAATCTCTTACCCATAATTTTTTTGTAACCTCTCAATCTTTTAAGATACTCGGTTCTTAGAATATATATTTCCAAAGAGGCACGATTGGAATCAAATAAAAAGTACCAAAAGCCTCTATAGAATATATAATTTTTTTTGGAGCTTTCTACTATTGTTGGTTGGAGGAAGTGGTGCTGAAAACTTACTCAAGCAAGGGTGTTCAGTGGATTAACATTCAATAGTGCAAATTACGATAACTAGTTGCTTTATAATCTGATTGATGGAAGCATGTATTTTTCAAATATTTCTTACCTCATGAACTAAAAGTTGAAATTCATAACTAATTTATTTTTACATTTTTAATTACAAGAACACATTTTCTTCATTACAAAAAATATTTCTTACCTCATGAACTAAAAGTTGTGCCTCCATGTTCATTGCAAGGCTAAAAGATTTCAATATAAGATACCAATATTGTATTGCAATAACATAATCTTAGAGCATATAATAGCATCTTTTCATTTACTTCATTTACAATTAACTTGGATAAACACTTTGCTTCATCAAGAAATTGTGCTTATACATTCAGGATACAAGGTTAGAATTATCATGACCTTCCATCTTTACTATGTCATATATTTGTTTTAGCAAGATTTACCATTAAATTCGTCTTCAATACTCTAAAGGTTCATATAATCTAAATTACTAATTCATATTTTTTTTGTATTTGTTAAAAGTATACAATCTGTGGGTGTGAGCACTACAAAAAATGCTACGACAGCAGCCAAAAAACTTTATCATAGGGTTTCATTAACGATTTTGAGAACGCGATGTATACCTACTTTATTAAAAGTTCACTACCTATGATAGCGTTTTTTTAAACACTATCAAACATTTTTCATAGTGTTTAAAAAATGCTATAAAATCCTCGTATAGCGTTTTAAAAACCCTATAAAATCCTTGCATAGCGTTTTATAAATGTTGTAGTAAGTCTTTCGTTTTTCTAAATTCTATCGTAGGTCTTTCATAGGGTTTTATAAATGTTATCGTAGGTCTTTAATTGTATTTTTCATTACTCATTGTTTTGTTAATGTTATTAAATACTTTTTATAACTTTTTTTATTACTTATGCTTACAGTTGTACAAATATAAAAAATAAATAACTTTTCAGAAAATATCACAAAATAACAAAATCATGTATCATTTTGTTTAATTAGTTAAAATTATTACATAATAATTGTCTACTAGAAATCGCATCTCAAAATGATAATTACATATTGATTTTTACATAGAGCAAGCAAAAATAATTTATAAAACAAAAACTAAAATCTAGTATAAACTCACATCTAGGTACTGAAGGTGGAGGTACCCTAGGAGGTCCACTTTGTGGTTTTCCTTAGTGAGGAGGTGGTGGCGCATGTAACTGCCTTGTTGATGCTTCAGGGTAAGATCAAAGTGTTGTACCAAAGTCTGGATGATCCATTCAGATGAAGGAGCAAGTCTCATATTCCAAATAGTACAATCTAAATTATCAACAACTAAGAAATGACGTATTAGATAAAGAAGTTAAGAATTAGTGGCAGACTTACAAACTTCTATGATATAGTATAGTCGTTGGTGAAGAGCTACCAAATTCTGACATTTAACTGTAAACCAAGTTTATTATCTTCTGTCTCAAAATGTAACTTTTAATAAGCAACCAAGTTTATCTAAACAATATCTTATAAGACCATAACAAAGCTTAAGTGACAGAGAAGGTTCATAGCAACACTAAGCCTTTCAAATCCATCCATTCCCTCACCCCAAAAAGAAGAAAAAGAAAATAGATTAAATATAAATTGCATGGAAGTATAAGGATTACATTGAAAATACATACCATGTAATAGGATACTCAGAACCGTTAGGATATTTGATATTAAATCTACTACCAAAGTTTAGAGTTTAGCATGTAGTTTACTCCTTGTGCATTAGTTTATGGAAAAACGGTCCAAATCAAACATAATACCAAATGTCCAAAAAAGACTTCAAAACAGCTTCCATGTGTTCCTAATCATATTTTTCAAAAAATAGTTTGCATAGCCCAAGAGTATTTCATTCTCATCACTATGTGAAACCATGCACCCACCTGAGTTACTAAGTATTTGTTGTGACCTCGATGGATAAAATAATTATTGTAGTTCAATCTCCACTTACAAACCTATTATATATGATTTCTACAGAAGACTTTTCAAATATTAACTACATAAATTTATCTTTACAGAAACAATAAATAATGTTCAACATAAAAGTTTGAACACCATATACCCCCTATTTTAATCACAGTAACTACATAAATTTATCAACCCTCTTCCACTAAATAGAGTTAAAACAATAACAACAAAGAGGAAAAATCAATAATCAGAGATGATACAATCCTTAGTCAGTTTGAACACCATGTATCCCCCCCAACATTTCAATCATGATGACTACATAAATTTATCAACCCCCTCCCACTAAACATAGTTAAAACAATAACAACAAAGAAGAAAAACCATCAATCAGAGATGATGTCATCCTCTGTCAGCTACCCCCCCCATATTTCAATCATGATAACTATAGAAATTTATCATCCATCTTTCACTAAACATGGTTAAAACAATAACAACAAAGAAGAAAAACCATTAATCAGAGATGCTGCAATCCTTGGTCAGTTTGAACACCATATACCCCCCCCACACACACACATTTCAATCATGGTACCTATAGAAATTTATCAGCTATTTACCACTAAACATAGTTAAAATAGTAAGAACAAAGAAGAAAAACCATTAATCAAAGATGATGCAATGCTCCATTAGTGTTACCCACGCCCCCCCCCCCCCATTTCAATGATGGTAAGTATAGAAATTTATCAACCATCTTCAATTAAACATAGTTAAAATAATAACAACAACGAAGAAAAAAACATTAATCAAGATGATGCAATCCTTAGTCATTTAGAACACCATATCCCCCAATCCATATTTCAATCATGGTCAGTTTGAACACCATACTACTTTGTAACTTTATAAATTAAAACATCAACTACTAGATATCTATTTATGATTATATTTTATGCTTGTCTTAAATGTAGTAACCAATCTTTTTACCTATTGAGATGTACTCAATCTTTATCCATTTCGAAGTACGCATTGGTGATTGTTCAATTATCTTTATTAGGAAGTTTGACACCTAAAAACACAACCACACCAACAAGTTTAATAAAATTGCATTCAATTTTCCAAATCTTTTCCATATGATAAAATTTATATACTTTTCATCTTACCACCCAACTATTAAAATTTCAATCTTCTCTGCCACTTCTTGCTCTAGGGTATCAGAAGTTGATGAGTTTCTTTTTACAACTACAAGAGAAATATACATACATATAAGTAATTTTAAAAAAAATTATAATTCATTTAGAAGAAACTCCTTTTAAAAAGAAGCTTACTGTTGGACCCATATAACCATTAATGAAACCAATCATTTTAATTGGCCGAAGTGAACAATTAAATAAAACTAAACCAAATAAACAATTAACCAACAATAAAACTAACAACTTGATTCTAATACCATAAACGGCTGACTTACATAATGACAACCTCAAATAGAAGACATAAAAATCCATACAATGGGTCCAACTAAAGAGGATCAATCTAATCTAAACAAAGAGAAGAAATTTAAAGCTTAACTAGAGGATTAGGGATCTACGAATGCATCACTGTTAGTACTGCGACTGTTTCTTGCTCATATTCCCTGCTCCCTCAATTGTTTCACGAATGTAGCATTGTTAGTACTACTTCTGTTTCATGCTCCCTTCTCATCCTCCTTATGGTCTTCTTGTAGGATCTTACTGGTGGTCATCCTACTACTTGTGCCCTAAAACACCATTAAAATATAAATAGAACAATTAGAGTGGGTTTTAACATACACATATATAGGCGTATAAAAACTTCTATGCTATATAAAGTCAGCAAACTGAAATTTTAGGAGAAAATCCTTCAAAACATTGGAAAGAATGAATACTTTAAAGCCAACAAAAGAATCAATACTTGAATTTCAATTAGCTATATAGATTAAGCATTTTTCAGAAAGAATTTCGATTAGCTGTAAGATTATGCACTATAAAACTTTTAGCATATACCATACTATTGTATAGGTTTTTCCTCATCCAGTTTGGCCATAAGCAAATATACAAATATCGTATCCATCAAGGACATAAAAATTTAATGGTTGTGTCTAAAAATATCACCTTTGCCAACATTTATACACTAAATATACTACAACAACTTTCATATCAAATGGGGAGAACAAAAGATGCATTGCTAAACCAGACAAAAGATGATGAGAAATGGGAAGAAACTTATAGTTCATAGAAATGTCATGCTCAACCATTTGGTTGAGGATGAACATACTTGAATAGATTGTTCAACCCCTTTGTAGTTCTGGTGAACAACAAATCAATGTAGTACCTAAAAAAGATCTCAACAGTTAAATAAAAAATTTGATTGCAAACATCAAGAATCTTTCATTGTGTATACAATTTATAATAACCATGTGAGTTCCATATGAAAATGGAAAGGAAGGTAATCAAAAAGAGGTGGGCAATTACATCCAACAAGGAAACATAATACCAAATGAAAAATGATAGCAGAACATATTCATAATAATTTTTAACCATAATTACTACTATGTGGACCTTAGGAGAAGAATATAACCCTAAAAAATATAAGGCTATTGGCCTGTTGCTTAGTGGCATCAACACAGTTTGGATTAGATTAACTATCAACTGCTTTATGGATTTGGTCTTCAAGTTATCCAAACATAAGAGTACTATAGAAATTTTTTTACTATATGAAACAGACAATAATTAATTTCCTAATCAGGATTTTGAAAATCATAATTACAACAAGAACTAGAATGTTTACACTGTCACATGCTATAAGTGAAACAAAACAAAATGATGAACTCTATGGGAGGTTGACTAAAGTAGTCAAGAGATCAAAATCCATTCTTCCTGCTAATAATTTTATGGGAATCATTTTATCAAAAGATAAATTCCAACAAAAAGAATGTCGCAAGGTTTTTTATGCTTACAAAATAGGTAAAGAAACAGTCTCAGGTGAGGATGCATACCTTATTTGTCTCTGACAGTGTAAGAATGGTGAGCGACATTAGCTTGAGAACTTGATCAGGGATTAACTGTGGAAGATGGCTAGAATTCCCTGTCTATTAAATATACTCTAGTTTACAGGATTATAACGAAGCTTACAGACCAATTACAGAAGATAAGTAGCAATTTGATAACATTTGTATCATCCTCCCTACTTTTAGGTAGGCTAACTTTCGATCAATTTATACATTCACCACAAGTAGTAAAGATGGTTGGAATGGAACAAGCCTATTCCTCTATGTTTCAGATAGGCTAATGGTCTTAGTAATCTCTCAATGAGGAAACAAAGTCTATTTATCCACATGCCTACTAATTAATTTACTAGTATATTATTGTCCCTGGCTGCTGGGAATCCTCATAGTATCATGGATGATACAATCAAAATTTACATTTTGCAACAATTGAACTTGTAGTCCCTACTGTTATAATCACTCCATGTGCCATGAGCAAACAAGTGAAGCAAATCGAGGTATACAGAGTCTTCAGTTCCTTCAAGCTGCATAAGTTTACAAATTAAATCGATTGATACTCATGATAAAATGAATGAAAGAAAAATTCTCTAGTAACAGATAATAATTAATTTACTCTCTGTTTCTTGAGAAAACTATGACGGAGAAGAGGGATCAATATCAACAACCCAACAAAACAAAACCATTCCCATGCCCTATCATAATTTCACATGCTTGAAGGAAACTCTCAACTTTTTAGAAGCCATGATAGAGTTTTTTCAACCCAAGATAGAGCTTAGAAAGATTTATTTGTATTCATCGCCATGAGCTCAACAAGATTTATTTCTATGCATTTTTATTAATTGACGGATTATGCAAGATTTTAATCATCTATCAATAGAGAAATCAAATTATTGTAATGGCTTCAATAGGGCCCATAATTCTCATAAGATCCAATACACCATGCACAAACCCATAGATGAATGAGAAACAGCAAACTTGAGTTAGATTTGATATAGGGATTCAACGAAGCATGTAAACACATAGAATCCATTAAGAACCCAAGGAATCCACCTAAGTGTATGAATAGAAAACCATTCACGAAAATCAAGCTTGGCAGTACCTAGTTCTTGACGGGAAAGGCATCATATTCTCCAATTGAGAAAATCTGAAAGTAGAAACAAGGTTGATGTTAAAAGTATCTCCCTGAAATAATAAATCAAACCAGCCACTAATTAACAGTTAGTGAATCCCTATATCAGTTAGAAACTAATAGTCAAAAGTAAAAATACTAATAGTCACAAAAGTAAACCTTTTAACAGTTAGAAACACAAATCATACTCCAAATTCATCCCAACTACGACAAAATCATTCCCTCAAACTTCTAACATTAATCCAACTAGGAAAAATTTGGCATACTAATTAACTCGAGAAACCCTAATCAAAAGAAGAAAGAAAAGATTCAGAAAAGCTTAGGCACACTGACCCTAATCAACTCAGATAAAACTTAAAAATTATAAAAATAAGACACAAAATCAGTAAAATTAGACAAAAAATTGAGAATGAAGCCTTCCATCTATTCTGAGCTGCGAATTCAAAGTAGGAGAAAGCTAGGAGACAGAGTTGAAAGCGTGAGAGATGGAGGGAGAGCTTGCTGCCATGAGAGAAACCTGCGATGAAGATGGGATATCTGCGAGAGAGCTTCAAGAGAGAGATCTGAGAGAGAGAGAGAGATAGCTGAGAGAGAGAGAGAGAGATAGCTGAGAGAGAATGTTCATTGGAGAGCTTTGTGATCGAGCTTTGAGAGATCTACTATAATGAGAGAGAAAGAGAGAGAGAGATAGCTACTACGAAATAGCTCATTGGTGACCTTCGAGAGAGCTCATTAGGGAGCTTTGTGATCGAGCTTCGAGAGAGCTATTGTACAGAAAGAGGGAGATGCGGGTTTGGGGGATGAGAGGGCTATTATAATGAAAGAGAGAGATGTGGGTTTGGGGGAAGAGATAGTTATTGTACTGAAAGAGAGAGACACGAGTTTGGGGGGATATTTCATTTGGTAAGAGAGACAGGGTTTAATTTGGGGCTTGTGAAAATTTCACTTAGCGCTTTTTAGTTTTTTATTGCATTTTGGAGCAAAATCTTGTTGTGTTGTGCTATAACAACACGTAATTGTTGTAGTGGAGAGCAATGCCCGTATGTTTTGTTTTCGTGCATAAAATGTTTTTGAACAAATGATCATTTTTATGTCTTTAGGACAAACAATCTACAGAAAGACGTCGACAACTTTAGATATGCTTTGGTTCAGATTTCCAATCATGAAAACTACTCAAGGTGACATTTAATAAAACTACACAAGCTGCTAGGCAAAAATATTTGAATTCCACCTCCGCTATAACTACTAAAGTCGAAAATTATTCTCAATGACAAGCCAAAATTTATCAATTAACACACACTAACACAGTGTAAGCAAGCATAAACCTGCCCATTCTACATTGATGCTTTATAACCGATTACTAAAACTTTCTCTAGGCCAAACCAGACAACATATGCATGCTTCACTAGAAACTCATTAGTTTACTCTTTATGCATCACAGAGTATACTGCAATATAGTAATACCCACAGAAAATACCAGTAACATAGAGTAAACTCCATTGCCTACTCTTCATGCATGCATCAGAGAGTAAACTCAATTGTCTACTCTTTGTGCATAAATCAATAACACCGAACAAAATTAAAATTCTAAAATAAACTAAACTTGCAACATCCATCCCGCTGAGATCATCACGTGGCTCTATGTAGTTAAAGATTGCATATAAGAAACATAAGTGATAATCCCATTCGTTCTGTGTACTCTTTACTGTAGTTAAATCTTTAGAGATTCACTCCTTGGGAGATGGATTGTTGATTATTTTTATCAATTATCAATTAATATATTATATATTATTTTTTGTTTTTCACACCTCTTCATGAAATTTAATATCATATTTATAAAAAAAAGTCTACGTGAACCTATTAACATAGTTATATATTATTTGTAATTATACCCCTTCATTAATAGGATTTATAGTTCTATTTATGAGAACACATTAGTGTTCATGCATCTACGTTATTTTTCTCAAATTATTGTAAAAAATCTAAGTGAAATCTACCATTTTTGAATTATTGTGTAGGATTTTAGTCTTTAAACATTAAAGAGTTTTTATAATGTATTTAGATTCAAGATTTAGATAAATAATTTTAGTTATATTATAATTAATGATGCTCCTTATTATCACTATAGTTATACCTCTCTGAATTTTAGTTAATCAATTACATTATATAAATAAAATTCATAAGATAAAGAATAAGTTATGTATATCAATTCAACATAATATAATACATTATAGTGATTAGAATGAAAGTTATGAAAATATAAACTTTTTAAGTACTTACTTTTTTAAAAGATGAAGATGAAAGTATTATAGAATTAATGCATAGTGAATTTAAGATTTCAACTATGCCATATTACATTTTTTTCATTCTTCTTTTAGTTTTATATTTTTAGGGAGAATTTTTAAAATATTTATAAGTTTAAAATAACTCAACCAACATAATCAAATATACATTGTGTAACATGGTGAAGAGATTTTTTTACCTAATAGCACTATCCATGAGATTTTCTTGTTACTAGCAAAGATAAAAAAAAGTGGACTAAATTAATTTGTCAGTGAGTGGTTCAAATGAATAAGATAACATAAGTTATTCTCTTTTAGTATTTAAGTCAAGTATGATATTGCGTATATATACAATTTATTTTGTCATAAATATTTATCCTTTTGAAATTTAAATAAATTTCAATGGTAGCTGAGATGTTAAAAACTAACTAACCACCTCTACAACCAATCACAATAAAATAATTAGCAATTAATTAAATTGCATTAGGTTTCATCCCCCTTCAAACAAAGCACAGGCTTCTTGTGCATCAGTTTGTCCTTCAAGTTATTGAACCGCGGTGTGGAGAGTGCCTTAGTGAACATATGAACTAACTCAATTGAAAGTCTATTTCTATATGCTTTGTCCTTACATGAAATATGGTGTTTGAAGATAACACAATAGCTGAATTATTGTCACACCATAATGTTGGAGGTCATTTGAGATAGAAGTGAAGATCACAGAGAAGTTGTCGAATCCAGGAAAGCTCTACTGCAGTTTGTTGCTTTTTTGCACACTAGGATATATGGTTGCTATCAAGATAGATGATGTAACCAGTAGTTGATCTCCTATCACCCAGATCTTCAGCCCAATCCGAGTCACTAAAGGCTTGTATGCTGAGATTCCCAGGTTTAAATAAGATATCATGTTCCATTGTGCCTGCAATATACCTAAGGATCCGTTTAGCAGTAGTGTAGTAAGCAAAAGTGGGTGTATGTAGAAATTGACAAACTCTGTTGAAAATAAAGCTAATATTGGGTCTAGTGAAAGGTATTCTAGTTAACCAACTAAGCTTTTAAAGGCAGTAACATCAAATGAGGCAGTGCCAACATTTTGGAAAAGAGGTGATTTAGTAGAGCATGGTGATGTTCAGGGTTTTGCAGTACTCATTCCAGATTTTAGCAGAAGATCATAGACATACTTATATTGATTAACAAAAATACCAGACTGGCTTATACTGATTTCTTAGCCAAGAAAATATTTTAAAATGCCTAAATCTGTCATATCAAAATCAGATTGTAGAGAAGTGATTAGATCAGAAATATATACATCATTAGTGCCAATTAATATGATATCATCAAAATTTAAGAGGAGATAAGTAAGAGAGGTATTTGATGCTTTGACTAATAATGAAGAATCATCATTAGAAGAGCAAAAACCAAGAGTAAGAATGTGAGAAGTAAACCTGTCAAGCGAAGCCCTTAGGAATTGTTTCAAGCCATAAAGAGATTTATGCAATCTACACACATAATTAAGGTAACTTGGATGGAAAAAACCAGGGGGTTCTGTCATATAGACCTCATCATTCAAGTTACCACGATGGAATGCATTTTTGACATCTAATTGTCTAAGATTTTAACCAAATTGTGCAGAAGTGAAAGAATAAGCCTAACTATAGTTTTTTTTACCACATGATTGAAGGCTTTGTTATAATCAAGACATGCCTTTTGGTGAAAGCCTTTGGCAACAAGCCTGGCTTTATATCTAGCAATGGTGCCTTCAGAGTGATATTTCAACTTTTATACCCATTAGCAGCCAACAAGGTTTCTGTTAGGAGGTAGAGGAGTTAAAATCCAAGTATTTTGATTTAGTAAGGCATGGTATTCTTCTTGCATGGCATGGTTCCACTCAACTAATTTAGAAGTTGTAGAAAAAAAGGTGGTTTTAGGGATGGGAAGGGCGTGAGAGTCATTAAAGGCTTTCTTTTTGCTAATGCCAGACTTGGACCTAGTCTACATAGCAATGTCTTCAGAATGAGAAAGTCTGAAGAACGGAAAAAGGAAACATCTTCAGAACGGGAAAGTCTAGAGAACGAAAAAGGAAATGTCTTAAGAACGGAAAAATCTTCAGAACATAAAAAAAGAAGTTGATGAAAGAACTTCAGAATAGAAAATAAAAGAAATTGAGTGGAGCTAAGCAAAAAACGACCAGAAGTCAAGGAAAAAAAGTGAGAAAATGAAGGAAAATTTTGAAACCAGAAAAAGAAAATAAGAAAATGGGAGAAACTCTACCAATAAGTCTGTAGCAAGGAAAACAGGAAAAAGTAAGGTATCAAATTGAAGCTTATTGAGATACCTACAGGTGTGACAGGGTTTACCCTAGTTTTGTGTCCAAAAAACACAGACTTTGCAGCTTTAGAATTGCTGTAACAGACGGATCTTAGCACGCGCATGTCCACTTCCGTAGGGCAAAACTTTTGACACGGGTGGAACCACGGGCCTTGTAAGATATCAAATTGAAGCTTATTGAGAGACCTACAGGTGCGACAGGGTTTACCTGTCAGAGCCTAGTTTTGTGTCCAAAAAACACGGACTGTACAGACGGATCTTAGCACACGCATGTCGACTTCCGTAGGGCATAACTTTTGACACAGGTGGAATCACGGGGCCTGTAAGATATAAAATTGAAGTTTATTGAGAGACCTATAGGTGTGATAGGGTTTACCCGTCGAAGCCTAATTTTGAGTCCAAAAAACACGAACTGTGTAGCTTTAGAATAGAGAGACAATAGCAGGAGGAGGTATAGAATTTGAGAGTGTGAAGGTGAAGGTATATGGAGATCATTAGGAAATGTAGTAAGAGTACATGGGAGACTAGTACAAGAGTGATTATCAGAAACAGAGACAGAACAGTGTGAATCACTAGAAGCAACATTGTCTGAATTAGATGCAAGTGTATTAATATGAGTAGTAGTATCAATAACATGCAAAGTGGATGGTGAGGGAGATATAGTAGGGGTGGGAGTACAATTATTTAAATTGTGCAGCAAGGAAAGGGTATTAGAGGAGGATATGGAAGGGGTAGTAGAAGAAGAGGTACTAATTACACGTGATACAGTATAAAAAGGAAAGACAGACTCAGCAAATTTGACATGCCTAGATGTATAAAATTTCTGATTGTAAGAATCATAGTAAATGTAGCCCTTAGAATCCAAAGCATAACCTAAGAATATGCATTGAGTAGTTTTAGGTTGCAACTTGTGTGTATTATAAGGTTGAACAATGGTATTAGATGGATGCCCTAATTTGTCATGCCAAAGTTTATAAGTTGCCTTAGTTCCAAGGTTGGCAACGGGTGCAGGTTCAGGCTGAGATACATGGGAAGGTATAGGGTATAATCCATTTTTACTGGTGCCTCTATAAAGAACCTGACTTGTGCACTTGTTCTAGATTAAAAAATAGTAAGCATAAAAAAGAAATGTGCAATGGTTATCCTTGCAACACTTATCAACATACAATAGATTGGTATGAAGATCAGGCACATAAAACATTTTAGAAAGTCTAAAAGAATGAGAGGAGGTGGAGAGAGTACCTGAGCCAGTATGAGAAATTGGCAAAGATTGTCCACTTGCAACAGTAACATTGTCTTCATCAGTGTATTCAGAAGGATTAAAGAAATTATTAAGGTCATGAGTAATATGAGAATTGCAACCAATGTTTGACAGGCATACTTGAGGATCTAAGGCATTGGAAGAGGCTTGCATAGTAGCCATGGCAGCAAGAGTTGAAGGAGGATTCTTGCCTTGGTAAGAGTAGTTCATTCTGTGGTAGCAGTCCACAGCAATGTGCCTAGGTTTTTGACAGATCTGGCAAAGAACACGTGTTTTTTAAGAGGATGGATTGAACTCAGAATTGCTGAAGTTATTACCTTTGAAGGGGAATTAAGGATTGAAAGAGGGTGCAGGTCCAAGAATTGAAGGAGAAAATTGACCTTGAACTAAATTGGTTGAAAATCTTCCTTTTTCTGAGTTGAAGCGTCCAGAGTTAAATCGACCACCCCCTCTAAAGGATATAAAGTTCTTTCCTCTATTTGAACCTCTGAAGAAGTTTCGATTTTGAACAACCATGAATTCAGAAGTTTGAACCAGGTTTTCTTGTTGTTTATGTTAGGACTCCAAGTACCTTTCTTCTAATTTGAGAAGGACATGAAGCTCTTCAAGACTCATTGGCTCAGCTCGTGTTCTTATAGAGGTTTTGATCATGTTATATTCATTTGAAAGACCATTGAGAGTGAAGATCAGAATTTCTTCTTCTTCAAGAGTTACTGAGACAACAACTAACTTATCTTGCATTTCTTTGATTCTTTGAATAAGAATCAATAGTTTCAGTAGGTTTCTTTGAAATAATTTGGATATCAGACTTTAGTTGCAAGACATTGGTTCAAGAAATAGATGAAAACATTTTTTAATAGAGGTCCATACTTCATGTGAAGTCTGACAACCTACCACATAGGACAGAGCCATGGGTGAAATAGTGGCATTAATAAGAGTGATCAGTGCTTGATCTTGTGCATTTCATTGGGTGAAAGAGGGATTGATTGAGGTGGTTGGTTCTCCTTTGTCGTTGTGCAGAGTCCTTGGTGGGCAAGGTATGGTTCCATCAACATACCCGAAAACAGAGTGAGCCTTGAGGATGGACGAAATTTGATATTTCCAGAGTACAAAGTTCGTATAGATATAAGATTACATATGTTGGATAATAGGAAAATGGGAGAGTGAACTTGAGTTTCTGTGACATGGAGAACATGATTTTAAGGAGAAGGCAAATCTTGAATTTTTTCCGGAGGCAAATTGCGAGTTTGAATTTGAATTGGAGACTCGGTTTCGGAGCTTGCAAAATCTTCAGACATGGACATTCGCCGCTAATGGCTCTGATACCACGAAGAAAGTGACGCAGAGAAGAAAAGACACAATCTTGAGAAGATTGCTGTGAACAAAGAAGGAGAAGGAAGAAAGAAGAGAAGAAAGAAAGATAATCTGATTGTATTATTATTCAAAAACAAGCTTAGGGCAAAGTACACTTATACTAATAAAGGCAACTGAGGTGTTAAAAACTAACCAACCACCTCTACAACCAAGTATATTTTTATTGATGCCCAAAAACAAGCTTAGGGCAAAGTACACTTATACTAATAAAGATAACTGAGTTGTTAAAAACTAACTAACCACCTCTACATCCAATCACAATAAAAAAATTAGCAATTAATTCAATTACATTAGCTTTCAGGATTGTGGAAGAGCCTTGGTTTAAGATATCTACATTATAGGCATCAATAAAAATATACTTCACTATGATTTTTCATGCTAAAATCTTCTCTCTTATAAAATGTACATCAATTTCAATCTGCTTGGTCTTCTAATGGAAGACTAGATTTGATATGAACAATCCTTCACTATGATTTATCTTGCGAAAATCTTCGCTCTTATGAAATTTACATCAATTTCAATGTGTTTGGTCATGACTCACATTTATCACCCCATAGAGTTGGACACTGTGTAATAGAAATTTGAAGTTCATGAAAAAAATACTATAACCATTGTATCTCAGTAGCTACTTATGACAATGCTCGATATCAAAACTCGACACTAGACTTAGCTTTGTCATCTACACAGCTTGCCCAATCAGTATCCCTAAAACCTTATAGAGTAAGACTTGTAGTTGCTTGAAAACAAAGCACATAGTCAACTGAACCTTTAAAGCACATCAAGACTCTTTTACATGTTGCCCAATTGTCTGTTGATGGTGCTTAAATGTACTAGTGTAACTTGTTTATAGAGTGTAATGTTTGGTCTCGTCATTGTTAGACATTGTAATGCTCAATATGTTGCGATAGAGGATTGGATCTGTGAAAAGAGTTCTTGAGCTTTTACTTAACTTGACAAAAGAACAAATGGGAGTAGTGCATAGTTTTGAAGACTGAATTTTTGTTTTCTGAAGTTGATCCAAAATGTGACTAGATTAAGTCAAATATATGCTTGACCATCTTGAAAAGCCTCGAAACCAAGGAAGTATCCAAGAGAGCCTAAAACACTTAAAAGCAAACATGTTCAAATTTGTGATGACCTTGTGAATCAAAGTAGTAATATTATTGCGAGTTCCTAAGATATCATCCATATACACTAGCAGTAACAGTATATGATTATCATATTTATAGTAAAATAGAGAACTGACAGACTGTGAACTCTTGAAACCTCACTAATGAAGAACACTATGATTACCTTACACTTTTATCTGAAAAGTACAATTATGCTTCCCCTTCTCCACTCTTATGAGCTCCATCTTAGAAGCAAAGAAATTTTTTTGATGCAAACGTCCATTTTTAGTCGTGTTCTTCACTCCATCTTAGAAAAAACTACCTCTTCCTCTCTCCTCCATGTTTAGTCAGTTCCCTGCCATGTTTGTCGTCTTCAAAATTTCTTCTTTTCTGAATACAATTTCTCAGTCCATTTTCTTTGTTCCATTTTTTATTTTTTATTTTTCAGTTCATTTTATCAGTCCATTTTCTTCATGTTCTTCATCTACAGCGTGAATTACTTATCATCAATGAACTACAAGACTGAATATATGTACAATGTCGTCTGAATGTACTTATCGATGACGTACTAAGCAATTTTATATTTTCATTTTGTATTATTTAGATTATAAGACTTCTTGTTATGATATGGACAATGTATAATTTACATTGTGTAGTGAAATTCAACTTCTTTAAGTCACCCTATCCTAGTACCTTGAGTGATTTTCATGGTCATTTATTATATCTTATTTTATACTATTTTTTAAACAGTGACAACGTGAAACATTTTGAATGTAATAACTAAGAAATGTTGCAAAGAGGATTCAGCATTTTTGTTTTCTTTTAAACTAAACTCTTTTGGATAATTATTCCTCAACAAAGAAAGTAGGATGAACAGGTGCAACCCTGGCCTGTATTTTTACAGGAGCTGTACCATATAGTCGCCACCAAAACATAGAGGAGTGCACATGATTCATCGCTAGGATCGCTTTCGTTATATAAACATATTTATTCTAACATGCAATGAGCTGGGCTTTATATGCTATAAAAAAGACAACAAGCTCTATATAACTGTCATGATAGTTAGGGATGCTCGATCTTAGTAAAGTTTGGACCAAGGCCTCCAATATCGCCTACCTGATTTGCAAGAAATTTGTTCCTTTTGACAGATGGAGTACTCTCTATTGTATCTTCTTGTTCACTGCAATTTAATTATAAGAGTTTGAGATTAGTATAAATATTATTGGACGTGTGTTTTTGTTAGTAATAAATCGACAGAGATACATGTGAACAACCTAAGTATCAACCAAGAATAATATATTAATGAAGAATTGAAACAATAGAATGTTTAAAAATGCAATACCGAGAGAGAAAAATAGTTTCTTTAGTAGGAAATAAGATCAACTCTTTCGCTCATCCACATTCGAAAACGCTGTGGGCAGTGTGAGGTTGCACCTTTCATATTAATGCAGATACAAAAAGTAAAGAACTGTATAGTATTTTTATACTAATTGCATGTAATCATAGGCGAGGAGACTACTAGCTTTCCAATTTCATAACGTAAAACATCTCATTGATAAAGTTGTTCAAAAGGAGTCACAACACCTGATCAAATCGATAGATAAAAATCGAAAGATAATATACTCAGAACTTCAAATGAAATAGGTAGTAATGTACAGACTATCACTAATAATGAGTTTCACGTAAATTAGGTTACCTGATTTTAACAAGGAATGATAAAGATAAGTATGTTTACTTGCAAAATCTAGTGAGAAAGAAAAATATTTTTCGGGTTTCAATCCAGTGTAAATTCCATGTTTATTCCATTCTGACTGCCAAAATTGTACGTCGGTCATCCCATTTATAAGGTTTGGCCAACCATTGATAGGTTATGAGAGAAACTCCATTTGGTAACCTACAAAATGTTAGATGATTTGAATTTGAAATCACACGAGTACAGAATTCCTATGTGCAAACCCTAAAAGGAGAAATGAGTAGAACTTCTAGGAACATGCCTCCCACTAGCCTTGCACGGCCACAAGCTATGAACTATGAAATCCTGTGGAATTGGTTCTATGCAGTATGGTTTTATTCCTTGATTGCAAAAGCTGTTCGGCCATTCCAAATCAAATTTGAAGTAATCAAACTGCGTATTGTCGTTCCTGCTCTCCGCAAAGGAAGATACAACCAAAAGCAAGAGAACAACTATAACTTTCTTATTACTCTTAACCATCGTTTCTAATGAAATATTCATCACAGTGTCATCTACTCGTCATTCCTATTTATGTACAGCTGTACATCTTCCACTAGTTTTGAAGCTCTTGCATAGAGGTAGAGCTAGTGTACATAACCACTAAATATAAAATTGATGTCCTATGGAAAACCAAATAGCACTTGGCAAGCAACAAGTAAGCCAACGCTTTATATTCGTAGAAACTCTTATATTAATTGGAAAATTTATGTTCTCATTAGATGATTGGATTTAATTTTTATTAGACCGAAAGTGCCGATATATTTTCTGTGACCATCATGATGTTATTATTGAGTAAAAGAACCCGTAATTAATATGTTATGTAATCATCACTTCTGTGGTGATCCTATATAATCGCCAAAATGTTAGATTTTTTGTCAAGGACTCAAGGATGGTATGTCACAGTAAAAGGAGAGAGTATAGCGAATCAAGTCAATCCAACTTATCACAATGTTAAGTATGCGGCATACAATTGTCAAGCCTAGTCATTTTCTAGTATTGCTATTTGAGATGATCTCATCATTGAATCACCTCTTAGTGAGTCTCATTTAAGGTAATTTCATTGTCAAGGATATGGCTATATTGCACATCTAATGTAAATTATTATAAGTTTAACAGCTAATTTAGACCTAAGAATTGTATTTTACTATTTTCCAAACAACAAAAATGTAAGAATATGGCAATGGCATTATTCATCATGTTATCCATTCAAGCTACGATTTTCAAGTAAGTTATTTTTCGACCTCATATCTAAATTAAATGAATAATCATTAATGATAATTAAATGATATTGCTAGTCTATAATAAATGGATTTGGGTTGTCTTACCTGAAGATAAGACAATCATATTCAATTTGAGTTGTTATACCCGTTTCTCGGCTATGTAGAAAGACCTTTAAGGACAATAAGATGGGGCCTTAGGGAAGCCAGTTCAGCCCCCGCCCATGTCCATGGAGTACTACACATTCGAAGTCAAGGGGTGTACCCAGGCCCAAATACCTTTTAGATAAAACACCTAAGGACTCTCGGCAGAGAGAGGAGGACATGAGGGTGGGAAACATCATGCCTTAGTTTAAATTCGGCTCCTAAGCCGAGGTAGAAGTATGCAGTGTCATCGAATACATTTAATACGCCTAGATCAATCAGAGGGTATAGAATGATAAAAGGCATGAAGCTCAGCATCCAAGGCGTTAGTTCAACTTGCGCCCAACAGAGTGTCATCATAAGCATTTAATATCGTCGGTCCAATGGAAGCCGAGGAAGTGCATAGAGTGGTACGAGGACAGGTTGTCCTGACACCACCCGAGATAATCACCTCTTACCTAGTACCTCACCAAGCCAATAAGAGAAGCTAAAATGTGGGGTTGGTCAGGAAGCACCCTATTGGAAGGAAGGCCTGCCACAGTACAAATGTCAACCTAGCCTCAGACCAACCCTCCATTATAAATACCTTAGTAAATGCATTTCAAAAGGTATGTAATAACTTCGAACTACTTCTATACTTTCTTATTCTTCATCCCTTACTGACTTAAGCTTCGGAGGGGTACGAAGGAGACCACCCCCCTTGGTCTCCTACTTACCTTTCCTCATTGCAGATGTGAAGAAAGAAAGGTGGAGAGAGATATCGTTGGTCTAATCTCTTCCTGAGATTTAGCCGTCAACAAATGGCGCCGTCTGTGGGAATCGAACCCACGACCACGTGATCCATTCACTTTATGACTTCCTCATTCTGACGAGCTAGCCATTGCCCCACCAGATGGTGAGATTTCCTTTTGTCAGTCCCACTTCGAGGCTGGGCTCTAACTTCCCCTTCATGATATAGTGAGGTTAGCTCTGAGGAGGTTACACTACGCCCTATGTCAACTTCTTCCTAACTCTTAGAGGAATATATTAGGAGTATACGTGATATGGAGGGTCATTCTTAAGACTCCCTTTGATTTTAAAGTAATACAGTATTTATTTCAACTAAAGGTGAGGGGAGCAGGGCTATTTTATTTGAGCCCCCGTGGGGGAAGGTCTCGTGCTGCTGTGCCTAAATTGCCATCCAATAATAGAGAGACCAAGGATCGTTGGTTTTTTGTTGGCGCTGTCTATGGGAAATGAAAGGGTAAGCCTACTTTGCTTCGTAGTTTCCAACCGAAGAGTTAAGAAAATGAGTCAAAAATCCAACCGAACAACAAGATCTAATCGAGGGCCTACCCTTTCCGTGCCTTCAAGGGAGCACCAAATTCCTGATGAGGCGCCAGCCCCAGTACCCCAACCAAATCAAAGGGTCAACGCCCGAAGAAATTGCCCAACCCAATGAGAGAAAATTGCCGAGTTACAGAGGCAGGTCCAATCCCTCACTCTAGCCCTTAACCATCAGCGTCGAGTCCTTCACATTGGGACCCACGATCCAGAGGAGGACATAGAAGAGGAGGTGGAACAGCAACACCGAAATGCTAGTACTAGTATTGGACGACCCCGAGGTGCACATCCTAACAACCCCGAGGACACAGTCGAAAGTGATCTGGAGCTAGGAGCAAAGATAAGACAGCTCTGAGAGCAAATAAGTGAAATGAGGCGGGTCCGAGCTATGGAGGTCCCCTACTCAGTGGAGGCCTTACTTCAGCATGCAGAACCACCATTCACAGAGGAGATCATGCATGCTGAAATGACCCCATGATTTTAGATGCCATCCATCACGCCCTACGATGGCATTAGGCACCCTACTGAGCACTTGGAGACTTTCAGGATCTCAATGGAGCTCCAGGGTACCCCATGGGCTATTATGTAACGCGTTCCCTCTTACACTAACTTCTTCAGCCTGCTCTTGGTATCAACAGCTAAAACCAGGCTTTATTTCGTCATTTGGTGAACTCAGCGAAATGTTCATCCATCAATTTCTAGGAGGTAGAGATCATAGAAGCCTGCCACTCATCTCCTCGCCATTAGACAACAGAAATATGAGAACTTACATGACTATTTTGTCAGATTCAATGCAGAGGCGCTGAAAGTGGAGGGTTACGATGATGACATAACTCTCACAACAATGATGGCTGGGCTAAGCGATGAGAGATTGTTATGATCCTTAGCAAAGAAGACACCCACAAGTTTCGCTTAGCTACTCACCCGCGCCCAGAAGTATATGAGCGCAACTGAACTCCTAAGCTAGCAAGATGGGGGTCGAACCAAAGACAGGCCGAAGGAAGAAAAGAAGGAACCTGGCCAGCGGAGTGGGAAGAAAAGACCCTGTGAGGAAGCAAGAGTGCTTGAACCAGGCAAACCAAAGTCTTTACGAGTGGATAGATTTGTTAACTTAACTCCATTGACAGCACCCTGAGAGCAATACTCATGCAAATCGGAGATAAGGGATTGTTGAGATGGCCAGAAAAATTGAAAGGAAACCTGAAGCACCGAAACAAGAATATATATTCTTATTTCACAAGGACCATGGACATCACACGGCTGATGTCATGACCTCAAGAAGGAACTTAAAAACTTGGACCAAAGGGGGTATCTTAAGGAGTATGTGGCTGTCAGATGACGAGAGCACAACCCACCACCGCTATAGAGGGCTGACAAGGAAATAAGACCCCAAAAAACAACCACTAGGGAAGTAAGAATCATATGGGGAGGACTGCATGGTGGAAACTCAAACCGAAGTTGGAGGAACTTAGCCCAGCAAGCGAGAAGGGAACCTGATGCCTATTTCAATGCAGCCCCAATAACCTCCCATTACCTTCATGGGGAGCCACAGGTCACAAATGCTTGTTACTTCATACCTGCACAAGAGGAGGTGACCTTTACAGATCGAGACCTAGTGGGTGTCCACCACCCCCATAATGATACCTTTGTAGTCACCCTCGCCATTGCAAACGTTCGAGTCCATCGACTACTCATCACCGGGGGTAGCTCTGCTGACATACTAGGGATGGAAGCTCTAATGCAAATGGGACTTGACCCTAATGACTGCATTCTTGAGCCTACAAGCCTAGTAGACTTTAGAGGAGAAATCATATTCCCCCATGAGAGCATCGAACTTTCAATCACCATGGGAAAGTTCCCACAGAAGGTCACGTTGATGACAAAGTTCCTAATAGTCCACGACACCAAGCTTACAACGGGATCATGGGGTGACCATTTATACACATGGCTAGAGTAGTCCCATCATCCTACCACCATGTCATGAAGTTCCCCACCCCACAAGGTGTGGGAACTATCAGAGGGGGAAAAGGTCCTCTAAAGAGTGTTATGCCACTTCGTTGCACAGAAGAGAAGTGCCCATTTTTATGCTCCATGATCCCGAGGACATGATAGAAGAAAGAGAAAGTGTCACCCCGCAAGACACCCCATGACAAAAAACATCGGATGACCAAGATGAAAGCAGGGCTCGCGCGGAACCAACATAGGAATTAAGGAAATTATGTTGGTTACAGGAGACCTAACTAAAGTAACTAAGATTGGAAGCAACCTCACCCGTGAAACAGAAGATGGGCTAGTTATTTCCTCTAATCTAGCATGGATATTTTTTCCTGGGCACATGAAAACATGCTGGGGATAGACTTAATGTTCATGTACACAAACTATAGGTGAACCCCGAGGCTAAACCGATCAGGCAAAAGTGGTAACAGTTTGACAAAGCAAGGAGCAAGGCCATGAATGAAGAAGTGGACAAGCTCTTGGAGGCTCAACTCATCAAAGAGGTTCACTACCCTTAATGGCTAGCAAATGTAGTGATGGTAAAGAAACCTAATGGGAAGTGGAGAATGTGTGTTGACTTCACTGACCTTAACAAGGCCTACCCCAAGGATAGCTTCCCACTTCCAAGGATAGACCAGATTGTCGATGCCACATTGGGGTATGAGGTTTTATGTTTCATGGATGCGTATTCTGGCTACAATAAGATAAGAATGTATCCCTCGGATGAAGAAAAAATTACGTTCACCACTGAAAGGGGTTTGTATTATTACAGAGCCATGCCCTTTAGCTTAAAGAATGTTGGGGTCACGTATCAGCACCTTGTCAAGAAGATGTTCACAAAGCAAATAGGGAGGAACATGGAAGTTTATGTTGATGACATGCTTGTTAAAAGCACCAATATTACCACCCTCTTTACAGACTTGGCCGAAACCTTTTCAATTCTAAGAGAGTACAACATGAGGCTTAACTCAACCAAGTGTGTTTTTGGTGTAGGAGCAGGGAAGTTTCTTGGATTCATAGTAAACCATAGGGGGATTGAAGCAAACCCAAATAAGATCCGTAGGAGTAGGGAAGTTTCTTGGATTCATAGTAAACCAAAGGGGGATTGAAGCAAACCCAGATAAGATCCAAGCTCTTATGGAGATTCAACCACCCTAGAAATGTAAAAGAAGTGCATCGGCTGAATGGACGAGTAGTGGCCCTGAATCAGTTCGTGTCCCGATCTACGGACAAGTGCCTGCCCTTTTTTTAGCACTAAAAAAGGGAAAGGATTTTCAATGGACATATGAATGCAACAAGGCCTTTGAGCAACTGAAGGAGTATTTAGGGAAGCCACCTTTGTTGCGTAAGCCTGTACTAGGGGAAGTTCTCTTGATGTACCTAGCTGCCATTCTAGCGGCAGTTAGTTCCGCCCTAGTCAGGGAGGAAGGAAAAAGTCAGAAGCCTATGTATTACACTAGCAAAGCTCTCACCGACGCTGAGTCACGATACCCAAACTTGGAGAGACTAGCTTATGCGCTTGTTACATATGCCCGAAGACTGAGACCATATTTTTAGGCACACCCAATCACCATCAGGACCGAGTATCTACTGAAGCAAGTATTGATGAAACCCAAAGTGTCTAGAAGGATAGCTAAGTGGGCTATAGAATTATCATAGTTTGAGATAAAAACATGAACCAAAGACTGCAATCAAAGGTCAAGTTGTTGCTGATTTTTTGGTGGAGTTAGCCCTGACCTCGGTCCAAGATGAAGAAACTCTATGGGAACTCTATGTTGATGGATCCAGCAACGCATCTGACAGTGGAACGGGTCTTGTCCTCATCACTATTGACCGAGTCAAGCTCGAGTATGCCCTAAAGTTTGGATTTTCAGCCACAAATAATGAAGCAGAGTATGAGGCGCTGCTAGCAGGCCTGAAGTTGGTTGTCGCCTTGGGGGTAAAGAATCTCATAATATATAGCGACTCACAACTTGTAGTAGGATAAGTGAAGGGGGACTACTAAGCTAAATAGGAACGCATGGAACAATACCTTACCCAGGTCAAGACCCTCCCATTGAGACTTGGTAGCCATCAAATCGACCATATCCCAAGGACCCAGAACAATCATGCAGACTCCCTGGCAAGATTAGCCTCAGCATTTGGACATGAACTAGACACGACTATTCCGGTGGAACACCTTCCCCACCCAAGCATTGGGGGATTGGAGTCCATGGGATTGGACCTCACCCAGGATAAGTGGATGGATCCTATCATTCGCTGTCTTAGTCAAGGGGAACTCCCAGAAGAGAAGACCGAAGCCAGACGAGTTCGATATCCCTCAGCTCGATTTACGCTGCTAGAAGAAATCATATACCGAAGAGGTTTTTCACTACCATATCTAAGGTGCTTAAGAAAAGTGGAGGCTGACTATGCCATGAAAGAAGTGCATGAAGGAATGTGTGGAAACCATTTAGGGGGTAAGCCCTGGCACACAAATTAGTTAGGCAGGGCTATTACTAGCCTACCATAAAAAAAGATACAAAGGAATTCGCGAGAAGATGTAACCAATGCCAGAAATTCACCCCAAACCTTCAGCAGCCCCCACATGAGCTTACTCCCATGATTAGCCCATGGCCTTTTTTGCAGTGGGGAATCGACCTCATAGGCCCCTAGTGGGCAAAGGACAAGTGAAATTTACCATAGTGGATGTGGACTATTTCACCAAGTGGGCTGAGCCTGAGTCATTGGTGATAATTACAGAACAAAAGACAACTAATTTTGTGTGGAAAAATAATTTATTCAAATTCGGCATTCTTCATACTATCATGACGGATAATGGGAAACAATTGGAATGGAAGCAATGGTCCTAGTAGAAATTGGGCTGCCAATGAAAAGACATTGCTCGTATGATGAGGAAGTAAATGAAGAAGCCTCTAGAGTGTGACTCTACCTAATCGAAGAACGTCGAGAACAAGCTCGCCTAAGAACGTTAGCATATAAGCAGAGGGTGGCCCGCCATACAACTCATGAGTAAAAATAAGGTCGTTCAAGGTAAAATGACATGGTACTGTGAAAAGCAGAGTTTGGCCCTGATCGTGCCAAAGGACCCCTAGGCCCTAACTGGGAGGAACTTTATGAGGTTGTCCGAGCACTGGGGTCCGGAACATACGAGTTAGAAGATCGTTGGGGGAACATACTTAAGCACCCATGGAATGAAGAACACTTGAAGGTGTATTATCCTTAAGTAAATGTATAATTTTCAGAACATGACTGTATGACTAAAATATGAATAAAAAGGCCCTATGTATGGCCCTTTTGGACTATCCATTATAATTCTTAAACATTTGAGCCGAACTCCATGACCGTTATTACCATTATAGTCATAACTACTAAAACCCTCTGGCTCTTCAAAGTAGAAGCGAACTCGAGTGCCAATAAATCGTACCCCACGGTAGTCACTAATAACAATCCTCGGGCTCTTTAAAGTAAAAGCGAACCCGAGCGCCAATTGGCCGAACACCACGGTCAAGGAAACTAAAACCCTTGGGCTCTTCAAAATAGAATCAAACCCGAGGGCCAATAAACTATACCCCACGATAGTCATTAATACAACTCCCAGGCTCTTCAAGATCAAAGTGAACCTAAAAAATCATCAGGCCTAACCATCGTGGCCTATCAACACACTTTAGCCCTAACGAATGAAGTGTAAAAGGGAAGCACAAATAAATAAAATTACAATTAATATTCATCATATGTTCCATTTACATATGCTCGTTACATCATGTGTCCCATTACAATTACAATCACATAAAAAACAACAAGACAAAGTGCTCACCAGAGATCAAATCAGGGGAGGATGAGGGGGAGATTCTACAGACACTCTCAGAAGAAAGCTGAGATCCAAATAGGGGTAATGCTCCAAAACTAACCTCCTCGTTATGGATACTCCCGCACCAAATTCTTCAAACAACACTTCAGCCCTACCGGTTACATTCATTTCAGTTGCCTCAGCATGCCTTGAGTAGACCTAGCCTGTGATAACTAAACGTGCACCCTAGCAAGCTCCTCTTTTAAACATTTAACATCATCTTGGGTCTAGACTAAGGTATCCTCTACCTGGGTCAGTTTATCCTCTGACATGGCTTGTTTAGCCCTGGCCTCTCTAATTGCATGCCTAGTAGGGAGGAACTCACATTGCACGTTCTGGATAATATTCTTCAACTTAGTCTTTTCCACTTGAACTGCTTTAATCTTAATAGTAGCCCTCTGAATGGTCACATCTTTCTCCACTACTTGTGAACGAAGGGCCTCAAGCTCAGCCAGGGTAGAACTCAAGTCACTACCATATGAATCGCGTGTAACACGACACTTCCCGAGTTCATGAGACACCTGAGCCTGTAGGCGTTGCATGGCCTCTAACTCCACAGTCAAGCTCGCAATAGCCTCGATAGGTAGACGATGCATGTGCTCTAACTCCTCTACATGTCCCCAGCAGGCCACTTCCAACTCTACCTCCAAACAGGCTATCTCATCAGAGGTCCATGAGCTACGACCCAACATAACACATGTAATTCTTTGATTACAAAGGAGTTATCTTGCTCAGCACGCCTGGCTAAAACACGGGCAGCATCAAGGTCAACCTTGAGTTGAGCCCCACGATACTTCAACATAGCACATGTCATTGATACCTGAAATAAAGGTCAGTTAGTAAACATTGATAAAGACAAAGTAAACTAAAGACAAAGAAAAAAGAGAGGGTATAGAGATCAACCTACGTAGATGCCGCAACACTAATGGAAAAGAGACCTTGGCCGCCTAATTCTAAAAGTCCTAAGGCCCCGTCGACTATGGATTGCTGCCTGTGCCCCTCCAAAAAAGCCCTCATGTCAGTCCTCGTCCTACTGAGGAACTCATGGCTTCGATCATTACTGTGGTCATCGCTAACTAGGAGAATCACCTCAGGGGGTTCCTTAGCCCTAGAGGGGTCGGTAAGTTCATCAAGGGTAGCATCTTCTAGAGCCTCCTCAGAGCTTCTGACATCACAAATAAGGGTACGGATGCCCAATGCCTCACCCCTAGTGCCGCCACCAACATCGGGGGGACCTCTTTGAGCTGGGTCGACTGCCTCAACACTAGGACCTCTAGCAGAATATCCCACCCCTATAACACCAGAACCCCTTGAATTGAATGCTACCCCATCGTCCATGATTATTTTATCATGAGATGCCAGAACATTGGGAACAATCTCGGGATGAACCATGACATAGGGTTTGTAACAACAACAAGTGCTTATTCTCCATGGTCTTGCCACACAATGTCACCCTCAATTTGAGAAGGAGATGTTGGGCCTACCCCAGTAAAGATGTTATGGGGTCTAGACCCGTAGGAGGAGGTGTCACATTGCTCGAATAGCTCCTTAAGTTGAGCCATATGAGCAACCTGATGAGGTGTAGAAAAGCCACTAGAGGATCCTGTAAAGCCGCTAAACCCTCTAACCGAAGGGTGAATAACGCGGGGTGACCTACCAAGGCCATCAGAGGCGTTATCTGCCTATCAAGAGGCGTGAGATGGATGGCCAACACCATCAAGGGTGTTGCCAGGAGGCTCGGGGGCATGTGATGATCCTCTAGAATAGCCCCCACTTTTTTATGTAGGGGAGTGATCCTTAACCTTCTCCTTCTTCGCCTTCTTAGATACATTCGCCTACTTCTTGGCCTTGGATGCACTTGAGGAAACAAACAAAGACGTAAGTTGCTTACTAAAATCTCTCTGCAAATACATAGCAAATGAAAAAAGTCATGAATAGATAAGTTATTTACTAAGTATTAAAAGTTTACCCTGAGGCATGCAAATAGTGGTTATAAGCAACAACCCCGATTTTAATAAGTTACGCTCACTCAGGAGGTCCGAATACCTTCGCCTCTCTAGTGGAATCTGGAATGCTAACTCGATTTGCTTTAACATCCCTCCATTTAACTTAGGGCGGTAACATTTCATCTCTACAATTACAAAAACATAATAAAATGCATGCTAAGGACAAAGTTTACACATATGCATAAATATGTCGAATTGGAACGAAAGTGGACCCTCACCAGGAGTGAGCACAAGACTCGTGGGAGTAAACCTGTGAAGAACCTCCCAGGACTCGTCGAAGGAAGACCCTACCCGTTTGGCCCAGTCACCATAAATAAAAAACCAACGATCCTTAGTCTATCTATTATTGGATGGCAAGTTAAGCACATGTGCATTCCCCTACGGGGGCTTAAAAAATAGCCCTGCTCCCCCACACTTGAGTTGCAATAGATCTTGTATTACTTTGAAATCAAAGGGCGTCTTAAGAATGACCCTCCATATCATGTATACTCCTAATATATTCCTCCAAGAGTTAGGAAGAAGCTGACATGGAGTGTAGTGTAACCTCCTCAGAGCTAACCTCATTATATCATGAAGGGGAAGTCAGAGCCCAGCCTCGAAGTGGGACTGACAAAAAGAAAACTCACCATCTAGTAGGACACTGGCTAGCTTGTCAGAACGAGTAAGTCATAAAGTGATTGAATCAGGGACGAAATACTTCTCCCGAAGCTCATCCAAATGTTGTTGGGTCATGGTTCTCAAAGCAACGTCAATCACATAAGTCTCCTTCGTGCTCCCCCCAGCCTCACCTTGCCCATGATCATTTCCCTCACCCCTGAACCAACCTCAGGATCGGACCCGTCTGAGCCATAACTACTAGTTGCAGTGTCCAATAAGGGGGACCCCGATGATTCAGCCTGGGGTGAATCCCAACTCAACAAAAGAATCATTTTCTGAATCGGAAGCTGGATACATGATTAAGCAAAGAATGGGAAGACAACTATGACCTGAAAAATACAATAAGTAAGGGTCATTCAATGTATATGTAATGGGACGTAAATGAGATAACAAAGTAATGGGTCTAAGCCCACATCCTCAGGACGCCCCGAGGCTTAGTCCTCGGGGAAGCTTAAGGCCAAGTCCTCGGGACGAGCCTCGAGCTTCTGCAGCCCTGTCCAGAGGATCACTCGAGGTCCCGTCTAGACCTACCTTATGAAAAATAAACAAGATAAAAGGAAAAGAAGAGAGAGAGTAGTACCTTGCACCAAATGGAGGAGAGGAAGATGAAGGAAACTGAGGGGGTGAAGAGCATCTTATTTATAAAGATCCAAAACCTATCCTAGCCATACAAAAGTGGAGGGTTAGATCGCCTCGGGTAATGTGACCAGTATGACCCCTACACTAAAACACTTGTCTTTTCACTTAGTCAATGTCACTTACTCTATTTAGGCATTAATGCCACTTACTCTATGAATAGGGACGCACGTGTCAAAAAATAAATAAATAAAGAGATAAAAATAAAAAATGGGGATGAAAGGAAGAAGGATCTAAACTCCCCGAGTCCTTAAATATTAACGACATCGATATGTTTGGGGGAAATTGTTATACCCGTTTCTCAGCTATGTAGAAAGACCTTTAAGGACAATAAGATGGGGCCTTAGAAAAGCCAGTTCAGCCCTTCACCCAGGTCCATTGAGTACTACTACACACTCGAAGTCAAGGGGTGTACCCAGGCCCAAATACCTTTTAGATAAAACACCTAAGGACTCTCGGCAGAGAGAGGAGGATATGAGGGTGGGAAACATCATGCCTCAGTTTAAATTCGACTCCTAGGCCGAGGTAGAAGTATGCAGGTGTCATCGAATACATTTAATACGGCTAGACCAATTATAGGGTATAGAACGAAAAAAGGCATGAAGCTCAGCATCCAAGGTGTCAGTCAACCTGTGCCCAACAGAGTGTCATTATAAGCATTTAATATCCTCGGTCCAATAGAAGTCGGGAAGTGCATAGAGTGGTACGTGGACAGGTTGTCCTGACACCACCCGAGGTCATCACCTCTTATCTCGTACCTCGCCAAGCCAATAAGATAAGCTAAAATATGGGGTTGGTCAGAGGAAGCACCCTATTGGAGGGAAGACCTGCCATAGTACGGATGTCAACCTAGCCTTAGACCAACTCTCCACTATAAATACCTTAGTAATGCATTTCAACCGGTACGCAATAAATTCGAACTACTTCTCTACTTTCTTATCATTCATCCCTTACTGACTTAAACTTCGAAGGAGTAAGAAGGAGACCACCCCCTTGAACCTTGGTCTCCTACTTACCTTTCTCCATTGCAGGTATGAAGAAAGAAAGGTGGAGAGAGACATTGTTGGCCTGATCTCTTCTCGAGATTTAGTCGTCAACATGAGTCATTGTTTAAAAAGCTACCACATGTCAACTTTTAGAAAATATTTAAAAAGTTATTTTTAAATTTTTTAAAATTTGTATCTGACTAATCTTGGTCGTGTTGAATAAAAATTGATGGATCAAATTGACCTAACACCACCACATGTTTTCTGTTTAATCCTCGTTAAATGGCCCATTTGCAAATTGCATGTGAGTGGGTGTCTTTAATTTAGGGTACAAAGTTGAGGAGGTGTAATGGAAGTAACCTCATTTTTTATTTGTTCCTAAAAATAATATTTTATTATCTATTGTAAGTTTTTATAATGACGTTTCTTAAGACATCGTGATATTAATTTTAGGCTTCATTTGTAATTTTGTTTGTCACGTGGTTGGATGGTTGGATGAGTATGAAAATGACTATTAGGACGACGTCATTAATAATGTCATCTTTATCAAATAAAGACGAGGCCTAATTTATAAAAATGGCATCTTGAATTAGTTTTAATCACGTTAAATCTAAATAAATATGAGCAGTTTATGTAAAAATTGACATCATGAACTATTTATTTTGATGATTTTTCATGTTACCATCATGGTACGATGACCTTTTACTATGAATTCGTCATTAATGATAACCAATACATCATCTTAACCAAATAAAGATGACGCTTAATTTATAAAAGCGACATCTTTAATAATATTGATGACATTTAATCTAACAAATATGATGCTTTTATGTTTTTTCATGTTGCAGTGATAGTACCTTTTATGTAAAAGCGCCTTGGTGTGAACCTAAATTTATGAACTAAATTGAGTAGGCAGTGTGACAAGTAGTGATTGGAATTCTCTTAGCAACGACAAAACAAACAACTTCTGATTTTTTTTTTAAAATCAACTTCAAGTTCACCTTATCTAGACCGTCTAGATCTATCTTACGATCCGTTGGTCGAAACCTATTTGCAATTGGCAACTTCCATTCCTGAATAGCCTACAACGTAGTGTTTTAAGATATGAGTCATTTTATAGTATTAGTATCGGAGTGGTCCTACCTTTACATCACCACATTCATGAAGGATGAGTAATAAATAATAGAGAAAAGTATACTTTTGGTTTCTTAACTTTCTCCAGCGTTTCTATGTTGTCCTCTAACATTCAAATCAACACTACAACAATTATAGTCTTTTATAGCACTGAACTACAGGGGTCAAGCAAAGAGTCGTATAAAAAACCATTGAAAAAAAGGGGGAAAGACGTTGGCGCCACTCCAATGTGTTCCCAAAATCAGCGCCTAAGTGTAGTTGAAATTCATTCTAAATGAATTTCACTTGAAAAACACGGGCTGTACTTTTTCTAATGAATTTTCCTGTTTAGGTTGTTCTAACCCTTTCTCTGGGCTTTTGTGAGTAATACGATTATTCTTTTCTGATAAAAAAGAAAGAAACTTATGACTTCTCATAAAATCGTTAAGTCATGGAAGTTCTAGTAGTTGTAGTCGGGAATATTCCTCGTAGCGTATTAGTCTTTCATTCTGGTAAGCATTAGTAAGAGTGTCACAATGAGAATACAAGGCACCTATAAATGCTCTGTTTTGCATTGCTGAGGATATTTGTATACATTATTTTGCTGAGGATATTTGTACACATTCATTTCCTATAAATGCTCTTTTTCCATTTTTTTAACCTATGCTTCATTATTGGTCCAGGTGTTTCCTGAGAGGCAGGGAAAATGGAAAGCGACAACCCAATCTATAAAGTTTATAAAGTCTGTGAAGCATTACTGCAGCAACAATTACACTGAGATGGGGAAAAGAAAGATGCAACAAACTTGTATGCATTCCTAAACATTTTAAAAACCTACTTTCCTCATGTCCATGCATGTGATATACTATGGAGTTTCATATGTTGTATTCTAAAACTTTGTGCATCGCCAAACACATGGAACATATAAACACTTTTAGTCACATCTAACTTTTGAAAATATGTCTATGTGGTTCTCGGATCTAACATCATTAAGTAATGCATTAAATTTGATAACGTGAACGCTAACAGGATGAAGACAGGTTGTTGGTTCATTGATGATTGGACACTGAAATTAAACGCGCATCAACTTTTATTTTTAGACAAAACGTGCATTAACCATCAAACACAAAAGTGAAATACAAATCGCTTTTGATTCAAAATCGCCATTAAAGTTCCAACAACAAAGTAAAGAAAGAAATGCTCAATTCTATTTCACAAAAAGTTAAGTAGACATTACAAAGTATATATAAACTGTCTTAGATAACTAACAAAATGATCTAATCTTGAAGACTGAACTACTAATTGATTGAAGTTACAGTTTACAGAACGACTTGATTTAACCAAGTCACTGCATCAGTAAAACTACTTCAAAAATCTTCACTTATAGCCCCCCCCCCCTCAATTTAGAAGGAGATGAATAAACTTGTCTCTTTAGGAACTCAAACTTAGATTGAGAAAGGGCCTTGGTTAAGATATCTGCATTTTGGGCATCAATGAAAATATACTTCACTATGATTTTTCTTGCTAAAATCTTCTTTCTTATGAAATGTACATCAATTTCAATGTGTTTGGTCTTCAAACGGAAGACTAGATTTGATATTAACAAATCTGCACTTATGACACCATAGAGTTGGACACTATCTAATAGAAAACTAAAGTTCATGAAAAAAAGACTGCAACCATTGTATCTTAGTAGTTGCTTGGGACAGTGCTTGATATTTAAACTTGGCACTAGACTTGCTAATACACTTTGCTTCTTGGAACCCTAAATTATCATGTCCCCCATGTAGATGCAATATCCACTTGTAGACATTTTGTTATCTACAAAGCTTTCCCAATTCGTATCTCTAAAATCTTATAGAGTAAGACTTGCACCTGGTTGAAAATGAAGCTCATAGTCAACTGATCCTTTAAGGCACCTTAAGAATCTTTTACATGTTGTCCAATGATCAGTTGATGGTCCTTGAAAGTACTTGTTTAACTTGTTTACAGAGTATAATATTTCATTATGTCATTGTCAGACATTCCAATGCTTAGTACGTGCGATAGAAGGTTGGATTTGTGAAAAAAGTTCCTAAGTTTTTGCTCAACTTGATAGAACGACACATGGGAGTAGTGCATAATTTTGAAGTCTGCATTTTTGTTTTCTGAAGTTGGTCCAAAATGTTCTAAGACTGAGTCAAATGTATACTTGACTGATCTCTAAAAGCCTCAAAACCAAGGACGTATCCAAGAGAGCCTAAAAATATTAAAGAAAACTTATTGTTCAAATCTGAGATGACCTTGTAAATCAAAGTAGTATTACTGTGAGTTACTAGGATACCATGCACATACACTAGCAGCAACAATATATGATCATCAGATTTATAGTAAATTAGTGAACTATTAGACTGTGAACTCTTGAAACCTCACTAAAGAAGACTAGTCTAAGTTTATCAAACCATGCTCTAGGAGCTTGTTTAAGTTCATACAAAGCATGATTAAGTTTGTAAATGTGTGAAGGTAAAATTGTTTCCTCAAAAACACTAGATTGATGCATTTAAACAACTTCTTACAAATCTCCATTGAGAAGAGCATTGTTGACATCAATTTGTTGCATATCCCATTTAAGCGTAATAGCTAAGGTAAGTATTATTTTGATTGTAGAAGGCTTGACTACAGGGATGAACATTTCAAAATAATCTATTCCTGATTTTTGCTGAAAACCCTTTGTTATGGGAGTTTTCCCAATCACTAGTGACGTGACGACGCATGTCACCGCGGGGAGAAGATCACGGCATAGAAACTTCTAAAGGAAATGAACCGACCCCATCTGGTCACACACTGTGGTGCTCGGGTTACTCCAACCAAGAAGTCATCATTCATCACTAGAAGTAGCACCCCGTAGGTCTAATCGCCATGACAAAGTGTCAGAATAGCCTCCACACATTCATTTCAACATTAAAAGCCTATCGCTTTATGTCAAATCGCTTCATTTCCATCCAATCTATGATTGACAACGCTAGGCTTCGTGTCTCGTGAAGCTTCTCCAACACGCTTTCAAGAATCTTCTTCGACACATTTCTTCCACCCCCCGAGGACTCAGGTATAAAATATATCTACTAATCGCCAAAAAAGGTACTCCTATTCTCCCCCATAAAAGTTACTCGAAGAGATCGACCATCGACTAACTTAAGCATCGGAGGCTCCTCGACGAGGAACCCCCCCCCCCCCC
>QANY01002976.1:2760623-2781752 GCA_003255025.1 Datisca glomerata
CCCCCCCCCCCCCGGGTTCTCCTCATCTTGAAGTTCTTTGTTTATATTTTTTACAGACTTGAAGTACACAAGGAGCCCCATTTGGAGTGAAGAGTGCATGAATATCACCGTTACAGTCTTCGACCAAAACTGTCATTCATAAAGGAGCATCGCCTTAAGGGGAGATAGTAGGAAAATTACTGTGGCAATTTTTGGGCTGAAACAGTTGGCACTGCCTGTGGGGATGACTGTAAAGTCATCCATGTTTCAAGAATTGAGATCCACTTTTCTTCTATAAAGAGATAATTGGTTTGATATGTCGTGTTAACGAAGTCCGGGTGGAAGAAATGACTTACCCTTCCCCCCGATGAAAGCAGAATCCTCAGTCGCCATAAAGACCACCCGACAAATAAAGAAGGCCACGACGAGTGTAATCACCAAGACAACCAAGAAGAGGAGAAAGGACATGCCAAACACCGTTCAGGTCATAACGGTCTCTTACACGGAAATTGTCTTCCCCCATCACCTAAAGGAATGTGGGAAAGAGCAGGCACCACTCAAGGAAGGCAGGACCGGAAGTGAATTAGACCACATATGACTAGCCTTCTTTTCGGTAAAGTCCTGGCTAGGGTCATCCCCGCTGGATGAGGGTGGAAGACAAGGTCGCCGAAAAGCAAAGGTGGGCACAACCCTCTGGGGAATCGTCTGAGTACTATATGTGAACAATTGTGGAAAGTGGAGGAAAGTATCGACAAGTCTCCATCCACCCCATTCATTAGTGCTTCCTCTTTGGACACCTCAATTTCGTAAAGCTCGAGGGAAGGTAAAGAGCTGAGGTGAGCAAATAAGAAGTTTGGGATCATTCTCAGATGAAATATAGAGACCCATTCTAAATTCCTTGTGGCTAGCTCACCTCGACCAAATAATGGATGGGTGTCCAGACACTCCCCCAAAGCCCCCCGAGGCGAATGGAGCCATAGGGATAGGGGCATGTGGTCGAAGAGCAGCCCGGAGAATGGCCCCTAGGAAGATGTGAAGAAATGAAAGGACTGGACATTCCCCACTAAGGTGACGAGAGGATACATCACAAGATGAAGGTCATGACGACGTCGGCTCCGTGTGAGGCAACAAAACCAACAGGAAAGGGGCCCAAGACTAGCAAACTCCCTCCTAGAAGAAACTTGATGAGCCAGAATGGTTGGTCATACTCCCACCAAAACTGTTGAGAGGATGGTTCTGGATGAGACCCTTCTAGCCCACGAGAAGAATGCAGAGCTCATGATAGGATCCTGCCATTGGTGCAAAGGTGTGGCTTAGAAAAGAAGAACATGACGGGTCCTGGTAAGAAATGGGGATATAACAGTCGGCAATGGTGATAAACAAAAAATGATGACTCGCAAGCACTCTAACTCAGTAGTCAGGATATATAAAAAGTGATGACTGGTATGGTCTCTGAGCCCACCAGTTAGGATTCGACAAGAAAAAACTGACGAGGTCCCCGAGCCCGCCAGTCGAGATTCGACAAGTGATGACTGGCGAGGTCCCCGATCCCGCCAGTCGAGATTCGACAAGTGATGACTGGCGAGGTCCTTGAGCCTGCCAGTCAGGATTCGACAAGTGATGAATGGTGAGGTTCCCGAGCCCCCAGTCGAGATTCGACAAGTGATGACCAGTGAGACACTCTAGCCAGACGGTCGGGATCACAAAAAGAAATGCGTGGTCGAGCAACCTAGATCGCCAGACGAGATCAAGAATCCAGTCAAAGTTGGAACCCCTTGCTGATATCATGGAAGTTCATTCTCCAAGAAGGCTCACAACGCCTAATTGAACATTTATGATTAAGGCCACTCCCAACTTGGAGTAGGTCTTTACGACATGACCTCTGAGTAAGGTGGAAAAGGTTGATTCCACCTTACAGACCACTCAAGCCTGGGATCGTAATACTCCCACGACTCGGATTGACAAAATATATGACACTTAGCACGGCTCTCAGAACAATCGAGGAGTTAAAGGTCTTATCGAGACCAAGTCAAAACTTGAAAGAAGTGTTAAAACCTCTACTTAGAGATCTAGCTGGAGTAGGAAAAGCCTTGCTAGACATCGACAAGTGATGTCCGTCGAGCACCTCAACTCACAGACAGGATCTCGCTACAGCAAGTAAGCCTGACTAGATATTAACAAAGGAGATGTCTGCTAAGCACCCAGCTCATAGATGGGATCTAGCCAGAGCAAGAAAATCCTAGACTAGATATTGACAAGGTGATGTCTGCGGAGCACCTCAGCTCGCAGATAAGATTAAGGGTCTTGTTAGAATAGGAATACCTGATGAACTTATGAGGAAAGACACCTGGCTAGAGTTAAGACTCGCGACTATGAGCAGACCACTCTATGCGAAGAAAGGAGAATCCTTTGACCAATTACCAAAGGAAAAGGATTTCTACTTGCATCTCGTCAGACCTGGAGCATTCGCCCGACCAGACCTCCCTAAGAAGAATAGAATAAATAAGGATAACTTATTTAAAAGGACAAGACCATTTTTAAGGCCTACTCATCTTGGGATCGTAGCAATCCCGCAGCTCAAGATAGCAAAAGTAAGGATACAACGTCCAAAAATTCAGGGATAAAAGATAAGGGCCACGCTTAGGCCAACACAGGGTGCGGGAGAAAGTAAAAGCTTCTACTCAGAGCATATGGCTTACGACAAGGAAAATAAAGTGAAAATTAGACAAGGAAAATAAAGTGAAAATTAGAGACAAAAATAAAGGAAGTATATTCTCATTAATAAACAGAGGATTCCAAGTACAAATAAAGGTATAAAAATCTCCTCGGATGATGGGACGAACCCCTCCAAGGCTAAACAGAAAAAAGGACCCCCCACATGGGTCGACAGTCGTGACCTCCACCACTTCATTGAACCATCTGGAGGATCTAAAAGCTCTGGTTGCGCTGATCTTGGGGATTCAATCTCTCTAGATTAAGAGAGAGAGAGAGAGAGAAGAAGGATAGTGACCACTACCCCATGGATCGCGTCAGGTCTATGGGGTAGGCGGCGTAGAAGGAGGGAAATAGATTGGCCGGTAATTGTATTCTTTATGAAGCAAATGATGGGACTACCAGCCACATTACAAGCCCTTGTTATGGGTAACAACTCTACAACCAGGAGTAGGTAGCCAACGTAGACATAAGGCTCGCCAAACAGGTCTATTAACAACAGAAAAATTACTGTAGACCAAACGCCGACAACTATGAGGTACAACATTTGGGGGATGATAGAAAGGGAAATGGCGGTAATGACAAGGGAAATGATCTTGAGAGGAAACTTCAAGGACATAAGAGGCCCCTATAGAGGAAGGACTATTATTCCTCTAAGAGAAGGAACCAAAAACAAGAATGAGAATCCAAAATTTAGGGTTTTGACTTTGACTAGGATGTAGGGATGAAGGAAACAAGAGGAAAGATTGCCTATGTATAGACTGAAAGAAAAATCGCTCATTTAATAGCGAATTAAAAAAGGGCCATAATTACGGCTGGTGAAAGCTGCCCCAACCAATGAATGTCCATTACGTGGGCCAATAAGAAAACTCCAAATGGACAAATGACAGAATGAAGTGACGTTTCATGAGTTGGCAACCCTCACTCTTCTCCATGCACAACCACGTGCCATTAATACTCCCACTCCCAAGGAATCAACAGCCTGACATCTTAGAAAAGATAAAATGACACAATGACAATGGATTAGTCATGACAAAAAATAAGAAGATGAGGCAGGTAATACCATCTGGTATGATCTCCTTTGAAGGATACGAGCACAAATATGAGATACCGAGAGCGGGTAACGAAGGATATCTCACCACATAAGAGTAGTTCAAAGGCAGGGTTCGAACTATGAAGTCTTTAGACCAATGTAAGTAAAGCCACCCAAGCCCTGGACTGGGGGCAACTGTTATGGGATTTTTACGAATCACCAATGACGTGATGACATGTGTCACCAAGATGAGAAGCTCATGGCAGAGGAACTTCTAAAGGAAAAGAATCGACCTCATCTCATCAGACACTGTGGAGCTCGGGCTACATAGACCTGAGCATGAGAAAGAGCAAGCAGATTACGAAGAGGAGCTCTGGTGACTCTGAGCAAAAAGTCATCATTACTGACCAATAGTATTACCTCGTAAGTCCAATCTCCTTGACTAAGTGTCAGGATAGCTTCTGCACAGTTATTTCGACAGTAAACGCCTATCGCTTTATGTCAAATCGTCTTCTTTCCGTCTACTCGATTACCGATAATGACAGGTTATGTGTCTCATGAAGCTTCTCAAACATGCCTCTAAGAACCTTCTTCGAAACGTTTCTTCTACCCCCGAGGACACATGTATAAATATATCTACTAATCACCAAATAAATACGCCTATTCTCCCCCACAAAAGTTACTCTAAGAGATTGACCATCAATTAACTTAAACATAAGAGGCTCCTCGATGAGGAAACCACCCACTGGTTCTCCTCATCATAGAGTTCTTTGTTTATGTTTTTTAAGACTTGAAGGACACAAGGAGCTCCATTTGGAGGGAAGAGTGCATGAAGATCACCGTTACGGTCTTCGACCAAAACCGTCATTCAGAGAGGAGCATCACCCCAATGGGAGATTACAGGAAAATTATTGTGACAGTTTTCGAGCTGAAACACCCTTTGCTACCAATATGGCCTTGTATTTATGTACTGACCCATTTGGGTTATACGTAACCTTGAAAATCCACTTGTCAACAATATGCACATGAGGTTCAGGTAAGATCAGAGTCCATGTATGGCTTCTTTGCAAATCTTGAAATTCCTCAAGCATTGGAACCTTCCATCTAGAGTCAACGAAGGCAGCCTTAACTGATTTAGGTTTTGAGAGATTCTCACATGTGTCAGCTAGATGAGATTTCGCTTTAAACATGCCATTTTTGGACCTTGTTATCATTGGATGTCTAGGAACTTTAGATTGAGATACAACATAAGGTATCTCAGAAGAAATGATGTTTAGGTTAGAATGATCGATAATAGGTTCTTGAGCTAAAGGTACATATATGTTGTCAAGTGAAGGAATATTAAAATTAAATACCAGGAGAAGATGTACGACTAGGAGACTTATTGGAGAAAAGAATGCAGGACTTGACCATATTGAGATGTTCTTGCTGCAGGTAATATGGTGTGAGATGGGATGCTTGTAGCATTTGATCCAGTTTTGAAGGAAACATTTGGAAATTGATAAGATGACCAAGAATTTTGACTCAAGGAATTGATATGAGAAGTAGATGATTTTGAACATAACATCTTATATGAAAATTTAAGTTCATTAAAAGTAACACTCTTAACAACATAAAATCTTCCATATATAGGTTCAAGACATTTATAGCCCTGATGATGATCATCATAACCATTGAACATGCACTTGGTAGTATGATATTGAAACTTATGAGTATGGTAAGGTCGTAGGTAGAGAAAACAAGAACAACTAAAAGTTTTTAGATACGTCAAGTCTGGTTTACGACAGTATGACATTTTAAAATGTGATTTATAGCAAAAAATTGGTGTAGGAAATCTTATAATTATATGAACTGCAGTGTAAACATATTCCCGTTAATATTGAAGAGGCATTTGAGACTATGTTAACCGTGTTAAACCCATTTCAAGAATAAGCCTATGCTTTTGTTCTACTTTGTCATTTTGTTGACATGTGTAGGGACAAATATGTCTAAACAAAATTCTAGCTTGTTTGAAAATAATTATCATACATCTGAACTCACCTTGGTTTTAAAGTATCTTTCTATGAAAGCTATGAACTGAACTAAATGCTTTGATTTCAGATTTAAGTTTCAATTAAAAGACCAAGTAAAATGTGTATAATCATCAACAAGGCTAAGATAATATTTATAACCTGAAACTGAAATGTTAGGGGCTGGACCCCAAATATCATAGTGTATTCTTTAAAATGGATAGTAGTATAAGTGATTGAAAATGGAAACACATTCTAATGCATTTTTCCTAACTGAATGCATCACAGAATTTAAGACTATTAACAGAACTAGAAGATATATTAAGATCAATAGGGACATATTTGTACAATCAGTATTCCAAGGATCAGCAGAACATGTAAAGAAATCAGATTGTACATCTGTGATATTAGGACTATTAGTCATATCATAAACAAGAGATATTGTAACAATCCAGAATTTTAACTAAGATTTTGTTCAATATTTTATGGTTAAAATGCAAAATACACATTTACACTTTGACTAAACTGCAAATTATATCCCTAAATTTTTTTATAATTTTATACTCAAACACTTTGACTAAACTGTAAAATATACCTCTCATTGATGTTTCTTGGTTAAATCTAACAGAAAATTAACTCCGTCTATTTTCCTCCATTTTCGTCCATTTCCTTCAATTTTATCCATTATTTCCCTCCATTTGTATTATTTCTCTTCATTTACCTACACTTCTTTACCCCTATAAATAACTCTATATGTTCCCCTCATTTTTAAGCCCTCACTTCAATTTCAACATATTTTTCAGATCTAGTTTCTTACCACGTAGGAAGGAAATTTGCTTCATTAATGAAATTTTATTTATTTATTTTCATGTGTTAAAGAATCTGCTTCATTCTGTATAAAAAAATTTGACTTTGTATAAAACTGCTTCATTCCTGCTGTAAAAATGGGTTTTTCCCATTTTCAAAATGTGTTTTCCCCACACCTTGGCTTTCGAAACTGCTTCACAGAAAAAAAAAACTACTTCACAAAAAAAATTGTTTCACCTAAAAATAGCTTTCATATATTTATTATCACATAAATTCACAAAGTATTCAGATCCAACCAAAATAATCAGCATCTCATACATAAATTCACAAAATAGCTAGCTTCTTAAACACAAATTCAAAAAATAGCTAGCATCTCAGACACAAATTTATAAAATAGCCAGCATATCATCAAATACTTACAATCAATACCACATATTTCTAACTACATTCCTTTTTCTTCCTAGGACTACTAGTCGGAATTGATTTCTTCATAGGACTTCTTCTAGGAATTTGGATAACACTTGACTCCTTGAGATCACTGCACAATAGTTGACGGTCCTTGAGATCCTATCATGAAGAAAAAAATTACAGACACAAATGTAGTTACTCCATAGTAAAACAAAAGTTAGATTGAGGCTTGCTAACGTAACAAACAGTACCTCAGCCTTTGACCTCCACCTTTGATGCATCTCCAAATGACACATGACCATCTTCAATATTTTGCATCTCTTTGAATAGATACTCGTGACCGTACATATGGTTGCTTGCCCCCGAGTCGAGGTACCACAGAGTGTAATTGTTGATGTTGACTTCATTTTAAGCCATCAAGAGAAGGCCTTCATTTTCGTCTTCCAAGACTAGGTTGGTTGTTTCTTCCACTTTTTATCGACTCGACAATCTTTTGTAAAATGCCTTATGTTACCACAATTATAACATTTGTCGGAGTTGCAATCCTTCGCATAGTGACAATACTTGTAACACTTGTAGCACTCGATCTTGGAATAGTTCGACCGACCGCCTCTTCCTCGACCGCGTCCTCTTCCACGCCAATTTGGTTGGCTCGACTGTCCCTTCTCTTTATAGTACCTCTCATGACTGCTGCCTTGACCACCGCGAACATTTTCACGACTTCCACGGCCACGCCCTCTACCTAAGAAATTTTGAGAATAGAATACCTTTTCGTCTTTGATTGACGCCTTGGCTTGAAGTGCTTGCTCGAGTGTCTCCTCCTTATTTTTCTTCTTACGTTGTTCGTGTGCCTCGAGAGAATCGACAAGCTCATCAACTGTGAGCGTCGCAAGGTCCTTTGATTCTTCTATTGCGCACACAACATTCTCAAAATTTTCGGTTAATAATCTCAAAATCTTTTCCACAATTCGCGCATCGGTTAACGCTTCGCCATTACGAATGAGTTGGTTCACCACGACTTGTACACGCGTGATGTACTCATATACACTTTCCGACTCCTTCATCTTCATACTCTCCAACTCGCCACGAAGAGTTTGGAGATGCACTTGCTTGACTCGGTCGGCTTCTTTGAACACTTTTGCTAAAATGTCCCACGCTTCTTTTGAAGTAGTTGCACCGGCAATCTTCTCAAAGCCCGACTCATCAACGGCTCGGAACAACATGTATAATGCCGTCTTATCCTTTGCTCGCGCCTCTTTCAACGCCTTATTTTGAGCCGCTGTATATCCCGTGGTATTTGTTGGTTCTTCGAAACCTTCTTCGACCACCTCCCATGCATCTTGAGAGTGGAGACGAGCTTTCATTTGAATGCTCCAGTTTTCATAGTTCGTCTTCGTCAGTCGTGGTAGCAGCATTTAACCCATCACATTCGTCATTGGCTCTGATACCAATTTGTAAACTAAAAACTCACTTGAAATATTTAACTTTTGTATTCCTCTAAGTTATGTTTTCAAATGAAATCAACAAGGCCTTTATATAGACTCTACTCTTGCCAAAAAAACTGAAAAATAATTAAATCTATCACCCCTTGGCCTTTCATCTACAAACATTTCATCTACAAAGACTCTTGACCTTTTATGTTTCCACTAACTTTTAAATTGTAACTTCTAAATTGTAACTTCTAATTGAAAAAATCCACTAAAAAATAACATTTGATATTTATTCAACAAGAACAACTAATAGACCCATCAAAGAAATAGAGAACAGAGCCATGAAAACCCAGAATTGGAAGGAAAAATGAATAATGGAAATAGAGTACATACCCGAGAGAATTTCTCAAAACATTTCGACCTTTTTGACCCTTAGATTTGGCCAAAAAATCGAACACTAGCCCTCTTCCATCTCTGTCGAAGTGAAACCTTTCTCCCTCCCCTGTAAATTTTGATTTAGGGTTGTAAAAGAGACTAAAAATAAAAGTAAAAAAAGTAAGAAAATATTAATTTCACTTCACCTAACTTCCGTTAACAGACCTGTTAACGGAAGTTAACGGACGTTAGGCACATGCGTGGCATTTTCCTTTTAAGATTATTTTTTACAAAATTTCTAACGGGGGTATATTTTACAGTTTAGTCAAAGTGCATGGGTATAAAAGTATGAAAAAAAGTGCAAGTGTATAGTTTGTAGTTTGGTCAAAGTATAGGGGAGTATTTTATATTTTAACCATAGTTTATACAAAAGCTCGCGAAAGATAGGTCAAATTTTTTATATATTTAAAAATAAGAATGCAAATAAAATTCAAACATAATTTTATTTATTTCAAATCATTTAGGGGTCGGTTGGTATGGGTATCTTACCCCAAATGCATAGAATGTTAGTGAAATTTAGAAATCCCCTTATTTGGTATGACAAGTCACAAAAGTTTTAGATACTCGAAATCCAAAGATACCCTCATTTGAGGGTATCTTGATACCCGCCAAAATTGAGGGGTATCTCCATACTCGACATCTCCATTAATTCTTTCTTATGATTTTTCTCAAAATAATCTCCATCACTCCCTCACATCATCTTTTATATTCGTGTTAAACAATGAATAGTAGGATAATTAAAATATACTTTTAATATGATCAATTAAAATTTGTTACTAATTACCAAATATGGCTATCATTTTTATCTGTAAAATATCAATACGAATATGTGTATGGTAAATTGTGTGTTTATGGTCTCATGGACGATGAATTTTTTTTTAATTCTAGCATTATATATTAGTCCAAGGGTAAGAGTAAAATTATAAATTGATAAATTCTTATGACATTCCCTTACACATTCTATCAAAACAAATAAAGTAATTTAATATTCTTACTATTTAATTTATTTTTTATTTTATTTTTATTTTTTCCTCAGTTGTCATCCTTTCTTATTATTTTATTTGTATCATATTAATTAATTATTTCATCCTCAATATTTTTTAGGTAAATTTATAATGTAACCATTATGATAAAGTAACAATTTAACCATTAAAATTAGTAAGCGTGTGAGTATAAATGAATAAAAAAAATTTTAAAAATTACTTTACCAAAGAAATAAATTAACAATTATATTTTACCTTATTATAAATTAAATAATAAATAATGAAGAAAAATAAATTAATTAACAAGTCATACATAAACATAATTCAGATAAAGGGTAAAATTGAAAATCTATAATTATACTTAGAACACTCTCTTCTATATTCCATCAAAATAAACAAAGTGATTTAACATTCTCATCATTAAATCATAACATTTCTAAGTGTAACAAACAAATAATTTGAACTTTTCGGTTATATACTTTCTCACAATCATATTCCAACAATCTTATTCTGAAAATTATTTACCCACAATCTTATACCAAACGACCCCTTAGAAGTATCGCTCAACAATGATTCAGAACTAACACATAGATGAACCAACAAATCATTAAAAATAAAAATGATGAAATTTAAAGAAAACTTATTGGCACCAAATGTTTTCAAAGAAAACTTATTGACTCCCGTCCCATGCTAGAAACTCTAGACTTCATCCATAATGAATGTATCTTCATCATCTGGAAGTTTTAGAATAAAAAAGAATGAGTATAAAAATATACTCAATAAGCAAAATTATACATACATAAAATCACAACAATTGTCATCACATACAATACTTATCATTCATTCAGAACTTTCAAATCTTTCTTACTAAGAGTTCGTTGGCCAACTTCCATCAGAGCTCGCCACCACATCCAGAATAGAACATGAATTACCATCGATAATTGTTAGCTTGTGAGATATATACAAGTGACATTTTTCACGAGCACCACTCCACATCCCGGAAGAGGTGGAACTAGAAATTCAATAATCTCTCCCAAGTATAACTAGAACATATGCACAGGCCTTCTCCGTAAGAATAGGGAAAATTGATGCATTTCCCTCTAGATAAAGCAAACTAAGGCCTTTCTTGAAGGATAATGTAAACATAGCAGAATGGTGTGTATGTGACTTTAATGGAACAAAGCATTTTCGTTACATTTTCATGATACATTCTTTCTTATCATATAACATGTAATCCACTCAAAAATCCAGGTTGACTCATCAAAACATCATCACAAGGTAAACAGTATCTACTCTGAAAAAGGCATTACAAAATCATAAATCATCACAAAGAAAATAAACATAGTTTTGTTCTTAAATTCAGACACACACATACAAGTTTCACGTTACCTGATCGCTTGGTAGAAAACGTCTAAGGAACAAATTTTTTCTGAAACAAAGTAATACTATGCTCCTCAGAATGATGTTGACATACGATTATAATTCAAAAACTAACGCTATAACACAGCATCAGATACATCACATAATACCTTATGGGTACCTAAAAATCTTAAAATTTTACCTAACAATTTTGTAATAAATTTTATGTCGTTTAAGTAATCAAAACGTGAAAACTAGACAGACACATAAAATTATTTTTCAATTAAAACATTATATTTTAGAAATGCATTTCAGAATTTAAAACTTACCCAAAAATTTTGAAAATCTACAGACTTGTGCAGGACATACTCAGCATATTACAGTAGATTGTTTAAATTAAACTGATTCAATTTCAACACAACAATACTAACAGCTTCAACATGTTAATAATACTACATAAAAGTTTTCAGATTAAAATATCAATATTTTAGTTCTGAAAATCATTTGTGTCTATAGTGTACAGTGTAAATTCAGAAACTTTAGGTTTGTGAAAAAACTTAATCATCCTATTATCAAATAATCTCTCACTCAAAATCTTTCAAAAATATATGAACACTCATATTTTGAGTTTGCAAATAATTTAAATTGAGTATGGCATGATTACAAAGCTTTTAATTCTCAACCTAAAGTTTCCTAATCTCTTCTACAAGCTCAATTAAAAAATATAAAGGTTAACATTTCTAAAGAACTATAACTCAGGACTTACCCGATTCTAGATCTAAAATAAATAGGTTTTAAGACTTTTTAACAACCAGGGTAGAAGAAGGATGAAGAAAAAGGTTCTCCCTTTTTATTAGCTATGATTTTTTTGGTGCAGAAAGAGGGAGAGAGAAAGAGAGAAAGAGATAATGAGGGAGTGAGAGTGCTGAATATTATCAATAAGGAAAATAAAAACCCTTCTGCTCTCTTCCAACCTTTTTTCCCTTTAATATGGATCTCCCTATGTATAGTAACATATATTATCAACTAATGGGGAGGGAGTATGGCGGGTCAATAGGAGGAGCAAAACGAAAAATATTAAATCTTTTAAATTTTTTTCTCCTTTATTCCATATTATCCTAAGACCTTTCATTTAATATGGATCTCTCTATGTATAGTTACATTTATCATCAACAAATGAGGAGGGAGTATGGATGGTCAAGAGAAGGAGCAAAAAGGAAAGTATTCAATCTTTTAAGTTTCTTACCTTCTTTATTTTATGATATCCTAAAGTCTTTCCTTAATATATAGCCTTATCCTTAAGTGTTGAATAAAATTGAATCAAGAACACTTACTTGATTACGCATCGGAATGGATCAAAATAATGAATTACGTATCGGATCTTGTAGAAAATCATGAAAATGAATTCCCCACTTGTTCCACAACCCAAGAGCCTTTGATTTTGTATGTGAAGACTTGATTTTAGTGTTGTAGGAATGATTTTCTCTTTGTCTCTTCAATAGGTCCAAATTTCTTCTACAAAAATCAAAATGAAGTTGTAACTTCCATATGGCTTAGAAAAATATCACTAGGGATTAGCTTTGTCAAAGGATCAGCCATCATTTGATGTGTAGAGACATGTTGTCTCACTATTTCTTTATGCGTTATAATATCTCGTACAAAATTATACTTAGTGTCTATATGCTTCATTTTCCCATGATACTTTGGATCTTTAGTATAATCGATGGCTGCTTGACTAGAAACAACTTGTAAATGTTGCAGAAACCTTCTATGCCAAATTTCCTCTTGCACTGCAGTCAAACACGCTATAAATTCCACTTCCATAGTTGATAACGCAATGCATGTATGTTTCTTGCTACTCCAAGATATGGCGTCATTGCTTAGCAAGAAAGCATATCCAGACGTTGATTTGCATTCTTCAGGGTCACCACCCCAATCAGCATCTAAGTAACCCACTAGATGCAGATCATTTCCTCGATAGCATAAACATAAGTCTGTAGTACCTTTAAGGTATCTCAAAATACTCTTAACAGCTTTCTAATGAGCTTGTCCAGGATTTGACTGATAACGACTGACTAAACCAACGGCATAACAAATATCAGGACGTGTACATAACATAGCGTACAACAAACTTCCAATGGCATTCGAATATAGGACTCTGGCATGCTCTCTTTCTCTTATGGAGTCTTAGGACAAATTTCCTGACTAAGGATTTCACTCTTTGCTATTGGAGTGTCGGTGGGTTTGCAATCTCATATATTGAATTGTTCGAGTATTTTCTTAATATATGACTCTTGCGATAGAGCAAGAAGTCTTTTTGAACGTGTCACAACGTGCATGCAATGCAGAGCGGCGTTTGAAAAAATATTTTTGAAAAAAAAAAATTTGGAGTCACCACCAATTATTTAAAGGCGTGATTGGTCACCCAATTTTAAAATCAAATATATTGGTCTGCGAAAATTTTAAGTTGGTTCAGGAGACATTTTCGTGTGGGGAAGGTATTGGCACCCCAAAATGCCCATTATGAAAATGGTTACCAAACTTAATCAAATACTATCCAAATTATTTTTTTAAAATAATGTTATAGAAATTCAATTTTGAATGTCCCATTTGGTATATTTTGCATCATAAAAATGAGCAAATAAATGACCTAAAACGGGTGGTACAAATACCATTAAAGTGTTATTAGCGTTACTCTCGTACCCTAAAAATAACTCATCACCTCAATAGTTCGAGAAATTTGGTATCCCAAAAATTCTAAAGTCCGTCATCGGATTTTTTTTAGTGAAAACTAAATAAAGAAATCAACCAAATCTAAATCAAATTGTTATGGTTTTAATTTACGAGCGTCAATTCTGATGATAAAAAAATGAAATAATAATCACATACAACCGTGACATATGACAATAATACATAAATAAATAAGAAGAGATAACAACTATACAGAATAATGGAAAGAAATGTTAGATGGTGATTTTCAATGGGTTCCGCTCCCGGGACCATGGGGTTGTACTAGTTATTCTCCGCTAATGGCACTCCGTCAATTATACATGAGATAGTTTGTCCCCACCACGCATGCATTGAAGGATATTGAGGTTAGTTATGATTCTCAAGAAATTGAACAAAAACTACAGCGGTTGATTGGAGCTTGGAAAATAACAAGAAGGATGCGAAATGAAAAGAATCGCATGAACTGCACAAAGGAGTATGAAGCATGGCTTGAGAGTAGAAACAAAATAATTATTGCCTTACCAATTGAGGATGTACCATCAGCCAAATCACTGGAAGTTCATCAAAATATTGCTAAAAAGGAGGAGCTAGATGAGTTATATGAGGAGCGTAAAAAAGTTCTAGCCCATTTGGAAGGAAACAGATGACTAGAAGTCGAGGTGAATTTGTCTGAGAAACACAGAATCGAAGCTGAAGAACGACTCAAAGAGTTAAGAAATAAGGTTGAGGATCAGGCGTATCTAAAGCGAAAAAACTCAGAGTTGGGAACTGACACTCGCCAATTGGGCAACAGAATTAGAAAGATGGCGGAAAACAATAAGAACTTGCAAGAGGATCAAATCATGAAGTTAGAGAGGGAAAATAAACTGGTACGAGAAATTCTAGAAGAGGTGAAGGGAACTGTTGATAAGAAAAATGCGTACGCCGTCGAGTTAGAAGAGAAATATGATGCCTTACGATGAATCGTTGATAATTTGCAAGTTGATTTAGACAATCAGAAAGTTAAAAAGACTTAGTAAACAAATGATTCTGAAGAATTATTGAAAGTCATCGCAAGCCTTGAGCACCAAGTTAGAGCTTATCAGAACATGGCAGAAAAGTTGGCAAGAAACAATGACGCTAATGTTGATAAAATGAGATATGATTATCAGTTGCTACAACAAGAGTACAACTTGATTCGACAACGATCTGGGCAGGTTGTGGAATGGCTTAAAGGCATGGCTATGAGAGCGGACAATTTGGAGGAACAAGCTTCATTTTTGAAGAGAAATGTCTTGCTCATCCATCCTAATGGGGAGAACTTGTCTAAATTTTTGGAAGAAGTCAACCGGGATTTGGGTCATTTGGGTCGTTTTGTATGAACTCATGTTATGAAGTAATGTAATTGACTTCTACATACTCATATGTAGTGGATGGCTCTACTAATTGAATGAAATTGATTACTTTAGAACTTTCAGTTTGCGCAGTATCATTTCTCATGCATAAGTTTACTCTCATTATTTCTTCTTTTTATTAGCAAAAATCTACATCTCATTGCTTTATTTTTATTTTAAAGAAATTTTCCAAAGATAGCCCGACAACTTCGACATCCCTATCGAACTCGAGCTCAAGTTAGGGTCATGGACGAGCAAGAAAGTGAGCAATCACGAGAGGAAATGAAGGAAGAGATTAGGGAGCTAAAAGAGAAAATGGCTAAAGTCCTCGAACTCCTCGCCGCAAGTAAGGGAAAGGCCTATTTTGAAAATCCGCAAGGGGCTTAATCATCACAAAATCAACTGCCAAACGATACTCCACTTTACCCTCCTGGGTTCACTCCAAACTATCAACGTCATCAGGTTGACCAGTTTCAGCATGCTTCACCACCAATAAATATCGAGCATCATCCATTTTCAAATGTTCAGGAAACAATGCAGACGGGGAAAACTGGGTACAATCCATCCGCGATGGCATGTGGTCACAACCAAGCTTTCACTCCACAAGGTGAACTCGTTAATGAGCCAATCATCATAACCGATGTTGATGACCCAAAGATGTAGAAGCCTATTACCAAGCCAAGTGATGACCCACGATCAAAAGATAAATTGGACTTTCTGGAGGAGAGATTACGTGCTATTGAAGGATTTGATGTATACGGTACCATTGATGCCACCCAATTATGTTTGGTCCCTGATGTGAACATCCCACATAAATTCAAACTACCTGAGTTTGTAAAATACGATGGTAGTACGTGCCCCAGAAGTCACCTTATTATGTACTGCAGAAAAATGGCTGCTTGTGCAAATGATGATAAAATGCTGATTCATTTTTTTCAAGATAGCCTGATGGGGGCCACATCTCGTTGGTATATCCAATTGGATAACCAACATATTCGGAGGTGGGAAGATCTAGCAAATGCTTTTTTAAGACAATATAAGTTGGATATTGAGATGTTTTTGTCATCAACTCAATTAATGAGGATGATGATAAAGCTTTTGAGGGGTGAAAAAATTAACCAAATGTGAATCAACCTTTTTAATGGGTTGAAAGTGTACATTTGATGCAAAGATCCCCTATGATAATTTCTCACACATAACAATGCATAAAATAGAGAGTAAAACCTCTATATAAGATTATACAAATATCTAAGTTGTGAAATTTTCAATTTTCCTACAAGTCTTTTCTTTTTAAAATATTATGTTCATCATTTTGTGACATTTGTTTAAACTAATTATTATCCATGATCATCCCCTTTGCTATTTGATTAGCAATGACTAATGAGAAACGGAAAGAAAAATGGTAATTATTAGACTAAGTAGTAAAAAAAATAGATATATTTATGTTAAAAATATATTGTTTATTTTTCATCATTTTTTTAATTAATTAATTTATTTATTTAATAATAATAATATTATTANTTTTAATTTTTTTCTTTCATTTATTACATAATATGGTTTTTACTTTATTCTTGCATTATTGTGTTTTTTATGCATGTTTTATATAATCTCAACATTTTATGTTTTCTATAATTTGACATCCTATAACTTATCTCTATTCTTTTACTTCCCTTTTGTTGTAATTATTAACCTTTATTTCCTTTACATGTTTATTTATTTAGCGTTCTTGCATTGTCATGCTTATAATGCGATTCTTGCATTATTCTCTTGTTATTATAATTAATGTTCATGTATGTGTGGATTATAATTTTAATAAATATATTTAAATTTTGTTACTTCTATTACTTAATTTTCACTAAAAAAAGTTGACGATGGATTTTGAGATTTTTGGGATACCAAACTTCTCGAACTACTGAGGTGAGGAGTTATTCTTGGGACACCGAGAATAACTCTAATAATAATTTGATTTAAAAAGATATAGAATACAAAAAAATAATTTTCCAACGGTCTTTGAACCACCCATTAAAAGTAATTTATTTTGTTCATTTCTATGATACAAAATGCATCAAATGGGACATTCAAAAATGAATCTCTTTAGCCTTTGCCTTAAAATAAAAAATTTGATAGCATTTGATTAAATTTGGTAACCATTTTATAATGGGTGTTGTGGGGTGCTAATACCTTCCCCACACACAAACGACTCCCGAACCAACTTTGAGTTTTCATAGACAAAAAATTTTCATCTTAAAATTGGGTGACCAATCACACCCTAAAATGATTGGTGGCGACTCCAAATTTCTTTTTCCTTAAAAATGAATTTTTTAATCGCCGTTCCGTGTTGCACGCAAGTTGCGACAATAGTCTAAAATAAAAAATAGTATATTTATATCCCAAACAAAATTATTTATTTATTTTTAGTGATTTTTGTTTAAATTAGTTACCATCTATGATCATTCTTCTGCTATTTGATTAGCATTGAGTGACTAAATGAAAAATGATAAATTAGTTACCACCCTTCAAAAGCTTTATCCTCATCTTCATTGATTGAGTTGATGATAAAAAAATTTCATTATCAAACTTATAGAGCAAACAAACTTATATATGAAAAAGGAAACAAAGAAATATCAAATACATGAATTAACTCAATGTGAATCAACCATTTAATGGGTTGAAAGTGTAAATTTGATGAAAATTTATCCTATGATAATTTCTCATATGTAAAATAGAGAGTAAAATGTCTATACAAGATTATGTAAATATTTAAACTTTGATTTTTTTTTTAATGTTCTTACAAGTCTTCTCTTCTTTTCTTTTTAATTTTTGACCATCATTTTAGTGACACTTGTTTAAACTAGTTACCATCCATGATTATTCCTAGCAATGAATGAAGAACTGAAAAATGGTAATTAGTGAACTAAGTAGTCCAAAATGAAAAATGGTATATTTATATCCCAAATAAATTTATTTATTTATTTATTTTTAGTGACACTTATTTAAATTAGTTACTATACATGATCATTCATTTACTATTTGATTAGCATTGAGTGACTAAATGAAAAAGGATAATTAATAGACTATATAGTAAAAAAATTAGCATGCTTATGGCCATTATATATGAAATTAAATATTTTTTATAGGTTAATTTATTTTACACATAGAAAATTTATTATTAATTTATTTACTAAATACTTATATATACACATATATGTTTAAAGAAACAAAAGAAAATTAAGAAAAATGACAGAGGGTGACATCACGCTATGTTAAGTAACAGATGGTGACATCACCCTCTATAAAAAACATTTTTTTGTTTTTTTCTGTCTTTTAATTTTTTTTGAGTTTTTTTTAATATTTTGTTTTTTGTTGTTTTCATTTTATTTGTTTTTTTGTGTTTGTTTATTTTTCTATTTTTAGTAGATATTATTGATTTGTTTTAATTTATTTTTATATATGTTTTAATTATTTCATGTCTTGTTTCATTATTTTTTCACTCTACATATTTTTTTTAAATTTAAATGGCATCCAAATAACATCATCATCTTTCAACTTGGATAGGTATGAGAGCCAAGCCCCTTTTTTGGGAAACTGCAGATTCCATTTGGCCATTCCAAATTATGCAATAAGGATCCTCGTCTTCATCCATGGACTTGAGAACTTAACTTGAGGACACTTGAAATCTAGCGGACATCTTAGATGGCTGAGAATCTAAATACACAAAAGAGTTGAGGAGCCGATGAACTTTCCTTTTCCAGACACTCGGATGTGATTCAAAAAACAGATAGTCTCAGTGAGAATTGAGATAACAGGGTTAACACCATGTTTGACTTGAAGGAACATTTTTATCACTTTATCATCCATATAACCTTGGATCTTTAGAAATAACAGGATGTCATAAATACACAGAGCATAAAGACTCATGCTTTTATCCTCCTTCAAAAAATTCTGGGTGAGATCTAGGAGGTAATCCAATGGCACACACTCATTTCCCCCCTTTAATTTTCAAACTTTTCTCAATCTGACACGCATGGATAGTACCTAAGAGCTTAGACAAAGCTCTCTTCAACGTGAGATTTTTGTCATAGTTATAAACTTTGTCGGCATTTTGCAACGGGACATTCAGTAGTGCTTGATATTCTTCAATTGTAGGAGTAAGATCAATTATTCCGAAGGTGAAACATCTATAATGAGGGTCCTAGAAATGCATTAAATCTTCAAGGACGGGAACGTTGACTACAATATACAATAGATAAGCTATGTGACCATATTTTCCGACAAACAAACTTTTCTGCTCTGATGAAAAATCCTCCCATATCTTTTTTAACCTCTCCAAGTCAATGCGTGAGAAATTTATCTTAGTGATTGATGGTAGAAGAACAACGTCTTCCTTTTTCAGACAATCTCCTTTATGTTTCTGTGATTCCTCTGACCATTGGGCTACCGTAACTTGATCTTCTATCACACTCGAAGTGGGAGTCATGGTCTCTAAAATATGAATGAATTGAATACTTCTTTAAAATCCCATTACGCAGCATGATGCATGTATGCAAAACAGAAAGATGAAGTTAGTAGCAAAACAATGAAGAGAAGACATGTTTAAGTGACACAAGACATATATACATGCACAAAATTAATCATGATTTCATCAGAAATCTAACGTTGGTCATGATGTGAGCTCTAAAAACATAATACATGTGTGGTTGGGCTCTAAAAATCTCTTAATAGGCTTCCAGGTTGTCCACACTGTTATCTGAATAGAGTAACAGGGGCCCCCAAACGGTATCCCGAAAGAGTCGACCTGAGTGAGAACTTTCATGAGCCTGCACGGGAACCGTAGTTCCACGAAGGCATTCCACTACTCATTCTCGCTAATCCTAAAAGGAAAGACCTGGTATAGGGCTAGTGTGTATGTGTGAAAGTAAAAATTATGTAAAAAAATATACTTCGTAAAAAAATAACTTATGTACAACTACAGTCACGAAAAAATTAATAAATCATATAAACGAAACAAGAACCAATACAAAAGGATAACATACGATGAAATTTTGGCTTGACTCTTTATTGATCTAAAGATGGTTAGACCAATTGTTACTCCCCAGTGGAGTCGCCAAGCTGTCGCAACGTGCGTGCGACGCGGAGCGGCGATTAAGAAATTCATTTTTTTAAGGAAAAAGAAATTTGGAGTCGCCACCAATCATTTTAGGGTGTGATTGGTCACCCAATTTTAAGATGAAATTTTTTGGTCTACAAAAACTCAAAGTTAGTTCGGGAGTCGTTTATGTGTAGGGAAGGTATTAGCACCCCACAACACCCATTATAAAATGGTTACCAAATTTAATCAAATGCTATCTAATTTTTTATTTTAAGGAAAAGGTTAAAGAGATTCATTTTTGAATGTCCCATTTGATGCATTTTGTATCATAGAAATGAACAAAATAAATTACTTTTAATGGGTGGTTCAAAGACCATTGAAAAATTATTTTTTTGTATTCTTATATCTTTTTAAATCAAAGCATTATTAGTGTTATTCTCGGTGTCCCAAGAATAACTCCTCACCTCAGTAGTTCGAGAAGTGTGGTATCCCAAAAATCTCAAAATCCATCGTCGGCTTTTTTTAGTGAAAATTAAATAATAGAAGTAACAAAATTTAAATCTAATTATTAAAATTATAATTTACACATACATGAACATTAATTATATTAATAAGGGAATAATGCAAGAATCGCATTATAAGCTTGACGATGCAAGAATGCTAAATAAATAAACATGTAAAGGAAATAAAGGTTAATAATTACAACAAAAGGGAAGTAAAAGAATAGAGATAAGTTATAGGATGTCAAATTATAGAAAACATAAAATGTTGAGATTATATAA